>JBAMAX010000250.1:0-419104 GCA_037043745.1 Chymomyza amoena
AGTAAGAGCTTAATGGTGAATCACGTGGTGATCTGTGGGTGACCTTACTGGTATGGTTCATACGCTGTCTACATTGTATCACAGCCCCATCCTGACCGTGCAAACTCCCTGCTTAGTCCAAGAACCAAAATATGTCAAAGAGGCCAAGAGCAGGTACTCTTCATCAAGTTTTGCTCTCGAGTCGACGTGACTACCGATTGTTGCAATGTATGCACTTTGCATAGCCCGCCTGCGTCTAGAAAAATTTCTAAAAATGTTTAATTGCTTGTCTTAGACTCCATACCACGGATCTCAGATTGATAGCTTATCTCATGTTCATCTTGCGAACCATTAATCGCATTTCTCGGTTGAGGGTCCTGGGCGTCTGAAGTAGTAGTAGTTATTTTTGTGTCGTATGAAGTCGAAAATATGGAACCATTTCCAAAACTTTTTCCAAAAATGGTTCATTATAAATTCCATAGAAGCTGCATGTATGAAACGATCCAGTCACAAGTTAAATAAAAATGTGTTTGTAAATTTTTGTGTGTTGTTGTGAAAAAGTTTAATAATGTTTGATTTAGTTTTAAAAATTACATCTTTCTCCCTGCCAGCGGGATTATAAGTGTCATAATAGCTATACGATATAAGTATGCTAATGATCTAGAATGTACTATATTACATTTTTTTTTTATATTAATAAGTAAAGAATCTGTACGTCAATTTTGTACCATAACAACACATGGATGGTACATAAATAACAGCCAAACCTTATAACGCGGTATGGGTATTTTAATTGTAGGAAGTCTTACTGACCCAACGTCTTCGCAAAACCTTGCCGTTTAAGCCGAATTAAAGGGCGGGTAGGGAGTAGTCTTCTTACGAGCAGGCTGCTGCCCAGAACACTGCCTCGCGGCACTCCTGCTCTCATATTATAAGTGGACGAGTATATGTCCCTTACCTTGACCTTAAACTCTCGTCCTTCCATAGTACGGTGCAGGCAAAAGGTTTTTAAATTTGCACATCAGACCATCATGCCACACCCTATTGAACGCTTGATGCATGTTAATGAAGACAGCGTTGGAGAACTCCAGGTCGTTAAAAACCTGCATGATTTGCTTCACCAATCTGTGGACCTGTTCCACAGTGCCGTGTCCCTCTCGAAATCCGAATTGGTGATCCGGAAAGATTTTGCATTGGCTTATACTGGCAGAAATCCGATTCGCAATAGTCCTCTCCCATAATTTAGACATGGAAAGTAAAAGACTTATTGGCCGATACGACTCAGGATCAGCTTCTGTTTTGCCTGGCTTGTGAATCATTAGAATCGCTGCTAATTTCCATTACTTTGGAAAGACTTGGAGCCTGATAATAGCATTAAATAACAAGACATTCAGTTCACATGTTCTTATTATTAAATAAATACAAAAAAAAAATTTTAAAAGTGCAGATTAAATTTTATAATGCCGAAAAATCAAAGCTTCACTCTTGCATCAGGATTGACTGTGTTGACCCGTCAGCCGGACTCGGCTTTAACCGTCGATGAATTGAGCGATCATATTAAGGATATTCAGCTACTGGGAACACTTAAATCTGCGGTAAATTTGGCACTGGATGTTGGCAATCAACTTGGCATACTCACAATTAGACGAGATCGTGCATGCTTGCCCCATAATTTTATATACGAAAAGACGAAGCGGGCCAATCAGCTTACCACCAAGACCGTCAAAGGCGTTGCCAAGCAGAAACGGACGAAAAGCAGGCGCAAAGTTACCAAAGGAAAGCAAATAAGTATAAGATGAAATACAGGACGCAAGGACTAGAGTCAATAGCAATTGTCAGGATTATTCTTGCATTTTATATGCCAAAAACGCTACTGGAGACGTGAAACGCAATGAAGTAACCAGGGAAGATAACAGCGCCTTCGATAATGATCCAGATGCCTTGTTTTAAGTAGCTGAGTTGGGAACCAAAGATATAGATGTTCTTGATCTTTCACTTTTCTTTCGCAGTTGATATCAGGTTCTTGACTTGACTCAGCAATCTGATTACGCGACAACCACCTTTTTGTTCAGAACTTAATTGATTCCAATCTCTTGCCCCATAGCAAAACATGTCTTGGGGCGACAAAAAAAAATAGTTTTAAAAACTATCAACCAATTTATTTATTTATACATTTTTTGGGTAGGCAACATGATTGAATCGAAAAGTTTATACTTTAAAAATATTGTTTCTTTTTTTTTACTTTACTAAGAATTTGTTAAAAAAAAATGTTTTTCAACATTAATTTTATTCTTTGTATATTGCATTCTTTGCAACTCCTCTATCCTTACCTTTATCATTTTCCATCTTGGATCTCTTCTAGTTGATTTTCCAGCCAATATTTAACTTAAAAAATATACTTGACTCACTTTCTGCATCAAAAATTTATTACTAACTTAATTGAACAAGTAATATATCTAAGTATGCCAACTTCGACAAAAAGCATATAGTAAAAAAATATTTAATGATAAGCCCCACAAGCTCTAATTCTTCACCGGAATCCGAATATTTTAGATATACTCCATTTGTCACTTTACCTTCTTCCAGCCAACAATATCGAATCGGGTTTGGTGCCTGCCTTAAGCGGTCAAACTGGATTTAGTTCTATAGAAATTCGAGATATCTTCAGTAAATATAAAAGACTTTTTGCTGGTGTGAGTGCGGCAGAACCTTAATATTAAATATTGTAATAATTTATGGCATATTTTTTGCCGTGTTCAAGCTTTGTTTAGTTGTGCAAAATTTCAAGGAAACAATATGGAATAATCTACAAACCAACGGTTTGTTTTCTTTATCCTTTATTTTGAATAACCACTTAGTTATAAAATAAATAAATGGTATTTTTTGTCGGATTCAAGTTTTTTTTGGCCGTGAATTAAATAAAACTGTTGGAATATGGTAAATTAAACCATAAAAAACAACCGAATTTAAGACTATTTTTTATTTTTCCATTTATTTTTGCAATCAACGCAACATTAGTTATAAACTTAAATTTATATCCAATTGGTTGCGTGCCAAACTATGAAAATTTTAATATGGCCGATAATTAATTATCATACTTTCTTGATTGGATGGATTCGAAGCAGCACACAACCAATAATAAAAAGTAAAATTGTTTTAAAATAATATAATTTAAATTTCAACGAATTCACTGAAAGAAAGGATTTTGAAAGGATGCCCAGGGTATGCGTTGGTGTTATACGACGCAATTCAAACAATAGTGAATTTAAATATTTACGTCACCATTACATATAGTGAATACAAACTTTATTTTAATTTAAAATTAAATTTTTTTTATGTTACGAAATTTACTGAGGGTGTTTTCGATTTTTCGAACATTTACTAATGGTATGTTCAAATAGAAATCGCACTCATAATATTCCTGAATCTCTTTTTTGAAAAGTTAACCAAATATCCTTGTATTTCCATGTAAACATAAAAATACAAACTCGTTCAAATTATTAAGTTATTTTATTTTAATCAAGAATGTACTGAATATAATTTCAAACTTTTAAAATAAGTATGATATATTTTTTACATTAAATACACATACATTAAAAAAAACAATAATTTAATAATAACAAAAGAAATAAGTAAACAACGTAAAAATGCGAAGACCTCTGGCTTGTATTCAAATATCCTCCAACCCAATATCAACAATGAGTCGAATCACAACATTCAGAACCATTGCCATCTTCCGTGAAAATCTCGAACTTAGCTTTGTCGAGAGCGAGAAAATCCTCACTGATTAATGCCTGTATGTTTTCGCGTATGGAATGTGTCTGGGATTGACATTTAAGTATGCGATATCGGCCTTCAATAATATGGTGTACTTGAATTTGGCTGCATCGACTATTTATTTGTAAGATCAACTAACATACAATTTAAAACAGTTGATTAATCAAAAATATAAGAGATAATACAAAACAAACCATAAATAAAATTTATAATAAATAATATATTTTAATTAATATTAGGTAGTTTGCCACTGATCTGTTGGGGGTATTTTATTTGATCAATGTCCAGCCATATATATAAATATATAATATATATATTTAGTCATTTTGCTCCAGAGTACAACACAGGGCTGCAAGCAATACGGACTCCGACTTTGGAGGAATTTTTTGCTGCAGCCAAGGTGACTTGAAACTGCTCTTATCAAACGGGAAGAAGAAAGTTCACTTTAGAGGATACGCGCCAAGTCATTATAATTCGAACATAATACTCTAAAAGGCTCATGTAATGCGCAATTTCTAGTGCATCTCTTTAGAGATAAGGATACAAAATTCCTGGAGGAGCTTCTAGGAATGTTAAACAAAAGCTGACGAAGTAGGAGAGAGGAATCAATGTAACCCGGATTAAGTTTATGGAAAAAATAGCGTCAAGGGCAATCCTACGATTTTCCCAAGAAGTTAGATCAATTAGAAGAAGTCTACTGGCATAAGGAGGTAATCGGATATTCGGCCATTCGAAGGCCCGCCATGGTAACTTAAAGCATAATCGAGCTCACTACCTGCTCCTCCCAAAAAAGGGACGGACTATCCCTTTGTTCCACCAATGAAGCATCGATTGCTACCGAAAACAAGTTTGGTCTGCCGGTGAACCATGTTAATATTGCCAGAAAATATGTTATTATGAAGTAGGCCTACGTTAAAGTCGAGCGTACAAAAGGTACGATTAAGTAGGCGAAGATTTGAAACTTCACATTTCAAACATATACTACATAGTTTTTGTATTCTCATAAATTTAGTTGTTAACAAGTGCTCTCGAAATACACACGTTCTTAAGTTTATAAACAAGTTTAAATTAAAATTGTGTTTTTTATATATTTTTTCTGTATTATATTTTTGTTTTCAAAACTCAAATTCAATAGTGATGTCTGCCACTGAAGACACAAACAAAAGTAAGTTCTTCTTATCTGGCCATAATCTGTTATCGATGTCTCTGCTTCGCGAACGCATTTTTATACCCTGTACCGTATGTACAAGGGGTACATTAAATTTGTGTAACCGAGGAAGACATTCGAAGCCCCGCCAAGGTTACTTAAAGCATGATCAGTTTCACTACCTGGTCCTTCCAAAAAAGGAATGGTCTATCCCTTAGTTCCACCAATGAAACATCGATTGCTACCGAAAACAAGTTGGCGTGGATTCGAAACTTCACATTTCAAACATAGTTTATATAGTCTCATAAATTTAGTTGTTAACAAGTACTTTCGATATCCACACGTTCATAAGTTTAGAAGCAAGTGTTTAGATTTATTTTTTTTTGTGAAAAATTTTAATTCATTAAGTAGGCGAAGATTTGAAACTTCACATTTCAAACTTTACAGCACATGGTTTTATATTCTCATAAATTATTTAGTTAACAAATACTTTCGATAAACACAGCTCAAATTAATATTGTGTTTTGTTTATATTCTTTTAAATTTTTGGTAAAATTTAAATTCAATAGTGATGTCTGACACGGAAACCAAACGTATAAACAAAAGTACAATTTTCGTTCCTTACATTTAAATTTTCTTTAAAATTTGTATCTATAGTCATGTCCGAGGAGGCACCACCGAAAAGGCCAACGAAAATGGTTATTAACGAGTCTGACAGTGACAATGATGACAGCGACATAGAAACGGAGACCGATAGCGACACTACAGAGAAGGTCGGCATTATGAAATCGAATTTTTTGCGGGATTATAATGTTCTATATGGTGATAAATTTAACAGCGCGACACTTGTTCAAAATGCTGCCAGTCATTGGGAGAATATGAGCAATAGTCAATACAATTTATATGTTCCCGTAAGTTGCACAGATATGGCAAAGTATATTTTTAGATTTAAGAATTCTTTCTTCTGGGTATAGGGCACATACCATTTCGGACGGACCCTAAGACTAATGGACATCACACACGTCGAAATGACTGAGGATGCCAAGAAAGCAGGCAACTCTCCCAACTCTGGCGCCAATGTATTTTTGACAACTGGCGAAACTGACGCATGTTGTCCAAAAAAGAAACGAAAGAAGAGCTGTGCGCCAAAGAAGCGTAGCTGCTCAAAGAAGCGGAAGAGTTGCGCCAAAAAACCCAAGTGCCCTCGAAAAAAGAAGCCCAGCTGTAAACCGATATGTCCGATGCCAAAAAAGAAGACGTGCAAGCCTAAGGCGCCAAAATGTAAGCCGAAGTGTGGCTAGGACGAAGTTTAAGCAAATCGACGGCAAATAAACGGATGTGGCAACACGTTTAGCGGCACGACCATCACATTCTACTGCAGAAGTCTGATGTTGGTTGCTGCCGTGCAGATTGCTACAAGAAGATGTTTGTAATGTCGATTTAGCTATACATTTTTTGGATTGGACCTAAAAAAAGTACACGAGCGTCGTAATGGGAACCGGTAAAACTTCGGGAAGGTCTGTTCTATGTATTGCCATGCTGTTATTTGTCGTTGCCAGATTGCAACAAATAGACCTATACCAGGTACACTCGTGCGTCGTCCCGTCATGCATTCGCTTTGCATTTCCAAAATCTCCTCAAATTCAAGGGTGACCAGACGCAACCAATCTGTTTGCGGCGATTGTTCCTTGTCCAGGCTCTTCACCATGCTCACGTCGTATGGGTCCTTAGTCTCACCTGAGTACTTATGTGAGACAGTTTGAATTTCATGCTTTTGGGAATCAACTATATTTGAAGAGAGTCTCCTAATATTTCTTGGATATACAAAATATAAGTTTTTATGCGAGTTCCCTTAAATTGTTTTTTTTTAATTATGTGACTTAATATTTAAGCTGAGACAACTTAATAAAATAAAAGTTTATCAACTTATACTTGACTTGAGCATTTGTGGGAAGGGATCACTGATACCACAACATCGTAGTACAATTTTTTCAGGGTTCCGGTGTAATTACTGTAGTGATTCAAGCTAAAGTTGTAAGAGGGGCTGATACATTTCCCACCTACCGGGCCCTGGGTACCGCAGCTTCATTTAGAAAAGGTCCCCATTTCAGATAGTTAGTCCAGAGCATACATCCAATCATAAAGTATATTTTTTCGTTGCGTCAATGAAGTTTAAATGTCAAAAATATCAGATGGTACGGTTTTTGGGGACCCCATCTCTGCCTGCAGATGTGTAAGAATAAAAATGAAAAATGGGGAATTCGATTCGTTTTTTGAAAAAAACAGAATTAATATTAAATTAAATTCCTTTCCCTTCTAACAAACTCAGACTCACTCGCTATCCAAAATTCTTTCTTAGTGCTCTTGTCGTGTGGACCGTGAATCATGGCTACTCTAGAATGTTGAATGTAGCCGATACATTTTATTTGTACTTATTTGTATGGAAAAAACAAGAAAGAAAAAAACATTCTTTAGTCCTCAAAAATTGCACATGAGTCCAATTTTAAGTAGATTCAATTCTCCAATACAACTTTGGGCTGCCATTTAGGCCACTTGTGGTTGATATTGCCAGAAATCCTCAACTACACCAGAAAATAAGACTCTATGCGTTGGATTGTGTATTGATCGCGAATTAATTAATTAACAGTCGGCCAGATCAAACAGTTCTTACAGAAAACCAAAAAGATCTGATCATCTCTTTATTAAAAGGAGAAGTAATTCACTGAACTTATGTTTGAAAGATGAAAAAACATTTCCGGCAACGGTAACGTCTTTTTTGGAAAGAATTTGTTTGATAGAAAATAGTGGAGTTTTTCTTTATATGAAGTTTTCTAAATCCGTGAGAAATTATTGCATGCTGCGTATGGGCCTTAAAGAAGAAACCTTTTAATGCTGTAATCTACCCAAAATTAGCGATTTGCTTATTGTCGAAAAGCTTCTATGCGGACCACAAAACTCATGCAAACGACATCGGCAACTTGTAATACATTAAGGGTATTCACGCTTTGTGTTGAGTTGAGGACTTTTACAAACAGGGTAATTCGCTGCCTTTTCAGTACTGCAAAATTTGTTCTTATCCTGATATGAAAAGCAACGAGTTACCCTATACTCGCTAAAAAAAAAGAAGAGTGCCAAATTTAAAATAATCAAATTGTATTAACGCAAGTAAAAAAAGGTTGTGCGTTTTTTGTGCGAAATTAAGTGAATTAGACATTTTTACTATTTGTTGGAATTATCACAACTAAAAGAGTAAAAATAGAATCGAATTATTAATATATGCTGGAACTACTGTGGAGTTACCCTCAGTATTTGAACATATCTGTTTACGAACAAGGAACTGAGCATGGCGCCAATTAATTGGCTTCGGGAAGTGGAAATGATCGCCCTGTCGCGAGAATATTATTGCATTCATGTCGTCTACATAATTATCAAGAAATTCATCAATTTGTGCATCACCACGCCAAAGGATTGTCACAGTATTAAATAAAATGGAGTATTTTTACGATGAATTTGGTTTAGGAGACGAACCTTCAATAAAATTGATTTCATGCAAAGTTATTTTAGCTACAGCTTCTGTTAATTAATATTTTACGCTATACCTCGTCATTTTAAAATCAAGATTTTGAATTATTATTTTAATTTGCATCAATTTACAAATATAAACAAACTCAAATTTGGTTTTTCTGCAATAATTTCATTTTCCCAGCAATCAAATAATAAAATCCAAAAAACTTGGCTATTTTAGCTAAAGGTTTAATTAAAATAGATTTTATGCTCTGTCTCAGCAATATTAATTAAAGTTTTGACACATGTAAACAATCTCCGAAAAGAAGAAGAAAACTCAATAGCTCAACTCTTAAAACTCAACAGCGCTTTGGCCTGAATCCCTTAATATTTCTTATTAGGTTCTTACAAATTTGTAAATCAAAAAGAAACTATTTTAAACTACTTTTAATATAGACTCTTGAAGCAAATAAAAATTAAAACTGAACTATTTAATTTTTGTCTTAAAACAAAACAGAAAAAAACTGATCACAATTTTTGTCAGTTATGTTTGGGGACTTAATTGCGGCCACCCTAATCTACGCTTCGTGCATTTGTTTATTCTACCTTAATTAAAGCTAATTACATTGACTAATCATATCTAATTACAAATTTGTCTTATACGCGTCATTTATGGCTTATAGTGCATTGAAAAGTTCTTGACACAGCTACCTTTTTGAAGCAAAAGTGATTGGAAGTATTCTTTAATTTAAAAAGTATTGTAAATACTTTATAAGTAAGCCGCCATCAAGATTTCGACGGCCATAAAAAAGAACATCGTTTTTCCCCAAACAGTCAGGAATGCATTTCCAGTATTGAAAATATCACATATTTGTTGCTAGTTTAAGCGAAAAACAATATGGAGTCGTCACACAACATCAAAATATCCGATATACAATTTTTCGTCCCTATAAAGCATGTAACCGATATAGCACGTCTATCTCTCCGTCAGGTATTCCGATTAGTGGTGCTATATTAAGTTAGTCACATAAAGGATTCAAAACATATATTTATGTACCTTGTATTATATAAGACTAACTAAAATTAGCAAAAATTTGTTGATAATATAAAAAAAAACGTAGGGAAAAAAGTATCACTTTTAGACCGCGTCCCCAAACAATATTTAAATATTCTTTCTTTTCATTATTAATAATTAAACTAGAGCATTGATTTGATTCACATCGGCTTAAATATAAGTCTTAAAATTCTTCAACTTTTATGGATTTGGATACTCGAACTTCAAGGAACTTTTTCCTATTACGAATTTTTTCAGGAATGTACACTGATTTGAGGTAGATAGATAATCTGCTTAGAGCGAATTTCTACATATATACTATACCTATGCCTAATTTCTCTGTATAACTCAAAAATCTTGTAAACCTACATTTACATGATTTACGCATAACGAATTTTTGCAAAAAATTTAAATTATGGTAGAAACTTCTAAAGTTAAAAATAGTTTCAGAGTTTAAGTCATCTTAAAGTAAAAGATGCAACGTGGAATCATAAAAAGAAGCAAAGTTAAACACCATCAGGGAGCATAGGACCTATATAGAAGAAATTTAATTGAGAAAGTTGGTCGGAAACCCTAAGCAAACTACAAGCCTCTGTTGGAAGAGTTCTTCGCTGTATTCAGAAAATGTGGTTGCTAAACACGATCAGCAGCTCTTAGCAATCCGGCAATCCGCATGTAAAGAATTGCATTGAGAAAAGAAAACTTCCATTGGTTGTGTTATACGGATCTGAAATTCCCCAAAGTGAAGTAGTTGAATACCTGGGAATGCACCTGGATAGAACATTTACATGGAATGCCCATATAAAAGCTAAACACGCGCTGTTAAAAATTAAAACAAACAGAAATGCAGTGGCTATTAGGGGCGTAACTCTCAACTCAGCCTCGAGAATAAAGTCCGGCTTTACAAGACAGTCCTTAATCCACTCTGGACGTATACCTCGCAACTGTGTGGAAATATTTATGTAACCAGGCGCATTAAGTGACACCATGTCTTGGACATTTCAGTCAGAATTTTGATATATTATGTTAGGTTTTATCTATTTATTTAATTATTATTTTTTTGTTTTAACTGATGTAATACGTTTTTTTATATTGGATGATTTTATTAAATTTCAGTCAATCCTGTTATAAAATTTAATGTCAATTCATTTACCTATTATCCCTGAAAATATTGTAAAAAAAAACACAAAAAAATGCATGTTCAAAATATAGTCAAGTCAGTGTAATAACCAGTACCATTTTCCTCAAACAAAAATTACAACATGCTCCTTCTTAGAACTTACCAATTTGAACATCGATTTATTTTTGATGTGGATTAATATCTTAGAGTCACTTTAGCTTTGCGAAAATCTGCAAAACTTAACTATGGGGAAACGGGGTATTGATATAATTAAAACTTCAGCTGGTAAAGATTCTCTGGCTCTTATAGTCTTCGCAAACTATGTAGGTGTTCATACGGACGTGGTGACAATGGTGAATCCACGAGGGGTTTTCAGGTCCTCATAGGACACAAGTTGGAAAATGCGCGCTCTTCTACACTTCGAAGTGAAGAAACTTTGGAATTTTACACCATTAAGTCAGCTACTCAGTGAACTGTTAGTCGCTTATTTGGTTTCAGCACGATAACGATCCTTCTAAATTTGGCCGAAATTAAATTGTAATCCGATTTAGTTGCTGTGGGATGAATTGGAGAGACAAGTGAGAAAATTGGAACCAACTAATATAATATAGCTTTGGACGTTCCTACTAGAATTACTGGAATCATATTTCAAGGAATCATGGCTTAAAGTGATTGAAAAGATGCCCAATCAAAAATATTTTTAAATATTTCCAATTCTTTTTGTATTTACAATGATAACTTTTTCGTAAATAAAATTAATAAATGATGAAAACCGCGATCAAATCATTTCAATAATATAGTAAGCTGCACCCCAACATTTGACCGGTAGTGTAAGCATGACCAATTTTTTTTTATATTAGGAAATTTACTGAGAGCGTTTTCGGTTTTTCGGACATTTAACAACCCTGGTATGTTTGACCCGCTAATTCTGGGATGGCACTCGTTATATTCCTGAAGCTGTCTTTCGAAAAGCTAACCAAAATATGCTTGTATTTCCATGTCAACTGGAAAATACAAGATCGTTCATTTTTAAGTTATTTCATTTAAATCGAGAAGGAATTGAGTAAAACTTCAACCTATACAATTAAATCTAATAATAATATAATATATAATAAATACTGTAAGCTTATAACCATTAATTATATACACCATTAATTATATGCCAAAGGCCTTTGCAGCCAGTGCATAATAATTTAGTTAAGTTAGTTTTTAAATGTACTTCACATTATTAAATAAATAAATAAATTTAAAATACAAATTTTTTTTAGGAATTTTCTTTTTTTTCGATTTAACAAATTTGCTAATATTATAAATTTAACAGGGTTGGTTATGCTCCAGTGAGCAACACCAATATATATTGGTTAAGTTGTATATAATACATTATGTTGTTTAGTACATATTACTTATTACATATTTTTTATATCTATCTATCTTTATATAATATTATGAAAATCGATCTGGAAGGTCCAGAATATAAAATCTCTTCAGACGTCGAACGTCCAAACTATAATCTAAAAGGTTAATTGTCAGCGAGTTTTCATGATTTGACAGTCTCTCTAAATATCTTCGCGATGATTTTAATATTTCGTCTTTTATGTAAGGAACATTCAAGTCTTTGTGTATTTATTTGCTGCTTCTACACCACGGAGCACCTGCGATGTTTCTAAGTGTTATCGATTGATAGAAGTTTCTTTATTTGTCCCACAAAATTAATATATTTTTTAAGTCCCCAGAATTATAAACAATCAAATTCAGGTTTTTATAATTCGCAAAATGTTTAATAAAAATAAAGGGTTACTAAAATTTTTTTAATCGAAATTTGTTCCATGAATTAAATATAATAAAAATGAATAAGTTGGCAATGCCACCCTTTGGGATACCCTGTACCTGTACATAAAAAATAAAAAAAAAAAATTTTTAAGCAACAATTTTTTTTTATACCGTTCGTTCCTATGAGAGCTATATGATATAGTCAACCGATTTTGATTAAATTTAGTACAGTGCTTAGGAACTATAAAAAACTTACGCATACCAAATGAGATTTCAATATCTTCACAAACAAACGAAATAAAACAAATTTTGTTCAAAAATCGAGTTTTTTGAAGTTCGGCCCTATGGGAGCTATATTATGTAATCAACCGATTTTGTTTAAATTTGGTACAATGCTTGGGTACTCTGAAAAACTTCTGAATGCCAAATCTGGTTACGGTAACTTTATAAAAAAACGAATTATTCATTATTTTTTTTTTGCCGAGGTCGCCTGAATCTTCCCTATGTAAGTTATATAATTTAATTCCGATATAAAAAAAAAAATAAATAAATTTGTCTCCTATGGAATAATATGGGATCTAATGTGAAAGTTTAGTTACTCCATCTCTTACTATCTCTGAGATCTAGGCGTTCAAACAGACAGACGGATGGACAGACGGACGGACCGACATACGGACTTGGGTACATCGACTTCTCTAGTCACCCTGGTCATATTTTAGGTAACTTTGGGGTGTCTGCGTCGACTCCTTCTATATGTTACATACATTTTCGGCTTGCACAAACCTAATATACCGTTTGTACCATAAGGTACAGGGTATAATGATAAAAATTAAAAAAAAAAATCGTTAAAATAAAGAAGACTGTTTTTTTATATTAGTATTTCATCTGTCATGGTTAAAAAAATCCCCGTCAATATCTTTCTTCGTTTAGAAAATATGGCTTACCAAAAAATTGTCTAAAAATAAAAAACCCAATATTCAGTTATCGATAACTCGAAAAATAATCGGAATTTTGCAATAGATTTTTGATATGGTTCCTACTGGCTAATTGCTCTACCAAATATGTAAAAATCATCAAAATCGCAGAAAGTCGGGAAAAAAGTGACCCGCTTCACTTATTTTCGACGATAAGCATTATACAATTTTTTGAGAACAAAGGCACTTTAGGTTGTCTTTTTCGTATATTTAAATAGTAAATAAAAAAATTTATATCGCGTCAAACCACCCAACCCTTTCATATTTTAACGCTGACCATTTTGAGAAGGTAAAATACTCCAAATTCTGTTTTTTTTTCGCGAATTTTTTTTATGGTTTTTGATTTAACGGATTCAAAAAAAAAAATCATTTTTTTAATTTTTCACCTGATTCAATTTTATTTAACGCAATTTAAAAAATTGTATATTTAATATTTTTGTGTATATAACATGGGAAGCATGTTTGATTTCTAAGATTATGAACAGCTTCTATACTTTTTACTTCATTAACATATAATATTCTATAAAATTCAGAAAACTTATAATGAGAGAATAATAAGATACAGGTTGTAGGAAAAAATTCCAGCTGAAAGAAAAATAAAATATATACCAATTTTTTGTATGTATATAATTCCCCGACTTACTATTTCAGTAAATTTAAATTTATTGCAAGAAGTGACAACGGAAAAAGGGTCTTTGACCGGGCCCACATTGGGGCAATGGTCATGTTACGTTTGGCGGCTCTTTAATTGGTCTGTGTTGTCGTAGTCTTGGCTACATCTGCGAATTGGATTGACGGCCAAGGACAGCCAAAACCAAAACATAGAGTCAACTGTCCTACGAAAGCTAAGATCTGCAACTCACTCTTGCTGCTGAGCTGACATTTTTATTTTATTAACCATCTATTAAGGAGGCATATGAAATGGATTCATTTATGTCCCTTGCCACAAAAGTGGCGCCCTCCCAGATGTTACCATCTGCAAATGATATTATTAGCGAGCTGATTAGCTTTTGGTAAGGTATTAAGAATTAGACCGCGTTTTAACTGCAAATTGTTTCCCGTAATGGCTGACATGAGATTTTTATATAGAAATTTTTTCAATACATTTTTCAAGCAAGTCGCTAAAGGCCAAGGTCCTGCTCAAAAAAAAAAGGGAATTGAATCTGCAAAAATTTGTAGAGCTAGAAATTAGATTAAAATTTATTAAAATTTTAAAATATTTTTCTTACAAGCTAATAAGAATTTGGAGGGTAGGGGATGACTTTAGCCTCACCAAGGAAGATGCTGCAGATCTAGCAAAGGACATGCCTATGCTTCTGCCGCCAAGGGATGAAATATTCAATCAAAACTTTGATACCAAAAACAGAACGAAAGAGGCTTGGATCGCTCTTACGGCAGTTAACCCTTTGAAACTACATAAATAATGTGGTACAAAGACGGATAATTGATCAAGGAAGCGATCTGGGGGTAGTGGGACCCAGGACTAAATATTGCGAACCACTAGACAGACACACCAGTATTTTCCAATATTTTGAAGTCTGTGCTATTGGATGACATTCTGCATTCAACCTGCAAAAGAACTACCATGAAAAGGCTATTTCCATCATGTCTAATAGTCAAGCAGCGATAAAGGTATTAAGCAAAGCCAAGATCACATTAAGGCTAGACAAAGAATTGAGAACGTCACTGGATGAATTAGAATCCCTGATCCTGGAAATTAGCTGGCATATAAACTCGCCGGTAAAAGAAACAAGCTCCTAACTTAGATGAGTTGATGTAGCAAAATTTAAAAGTGTTGGAAAGCAGCCTTTAAAATTGTTTTTCCATAATTAGTGACTTCGCTTACGGCCTCATAATTCTTACATCCCGAGTATAAAAATTTTAACATAATTTAGGCCAGTCGATTTGACATGATGTACCCATGTTAGATTTCTGTCAAAGAGGACTCCGCGGTAGTCAGTGACTTTTATAATATACATTGAACTTCAGAGTTATAAATTTAAGAAAATGTCGCTTACAATTCACAATTGGTTTAAGCAAGAGTCTACACTAAAGGTAGCAGTAAATTTTACAATTGTTTGAATATTTATTAGTATTTTTTATTGTTGAATTCACTTTTTATTTGCCTTTTATTTAATTTGCATATATATGGAAAATAAAGGATTAGCATTTTCGCTGAGCTCAACAAAAGTTTAAATGGTATGATTAATGGTTACCTCAAAGCCCATCGTCTTCAAAAGTATCTCCTCGTCCATGATGAGCTCCTTCCTTTGCTCTTCAACAGTTGGACGGGTAGGTGGTCTGCAGCACTTATTCAAGGCGTTTAGAATATAGCTGATTCTGCGCTCCTGCTCCTCGACCTTGGCAGACAGATAGATACATGCCGCATCCGTGGAATGCCAATCAAAACGCCTGAAGGAGTGCGTGGTGTAGAAACGATGCATATACGCAATGCCCGTGTTGATGCATTGCTGGGTCACTCTCAGCAGTTGTCCCATTTCTTGTATAAAAAGCGCAGAGCGTTGTCTAAGATGCAGCTCCTCAATGGCTGCAACGCCATCGCGGTGACTACGCAAGTTGGCCAACTGCTGCGGTGTAAAAAACCAGCGTGCTTTGCGTTGCTCTAGGCTTGAGCTGGAACTAGTTGCGCCGGCGCTATCTGAATTCTTTTGGCTTACATATCTTTACAATCAAACGAAACACAATGAATTTTGTATAAACAATTTATTTTGACGGATTGGGCCCATGGAAGCTATAAAATACAGTCAACCGATTTTGATGAAATTAGGTGCATTGCTTGGGAACTTTAAAAAACTTCCGAGTACCATAATATCTTCAAAAAAAAAAAAACGAATTATCCATCTAAAACTTTTGTTTTTGCAATCAAAAAAGTAAAATAAACTTTTTTTCTATGGAATAAGGAATCTAATGTCAAAGTTTGGTTGCTCTAGCAACCGTCTCTAAGATATAGGCGTTCATATGGACAGACGGAAGTAACGGATATGGATATATTGATTTCTCATACTTTAGGTAACTTTGGTGGTCTCCGCAGTCTTCTTCTGTATGTTACATACATTTTCGGCTTGCACACACTTAATATACCCCTCGCACCTTTGCTTTGGATGGTTATTTTTTTAAGGAATCGTTTCTTTCTCTGATTTGATTATTATCTTAGTCCAATTTTTACCAGATATGCATATATGGGAAGTTCTGCATCGAAATGTAATGGGGTGAAGTCCCTTAGGATGTTTATCCAATTATACGAATTATACTTCTGAAGTTACATGAATTTACAAGCAGTTTGGACAGATTTCTTTTGCGAGCTCAGAAACTCTTCGAAATGAAGAACCTCCCTCAAAACAAATCCTAGATCCGTAGCTTCATACATAAATATAACTTCGATATCGAAAAAAATAGAAAAGAACCATGGATAAGACTAAGAATAAGCCAGTACCAGAGAAAGGTCGTCGCACTTTAAGATCTGCAATTGCAAGCAATGTGATTGAACATCCTTTGATGAGCTTGTACAACTTATATAGACCATTGACAAGATCGATGAAGCGCATGTACCCTGAGGTGATTTTAATGGGACCCTTGGACGGCTGCAACGTATACGTCGATACTTCAAATGGTAAGAGCAACTTAACCAAAATAAGGACACTAGTTCTAATCGTGAATATATTTTACAGTTCTCTCCAATACTTCACCATAAAGATATACCCATGATTATTATATTTTAGTTTATTTCGCATAGCTACATATACCGGTACACTTTCCAATATAAACTCGCTGCCACGAATAAGGATTCATATATATTTTTTAACTATTCCAAAATGTAATAAAACTATCATTGGCGAAACATAAAAATTTGTTTAATTCATTTTTAATGGATCCATAAAAGGTTTTGTTTCATAAATGCAGCTTTTATGGTATTTCTGATGAACGAATTCTGGAATGGTTCGAGGTGATTCCAAATCTTTGACGTAGTACCATACAGTAATGACTACTAGACCATTTAAAAAATGTTAAACTGATTTATGTTGATGGGACTTAGTAAACCAGAACTCTTTCCTGGAATCTGCAATTAATAGTTGGAACGCAACACGGTCGCCAAATATTCTAGTAGTCTAAGGTCTGTAATATGGAGTTGAAAGTCAAAAATGAAATATTTATGACATTTGTACTCTACACCCGGTTTATGATTATAAGGATTTCGCCTCACGAATATTTAACAAAACAGTTCCTTGATACCAGTCAATAAATCCGTTCGTTTCTCGGCTAATGTTACTGAAGGCTGCTCCGTAATATTATCTCAAGCAGAGATTCCTCTTATTCCAACGTTTCTCATTGGACACATCCAATGCAAATCTTCTAATCATGTACCAGATTCGTGCTCAAAAATCAAAATGGTAGAACCAGTTCTAAGTTTGGTCTTGATTGCAAGGAATATTGTTATATGTTTTTATTGTAGCTGATTACAAATCTGTAGTCTGATGTTTAAAAATCAAAATGGCGGATCAAAATTCAAAATTTTGTCTTGATTCTGGTAAGAATTGGCTTAGAAGGTCTTTGGAACTTGCTAAGTTAGTTGCTTGAGTTTTAAGAATATGAATATATAGGTGTTTTTGGGGTAGCTGATTAAGGTTCTTTTCTGAATCAAAATGCACAACATGGTTAGCAACCATTACCCTTATTTTTCAAACTATTTTAGATCCGCCATATTTTATTTTGAATAACTAATAACAAATCAAATTCATATAAATAAATTCATGGTTTTTTTTTGTGTTTTTTGTTTCAAATGGAAAACGTTGGAATATGCTAAATTTAACTCATTATGAAAAACGTGTATTCTATTCTCTATTTGTTATTTTTGTGATCAACGCGACATTAGTTATATAAGTATTACAATTTATATGAAATTGCTGTATGCCAAATTATGAATTATCTAGTGAACTTGGTTGCGCCATCTTAAGAAAATCATCAGTAAAATCATAAGACCGCCTACCCAATGTAGACTGACGGACTGATTTTGGCATATAAGTCGTTGGTGAATCTCTGAACTTCTAAATAGATGCCACCTAATGTAAGTTAATTAAAATGTGAAATGCCATCGTACTATACCATTTTGTTTTTTTTTTTATCAACAAGTGAATCGTATAAAACATCCTACAATTTTAAATTCAACAATTTTATTTTCACTTGTATACAATTATAACAAAATGGAGGACTCTTACAAAGAACGAGCTATAAATGTCATGCTTACCAAAAAGAATACCGTGTCTAAGTTTGCGCTACTAAAATGGGTCAATCGAACATTCATTGGCCATACAAAAAGTGAATTTTTACAAAAATCTGGAATTCGAATCAGTCTGAAATTTGATTTACTTCTAAGCACATAGTGCATTTAAGAAATAATAATTAAGAAAGTAAATAAACTTATATTTATTAATTAATACAAAGAACAAGACCGTACGGTGCAGATTTCATGCTACTATCTCTATTGGTTTTCTAGAACTTTATGAGCTCCTAACAAGTTGCACAAAAATAATGTCACTGAAACGTATCGTTATCTTTTGTGTGATATTTTGTGTTATGCGTTGCGACATAAAGATTGTTCGAGATTAGAAGCAAATATATCTCCAGGTTCAGAAAGCGAACAGAGCCAAAGATAAAGACGAAATACTTAGTGAGATTAATGTTGAGAATTTTGCGATAATTTCGTAATTCATTTGTTGGCAACTAAATTATCGATTAAAAAAATAAACAAAAAAAAATGAGGCGGTGCCCGGCAATGGAAAAAATGTTTTCTGCATATTCCTACTAAAAACTTTCCAATTGGAATTAGTTTTTTTTTTTTTTTGAGAACTTCTCGAAAGTTATGTCAAAGAAGCTATTTAAAGTATAAAGGAAAAGTTTCAAGTTGATATATTGAGGGGTGTTGGAGACACACGGTAAATTGATTGCAAGGGGTGGGGGGTCAACATCGATAAAATTTGGATGTGGATTTGTTCATTAGAGCCACATGAAACAGTTTACCATGGCATGGTGAGATGAAATTTGTATATTTTTAACTATAACTTTTGCTGTATTTGTTCGTTTTTTCTTTTTTTTTTTAATTTTTTGGCACACAGATGCGTGGAAACATAACGCATTACTCTAATAAATTTTTAGATGAAAACATTAAACAGTGTGTCCAAAAACCGAAAATCTACTGGGAGGGAATGGGTGAAGATATTGACATGATTCAACAAACTTCATCTTCGGAGCAAATATGCGCATAAGCTGTTAAAGCTTGGTATTTCTTGCTCTTCGAGTCACCGAGATCTAGGCGTTCAAACGGATGGACGAACGCACGGACGGGCAGATGGACATGGCTCAATCACTACCTGAGGTTATGATAGGAGTTTTGGTATAAAGGACTTAGGGTCTGCCACGCCTCCTTCCTTATTTAGAATGTTCTTTTTTTTTAATGTAAACGAATTCAGCACTGTAAATGTATAACTTGTTTTCATGTAAATATTTCGTAGTTAAATCAAAATTGTACCCGCCAGGCGAAAATTTTATTTACAATAGAGCAAAAAAATATTAAATTGTTGGATTATTTGCTGTTGTTATTTGTTAGTAAAATAGAAAGCCTTAATAAACGTAACAAATAATATAAAATTAAATTGTTTAGAACGGGCTTAGGTGACTAAAATATTTAAAGGAAGATATCTTTAAATTTTTTTTAATTCTCAATCTATATTTTGTAAGTATGTTTAGTGGAGGGTCAGCCACGTATAACACGAAACAAATGGTTCAACGCAGAATGCGAAAAGATGTTAGCAGAGAAGAACAAGACATATCTTCAGCGTGCCACTCGCAACAGCTTCGAGGCTTTCAACCTTTTACGAATAAGGCGTACCGACACCGAGAAACTACGGCTTCAACGGTTGGATAATGCTTTTGATCGTAACAACCCGAAGAGACTCTACAACGAGGTCAAAATTTATAAGGGGGGTCTCAGCAATTTCCAACCCCATGCTGCTACGACGAATTGAGTAACCTGCTAACTGCGGATGACGACATCCGGCAAAGATGGAAACGGAACTTCATTAATCTCCTGTGTAGCGACGACGGAAACGAAACATCAAAGGACTTTGAAATCAGCTCCGAGTCATGTGAGGAAGTCCTACCACCGAGTCTGGAGGAACTCAAACTCTCGATCAAGCTCCTTAAGAACAACAAGAGTGCCGGCTCAGATGAAATACAGGCCGAGCTAATAAAAGCAGCTTGTCCCGAATCTGAGAAATTCCTACACAGCCTCATGGTAAGAATTTGGGAAGAGAATTTGAGATTACCAAGGCGGTTTCAGACAAGGCAAATCAACTACGGACCAAGTCTTCGCTCTGCGCATGATCCTCGAGAAGACGCTAAAACGCAACATCGCTACCCACCACTGGAACACCATGGAAACAGTCTTCCAAAAATCATACCAGTTGTTTGGCTACGCGAATGATATAGACATAGCTGCGTGCAACCAGGCCCGTTTAAGGCAAGCTTTCGCGGCCATAGAAAAGCGCGCCGGGGAAATGGGTCTGAAGGCAAGACCAAGTACATGGTGGCAACACGGACTGCCTCTAGCCAGCACAGGATGGGGCAAAACATCACCCTACAACTTCGAAGTGGTTGAGCAGTTTGTATACCTCGGCTCACTTGTCACCTCTAACAACAACAGCAGCCTCGAAATTAAACGCAGAATACTGCTCGCCAACCGTTGCGCGTTTGGCTTGAGTAAGCTGTTCAGATCAAAATCAACATCTCGAAGCATGAATGCTTCGACCACGAGGCGTGCTCTGTATAGCGACCCAGTTGGCGCTCGACGTCGTAGCAGACCGAAGCAGTATTGGTTTGACGCTGTACAAAAGGGATATAGATGCGCTGGGCATCCGCGACTGGAAAAACAAAGCGGAGAACAAGGAAGAATGGAGGCGACCGATACAGGCCTTAACCCACATCGGGTTTGTCGCGCCATAGAAGAAGAAGAAGTATTTAGTTTATTATTATTATTATTATTAGTTATTATTTTTGTAGATTCCTGTAACTGTCTTTCCTTTAATGGACTATATTTATCATTTTTTTTAAACAAATTGTTAACTCTACTGAGAATCGAACCCTGGTCTTTAAATGTTAGCCTTTTATCTAACAACAAATCTAACAATGTACAGTAATAAAATGCTAAGCTGTTAAAACATTCTTAAATATTATAATCAATAAGCTCTAAAATAAGAATATTTAACTTGTCCGGCTAAACCGTCGCAGTTCATAGCATACCATTTTTTCTTACAAATAAAACAAAGATATAAAATTATACGAAATTATCTTTCTAATAAAACCACCAAATCTAGACTCTATTAAAAATTTAATACTATAACTCGAAAGCACCATAGGCCTTGAAAACACCTAATCTTCAGAATTTCAAAAACTTTGCCCTGGGCAAGCAATTTTATGTCAAGGTTTCTAAGATAATTTAAAATGTATAAGTATGTATAGAACATAAACAGTTGGCTTTTATTTGAGCTTCCTTTCAAAATTATTTGTTAGTTTGATTTTAACAATCAACAAAACTTTTTGTTAAAAAAAAATTCGTATTTTCATTAAAATATTGCAACAAAATTTATATCATTAGAACTTTCCAATTATGGTTCACTGTCTGCTGGGTAGAGTAGTTCAACTTGCAGAATGATGAGTATTGGCTGAACATTGCCCAAAGATCCTAGCAAGACATCATGATCTTATTCCGTATTTCAAAGTGTTTCTTCTTAATTATTAATTTCTTGCCACAAAATTCTGGCTTTTCGAATAATTGGAGACTCCGAAAAATGCATGTAATGGCGCTTAAAAATACATATTTAGGGATGACACCTCAACGTTCAGAATGTAAGTCTAAAGAAGTTGTACCAGAAGATGAGAAAAAAAACAAAGAAGTAAATTATGATGGTCAATAGGTTACCGAATCTTAAACCTTAAATGGTAAAGGAGACGTCAACACAGTTTGGCAAGATTGCGATAGCCGGGATGGGGCGACTTTTTACCTAAATTGGTGAAGAGTAGCCATGGTAAGTTTACCACAGTACCCTCTACCACTCAAGTTTATTTGGCATTATAAGTTTCTTTTGTTTTTTTTCGCCCGGTACATCTTTGAATTTTTTAAACAACAATTTTTTCTTCAAGGTCTTCGGTTACAGCTGTCTATTGCTCTTAAACAAATTCCTGATGGCCTCCTGGGATTCCAAGCGGTTGCAATTTTTCTGGTATTTGCCAGTAATGACGAAGACTGCAGATTTCCTTGATGACTCTTGATTATTTCGCCTTTCTTTTTTGGGGCAAGAGATTGGAATCAATTAAGCTCTGAACAAAGAGGGGGTTATCGCGTAATGAGATCACTGAGTCAATAAGAACCTGATATCAACTGCGAAAGAAAAGTGAAAGATCAAGAACATCTATATCTTTGGTTCCCAACTCAGTTACTTAAAACAAGGCATCTGGATTATTCTCGAAGGCGCTGTTATCTTCCCTGGTTACTTCATTACTTCATTGCGTTTCACGTCTCCAGTAGCGATTTTGGCATATAAAATGCAAGGACAATCCTGACAATTGCTATTGACTCTAGTCCTTGCGTCCTGTATTTCATCTTATAATTGTTTGCTTTCCTTTCGTAACTTTGCGCCTGCATTTCGTCCGTTTCTGCTTGGTGGTAAGCTGATTGGCCCGCTTCGTCTTTAGTTGCTGTATCTCCTTAATGGTTTTTCGGATGATTGTCTGCGATATGAGTGGCACCTTCAACTGCTTCTGTTTCCAAAAATTAAGGGGCAAGCATCATCGCTCTCGTTAATTGTGAGTATGCCAAGTTGATTGCCAACTTCCAGTGCCAATTTCGCGGCAGATTTAGGTGTACCCAGTGGCTGAATGTATTCTTCGACAATAATATCCTTAAACTGATCGCTCAATTCATCGACGGTTAAAGCCAAGTCGGGTCAATACACTCAATACATGAGGCAAGAGTGAACTTTGATTTTTCGGCATTATAAAATTTTGTCTGCACTTTTAAAATTTTTGTATTATTTTTGTATTTATTTAATAATAAGAACATGTGAACTGAATGTTTTGTTATTTAATGTTATTATCAGGCTCCAAGTCTTCCCAAAGTAATGGAAATTAGCAGCGATTCTAATGATTCACAAGCCAGGTAAACCAGAAGCTGATCATGAGTCGTATCGGCCAATAAGTCTTTTATTCTCCCTGTCTAAATTATGGGAGAGAACTATTGCGAATCGGACTTCTGCTATTATAAGCCAATGCAATATCTTGCCGGATCACCAATTCGGCTTTCGAGAGGTATACACGGCACTGTGGAACAGGTTCACAGATTGGTGAAGCACATCATGCAGGCTTTTGACGACCTGGAGTTCTCCAACGCTGTCTTCATAAACATGCAGTAAGCGTTCGATAAGGTGTGGACCGATGGTCCACTATGCAAAATAAAAACCTTTGCCTGAACCGTACTATGGCCTTTTAAGGTCATATCTGGAAGGACGAGAGTTTAAGGTCAAGGTAAGGGACTTATACTCCTTCACTTATATTATGAAAGCAGGAGTGACGCAAGGCAATGCTCTGGGTCCGCTGGTGTTTTCTTTATATATTTCTGATATACCTAGCCCTACCTCTGAACATAGCTCTCTCTCAGGCTATTATTGCGACATACGCAGATGACATCGGAGTCATCTATAATGCCAAATGTAGCATAGAGACAAGTAATGGTCTACAAGCGTATCTTGATACTCTCGCAGATTGGCGCAAACGGTGGAATTTGAAGGTTAAACATTAAAAACAATAAACCCATGCTTCACACTAAAAAGATTGACGCATACCCCTTCAATCCAGCTAGACGGAGTTACCCTGGAGCAGCCGTCACAAGCTAAGTACCTCGGCATCACTTTGGATAAGCGCCTCACCTTTGGGCCACACCTCAAAGATATTGTTAAAAATGTCGTCACAGAGTGCTACAACTGCGGTGGCTCTACAATAAGAGGAGCATCTTGCCGCTGAGATGTAAAAGAGCTGTATATTTGAACTGTATTTTACCGATATGGCTTTATGGAGTGCAGATTTGGGGGATTGCTGCCAAATCGAACTATAAACGCATACAGGTATTGCATAATTATTACGAAAGATAACCAACTGTCCCTGGTATGTACGCGGTTTCACAGTCAATAGAGACCTCAATCTGCACACAGTTGAAGAGCAGATTGGTAGGCATACTAGTAGATACAGCGATAGATTGCAAAGACACCGCAGCCTGCTCGCAAAAGGACTACTCCCTGCCCGCCCTCAATTAAAATCATCATAAAGCGTTATGATGGCTGTTTATACCCTGTACCGTATGGTACCAAGGGTATATTAAGTTTGTGCAAGCCGAAAATGTATGTAACATATAGAAGGAGACGTCGGAGACACCCCAAAGTTACCTAAAATATGATCAGTGTGAATAGAGAAGTCTATATACCCATGTCCGTCTGTCCGTCCGTCCGTGTGAACTCCTAGATCTCAGAGATGGTAAGAGCTAGAGTTACCAAACTTTCACATTAGATCCCATATTATTTCATAGGAGGCAAGTTTATTTTATTTTTTTGATATCGGGGATAAATTATATAGCTCCCATAGGGGTGTGTCAGACGACGTCGAAAAAAAGCGTTTTAGATGAATAATTCGTTTGTTTATAAAGATATCGTAACCAAATTTGGTATTCGAAAGTTTTTTATAGTTCCCAATCACTGTACCAAATTCGATCGAAATCGGTTGACTATATCATATAGCTCCCATAGGACCGATCGGCCAAAATAACTTTTTTAAAGAAAAATTCGCTATATTTCGTTTTTTTAATAAAAATATCGTAACCAGAATTGGCGTTTGGAAATTTTTAAGACCACTTAAGCAATGTGCCAAATTTGAACAAAATCGGTTGACTATATCATATAGCTCCCATAGGTCCGATCTCCAAAAAAATAGATTTTTTAACTAAATTTGTTGTGTTTCGTTTGTTTGTTAAGATATTGGGACCAAATTTGACATTCGTGAGTATTTTATAGTTCCTAAGCACTGTACTAAATTTAATCCAAATCGTTTGACTAGATCATATAGCTCCCAAAGAACCAATCGGTCCAAAAACACGTTTTTTATACAAAATTCGATGTGTTTTGTAAAGATATTTGAAATAAATTTAGCATTCATATCTTTTTTAAGGTATTTAAGCACTGTGTCAAATTTTATTGAAATCGGTTGACTATATCATATAGCTCCCATAGGAACGATCGGGCAAAAAAAAAATTGTTGCTTAAAAATTCTTCTGTTTTTGGTTTTTTGTGAACAAATCGGACTTTATTACAAGCTAGTGGTACAGGGTATCCTAAAGTCGTCCGCGCCCGACTTTACGTCCACCATTTTTATTTTATTAGCGTAAATAAAAATAAAAATCACTTACCTGCTTAAAATTAAAGCGAATATAATACACTGGCTATTAGGTCGTAACTCTCAACTCATCCTCGAGAATAAAGTATAGCTTTACAAGGCAGTCCTTATGCCAGTCTAGACGTATGCTATGCATCTTTGGGGAAATATTAATGTAACCAGGCGCCTTAATAGTCATCATGTCTTGGACCTTTCAGTCAGAATTTAGATATATAATGTTAAGTTTTATCTATTTATTTAATTATTATTTTTTGTTTTAACCGATGTAATACGTTTTTTATTTTATGTTGGCTAATTTTAATGAATTTCAGTAAATCCTGTTGTATAATTTAATGTCAATTCATTTACCTATTATCCCTGAAAATATTGTTAAAAAAAATGTATGTTCAAAATATAGTCAAGACAGTGTAATACCCTGTACATTTTTCCTCGCAAAACATGCTCCTCCATAGAACTTACCAATTGGAATATCGATTTATTTTCGATGTGGATTAATTTCTTAGAGCCAATTTAGCTTTACGAAAATCTGGGGGAACGGGGTATTGATATAATTCAAACTTCATCTGGTAAAGATTCGTGTCTCTGGTTCTTATAGTCTTGGTTTGAATGCCTTTTGTGACCTCTTATACACTTTGAAGTGAAGAAACTTTTGAGTTCT
Source organism: Chymomyza amoena (assembly GCA_037043745.1). NCBI lineage: Eukaryota > Metazoa > Arthropoda > Insecta > Diptera > Drosophilidae > Chymomyza > Chymomyza amoena. The sequence continues at coordinate 26,491 of JBAMAX010000250.1, forward strand.
ACACAATTAAGTCAGCTACTCAGTGAACTGTTGGTCGCCAATTTCATTTTCAGCAGGAAAACGATCCTTCTAAATTTGTCCGAAATTAACCCGATTTAGTTGCTGTGGGATGAATTGGAGAGACAAGTGAGAAAATTGGAACCAACTAATATAATATAGCTTTGGACGTTCCTACTAGAATCACTGGAATCAAATTTCGACGGAATCATGGCTTAAAGTGATTAAAAAGATGCCCAATCAAAAATATTAATAAATATTTCCAATTTTTTTATATTCACAATGATAACTTTTTCGTAAATAAAAATAATAAATGACGAAAGCCGCGTCCAAATCATTTCAATAATATAGTAAGCTGCACCCTAACATTTGACCGGTAGTGTAAGCATGACCAATTTTTTTATATTAGGAAATTTACTGAGAGCGTTTTGGGTTTCTTGGACATTTAACAACCCTGGTATGTTTGACCCGCTAATTCTGGGATGGCAATCGTTATATTCCTGAAGCTGTCTTTCGAAAAGCTAACCAAAATATGCTTGTATTTCCATGTCAACTTGAAAATACAAGATCGTTCAATTTATTAAGTTATTTCATTTGAATCGAGAAGGAATTGAGTAAAATTTCAAACTTTTTAAACGAAAAGAATATATTTTTTACCTGAATTATCGCTTGAAATATTAAATAGAAAAGAACCATGGATAAGACTAAGAATAAGCCAGTACCAGAGAAAGGTCGTCGCACTTTAAGATCTGCAATTGCAAGCAATGTGATTGAACATCCATTGATGAGCGTGTACAACTTATATAGACCATTGACAAGATCGATGAAGCGCATGTACCCTGTATTTTAGTTTATTTCGCATAGCTACATATACCGGTACACTTTCCAATATAAACTCGCTGCCACGGATAAGGATTCATATATATTTTTTAACTATTCCAAAATGTAATAAAACTATCATTGGCGAAACATAAAAATTTGTTTAATTCATTTTTAATGGATCCATAAAAGGTTTTGTTTCATAAATGCAGCTTTTATGGTATTTCTGATGAACGAATTCTGGAATGGTTCGAGGTGATTCCAAATCTTTGACGTAGTACCATTCAGTAATGACTACTAGACCATTTAAAAAATGTTCAACTTACTAATGTTGATGGGACTTAGTAAGCCAGAACTCTTTCCTGGAATCTGCAATTAATAGTTGGAACGCAACACGGTCGCCAAATATTCTAGTAGTCCAATGTCTGTAATATGGAGTTGAAAACCAACATTTAAATGTTTATAACATTTGCAGTCTACACCCGGCTTAAAATTCCGCCTTACGAATATTTAACAAAACAGTCTCTTGATACCAGTCAATAAATCGAGTCGAGGCTAATGTTAGTGAAGGCTGCTCCATATTATTATCTCAAGCAGAGATTCCTCTTATTCCAACGTTTCTCATTGGACACATCCAATGCAAATCTTCTAATCATGTACCAGATTCGTGTTCAAAAGTCAAAATGGCAGAACCAGTTCTAAGTTCGGTTTTGATTGCGAAGAATATTGGTATACGTTTTTCTGGTAGCTGATTATAAATCTGTGGTCTGATGTTTAAAAGTTTAAATGGCGCATCAAAATTTAAAAATTTTCTCTTGATTCTGGTAAGAGTTTGCTTAGAAGGTCTTTGGAACTTGCTAATTAGGATTGTTTAATCAGTGCAAGTTCTAAATTAAACTCATTGTGACTAACGTGAATTCTATTCTAGTATTTTTTTTTGTTATCAACGCAACATTAGTTATATAAGTATTAAAATTTATATGAAATTGCTGTGTGCCAAATTATGAAAATTTTCAATGACGGCGAAAATTAATTAATTTAATATTTTGATTAAGTGGTTTCAAAGCAATTTTTTTTGTAAAAAGTTTTTATAGGTAAGATATTTGTGGGTCGTGAATTTGATTTCAGCAGGATAACGATCCTTCTAAATTTTGCAGAAATTACATCGCAGGCAAAGAAAAGTAGAAGGAACTTAAATATAGTCGCCAGGTTGTAACCCGATCGAGTTGCTGTGGAAAGAATTGGACAGATATGTGAGAAAATTCAACTAATACAAAACAGCTTTAGACGTTCCTACTAGAATTACAGGAATCAAAATTTCAACGGAATCATGGCATAAATAAATTGAAAGGATTCCCAGAATATGCGATGATATTTTACGAACAAAAGTAGGATTTTTTGAAGAATAAGCTGCACCCCAACTTTTAGCCGGTAGTGTAAACATGACCAATTTTTTTTTATAAAGTGTTTTTAATTTTTCGAACATTAAACAACACTGGCATGTTTTATCCGCTAATTCTGGAATATTCCAAATTTATTATGTTATTTTATTTAAATCAAGAAGACATTGAGTATAACTTCAAACTTTTCAAATTATCACAATATACATATATGCCTGGAATGCTAAACATTTAAAATTAAAAATGAATAACATTAACAATAAACCAGCAGTTCGTCGCACTTTAAGCTCTGCAGTAGCACGCAGTGTGATTGAACATCCTTTGCAAAGCGTTTATAATTTAGATAGACCATTTACAAGATCCATGAAGCGCATGTATCCTGAGCTATAAATGTCGTGCTTACAAAAAAGAATACCGTGTTTCTAAGTTTGCGCTATTAAAATGGGTCAATCAAACGCTGGTTGTAACATAACAAATCTTCATCATCTGCGCACTGGCGTCATCTATTACCAGCTCCTGCACAGACAGTTCCCTCATGCATTGGCCATACAAAAAGTGAATTTTTACAAAAATCTGCAATTCGAATACTTCAAAAATTTAAAGTTGCTCCAGGCCGCTTTTGAATCTCTAAATATAACAGCGTAACCTGAAATTAAAATTTTTGTTGACTTTGTTTTTAATACTTTTTAGTTACCAACTTACATCTGATATATTATGTTTCATAAAAATGATGCCGGGAATATGAACCAAAACACTCCTTCTCACTCCGAACATAAAATTTTTATTATTTAAATTTTACTTATCATTTAAAAAAAACACAACAAACACCGAACATTTTTTTTTGTGGATGTGTACTGTTTCAAATCTGAAGCTATAATGAAAATAATTTTCTGTTTGTTCAGCAGCAGAAATTTTAAGCAAATAACGCTTACTATATTAAAAACATTTTCCAGTTCGTGCTAAGTACAATGGGATAAAAAGTTTTTATTTTACTTAAAATTGCTTAGAAGTTTAAATACATACAGTCGAAGAACCGAATGTAATACCTTTTACCTTTACTTTCGAAAAAAAATTTACAACATGTTCCTTTTAAAAGCTTTTCAATCGGAACATGTTCCAATTGGAACGTCGATTTAATTTCGATGTGGATAAGTTTATTAGAGCCAATGTTACTACATTCGAAAATCTGCAAGCTTCACTACGGGGAACGGGGTAGCATATGGATATAATTCAACAAACTTCAGTTAGTAAAGATTCGTATCTCTAGCTCGTATAGTCTTTGCAAAGGAGGTAGGTCAGAGAGAGAGCTCAATACAGTGGCCGATCTGCGAGGGAATTTCGGGTCGTCATAAGTCGCAATTTGGAAAAATGGGTTTGAAAGCCCTTCCAGTCACTATAAATTTTTGTGTGTTGTTGTGAAAAAGTTTTATTATGTTTGATGTGGTTTTAAAAATAATATCCGTATCCCTGCCAGCGGGCTTGCATTGGAAAGTGTACGGGTATAAATGCCATCTTAGTTATACGATATAAGTATGCTAATGATCTAGAGTATACTATAGTAAATTTTATTTTTTTTAATATTAATAAGTGAAGAATCTGTACATCAATTTTGTACCATAACAACATATGGATGGTAAATAAATACATAACAGCCAAAACTTATAGCGCATCAAAAATTACAATTTTCATACTGCCTTTAGTCATCGTCATCGTCTTCGCAAAACCTTGCCGTTTAAGCCACCTTAACGGGCGGGCGTGGAGTAGTTCTTTTGCGTGCAGGTTGCGGTGTTTTTGCAATCTATCGCTGTATCTACTAGTGTGCCTACCAATCTGCTCTTCAACTGTGTGTAGATTGAGGTCTCTATGGAGTGTGGAACAGCGTTAATAGTTCGAATAACAGCAATCCCACAAATCGGTAAAATACAGTTTACTTATACAGCTCTTTTACATCTCAGCAGCAAGGTACTCCTCTTATTGTAGAGCCACCGCAGTTGTAGCAGTATGTGACGACATTTTTAACCATATCTTGTGTGGCCCAAAGGTAAGGCGCTTGTCCAAAGTGATGCCGATGTACTTAGCTTGTGATGCCTGCTCCAGGGTAACTCCGTCTAGCTGGATTGAAGGGGTATGCGTCAATCTTTTGAGTGTGAAACACAGGTTTGTTGTTTTTAGTGCGTTAACCTTCAAATTCCACCGTTTGCACCAAGCTGCGGGAGTATCAAGATACGCTTGCAGACCATTACTTGCCTCTACGCTACATTTGGCATTATAGATAGATAGACTGAGATGTCATCTGCATATGTCGCAATAATAGTCTTAGAGGGAGTTTCCATATGTTCAGAGGTAGGGCTGGGTGTATCAAAAATATACGAAGAAAAGAGCGGCCCAGAACACTGCCTTTCGTCACTCCTGCTCTCATATTATAAATGGACGAGTATATGTCCCTTACCTTGACCTTAAACTCTCGTCCTTCCATAGTACGGTGCAGGCAAAAGGTTTTTAAATTTGCACATCAGACCATCGTGCCACACCCTATCGAACGCTTGATGCATGTTAATGAAGACAGCGTTGGAGAACTCCAGGTCGTTAAAAACCTGCATGATTTGCTTTACCAATCTGTGGACCTGTTCCACAGTGCCGTGTCCCTCTCGAAAGCCGAATTGGTGATCCGGAAAGATATTGCATTGGCTTACATTGGCAGAAATCCGATTGGCAATAGTCCTCTCCCATAATTTAGACAGGTAGAGTAAAAGACTTATTGGCCGATACGACTCAGGATCAGCTTCTGGTTTGCCTGGCTTGTGAATCATTAGAATCGCTGCTAATTTCCATTACTTTGGGAAGACAAGCCGTTCAGTTCACATGTTCTTATTATTAAATAAATACAAAAAAATACAAAAATTTTAAAAGTGCAGACAAAATTTTATAATGCCGAAAAATCAAAGTTCACTCTTGCATCAGGATTGACTGTGTTGACTGCTTTAACCGTCGATGAATTGAGCGATCAGATTAAGGATATTCAGCTACTGGGAACACTTAAATCTGCGGTAAATTTGGCACTGGATGTTGGCAATCAACTTGGCATACTCACAATTAGACGAGATCGTGCATGCTTTTCCCATAATTTTTGGAAAGTCGGACGGTTACTTTAAATATTTGCAAATTTAATTCTACGTTAACGCATTTTCTCAGCTTGAAAGCTTTGCGAAGCGATAAAAGGGATAGGGAAAAAAGCGAAAGCCCACGCTCAAAGCAATGGCAACACTTTTTGAAATGAGGCCACACGAGATAAACAAACAAAAACTCTTTCTCAAAGCCAATTTTGCGCACATCTGCCAGCCCATACCCAATTTGTGTGAAACGTAAAAACGAAAGTGAAGATTCAGATGACGCAGACATGGATTATAACGATGCTGAGACAGATCATGTTCTAAAGAAGTGAGGACTACAAAGAAATTGTTGATGATTTACTGGAAAACTACAAAAAAATTGGTATAATATCAGTTTGTTTTTTCTCGAGTTTTTATATTTACCAATATTGGTTTTTATTTTTATTTTTTAAAGGTGTAAATATGTCTTTAAAAATTCACTTTTTATATTCCCATTTGGATTTTTTCCCGGACAACCTAGGCGCCGAAAGCGACGAGCATGGCGAACGCTTCCATCAGCAAATGAAGCAGATTGAGTTTCGCTACCAAGGCAAGTGGGATCAGGCAATGATGGGAGACTATTGCTGGTTCTTGTTGCGAGAAACACAGAGTCTGCACAAAAAACAAAAGCGGTCTACATCATTTGAATTTTTTTATCCTAACTTGAACTGCAATAAAAACTCCTAATGCTCAATGTTTATTCTTATTTGGCTTGGTAAGATGTGATTCTTAAACTGAAAAAACTAGATAAACCCGATATATTAGTTATATATCAATGTCAGAGAGGAATTCTTCAAATGGCTGTATCTCAAATTCTTCACTGATGTGATTTTGCTTTGTTTAGATACTCATATCTTACTTATTTAACAAAAAGCGTAGAGTTACGGGTCGGAGAGCATGCAAAACAACAATTAGTAATACTCTCAAAAAGGGGTATGTTTACTTAATTGTGAATGTCGCGTTTATTTTTTATCCGATTTTGATGACCAAGGGCAAAAAATTTTTGTAAGATATTATCCTTTCATTTAATTGTCTGTAACCGGAACAATTTTTATGGAAAGATCGAAAAAAACGTAGTAAAAGTCAGCAAAAACTTAAAAAATCATCAACATTTTTTCAAAAATTCAACTTTGAAGTGCCATAACTTCGTCATTTATGATTGGATTTTATTTTCGTCCCAGTTTACAAAAATCGATGCACTAAAACCAGAGAAAATTGTATTTTAGTAGACTAACCTTTTTTCAAAACATGAAAAATTAAAATTTGCCGATATCTCAAAAACCGTTCTACTTTCAACATATTTCTAAGCAGATTTGAATTTAGCGTGAAATTTTACATAGGGATCAACTATTTTGAAGCCGGGATCAAAAAACTGTTGCATTGTGTTAAGATCGCTTTACGGAAAGATGGCGGGATTTGTTTCTTAAGAAAGATTGTGCTAAAGACTGATAACACCTCATTGAAAAAGCTCTCGGGTGCGAACTTGTAAAATTCATAGCCTTTGCGGTCTAAGCCGGGCGCTTTATTACATTTGGTCCTCTTGAGTGTATACAACAATTCACGCATTTCAAACGGTGCATCAAGGAAAGGGTTAATTATAGACGGCATAGTCCAATGTATGGTGAGCTCATCCCGACAAAATAACAGGCGACTGAAATGGTCACGGAAATTAGACAGGCTTAGTGAGGAAAATATTTTAGGCGGATACCGCTTGAGTGAAAAAGCCAGCTTCCACCAATCGCTGCTGTTCTTAACTGTATTAAGAAGATCAATCTGTTCATTTTGCCAGTCAAATTTTTTCCGATTTCACAACTTAAGAAAGTTAGAGCGGCAAGAGATATAACTGGATTTAGCACTGTCAGAATTGGTTTGCCTAAGACATTTGAGATGTGCAAACAGTCTGTTGCGAGCATTAAAGCACTGGCAGTCGAATCACTCATTTTTGGGCGTGAAGAGCCTATTTTTCGGCTTTATATTAGCTGCAAATCTAATTTTTTCAGATAGCGCAGTAACTTGTTGCAGGCTAGTCTTAGTCTCTGGGCATATTCGTTACCGCGTTTTGGTTGCCATAACAGTTTAGGTGGAAATAGATTTGCTGTGCCTGGCTGTTGAGAGGGGGCGATAAGCTCTAACGTTACAGGGAAGTGATCGGAGAAGGACTCAAGGCCGATAAAAAGTTTTTTAATAAGTGGAAGCAGTTCAAAAGAGCAAATGCCATAATCAATAACAGAGGTGCCTACCGTTTAAGATCACGCCCCCGATATCATCTGGTAATTTTATTATAATATTTTATTATAATATAATAATTTTTCCCTTTATGGTCCAATAACAAGTCTTTAGATTTTCTGTTTGAAGAAAACTGCAGGAGACTTGTAGAAGGTGTTCATCAAAGGATTGTTCCAGACCGATTCGAGAATTGAAGTCCCCAAGCAGTAAGAAAAAGGATAGATGTAACTTCGGGAGAAAATCTTCAAGTTTGTAAAAGTGGTCATTCCAACTTGAGCAATTAATGTAAAGTGGGATAAATAGAAAATTAACATTATTTAAAGAGGCTGAGGGGCAAGTATAACCGAAGTTAGTAACAAATTTTAAATTAAAAGATTGAGCCATACATTTTTTGTAGCCAAAAAGGCAACCACCACTGGCTCGGCCAGCTTTGTGTTTTTTTGACGCGTCAGTCCAATGTAAGTTATAATTCTTAAAAAGGTGAAGGAACTTTGACCTGGTTTCTGTAAGAACATGAGTTTCAAAGAGAAAAATACGAGGGGTATTCAAAAAGGAAGTTTCCCTAATTTTAAAAAAAAGTACAAACTAAATTTTAGGTTACAAAATGAATATTTATTAATTATTTGACTCACATACTATTTTTCTACATACTCACCTTCGACTTGAATACATTTTTCGTATCTGTTATAGAGTTTATAAAAACCTTTTTTTTGTACTTTTTTTTTAAATTAGGGAAACTTCCTTTTTGAATACCCCTCGTATATGCCTGGAATGCTAAACATTTAAAATTAAAAATGAATAACATTAACAATAAACGAGCAGTTCGTCGCACTTTAAGATCTGCAGTTGCACGCAATGTGATTGAACATCCTTTGCAAAGCGTTTATAATTTAGATAGACCATTTACAAGATCCATGAAGCGCATGTACCCTGAGGTGATTTTAATGGGACCCTTGGACGGCTGCAACGTGTACAACACTACGAATGGTAAGAGCAATTTCACCAAAATAATGACACTAGTACTAATCGTGAATATATTTTACAGTTCTCTTCAATTCTTCATACCCCATGATTATAATATTTTAGTTTATTTCGCAAACCTACATATACAGGTACACTTTTCAATATAAACTCGCTGCCACGGATAAGGATACACACTTATATATTTTATAACTATTCCAAAATGTAATAAAACTATCATTGGCGAAACACAAAAATTTTAAAAATCATTTTTAATGGATCCATAAAAGATTTTATTTCATAAATGCAGCTCTTGTGGTATTTCTGATGAACGAATTCTAGAACGTTTCGAGGTGATTCCAAATCTTTGACGTAGTACCATACATTAATAACTATGTACTAGACCATTTAATAAATGTTAAATTGTCTTAAGTTGATGGAACTCTTTCTCGGAATCTTCAATTAATAGTTGGAATGCAACACGGTCACCAAATATTCTAGCAGTCTTAAGGTCTGTAATATGGAGTTGAAAACCAACATTTAAATATTTATGACATTTGTACTCTACGCCCGATTTTAATTAAAGGGATTCCATCCTACGAATATTAAACAAAAAAGTTCCTTGATACCAGTCAATAAATCGAGTCGTTCCTAGGCTAATGTTACTAAAGGCTGTTTCATACTATAGTCTCAAGCAGAGATTCCTCTTATTCCAACGTTTTTCATTGGACACATTCTATGTAAATCTTCTAATCATGTACCAGATTCGTGCTCAAAAGTCAAAATGGCAGAACCAGTTCTTAATTTGGTCTTGATTGCGAAGAATATTGTTATATGTTTTTATTGTAGCTGATTACAAATCTGTGGTTGATGTTTAAAAATTAAAATGACGTATCAAAACTAAAAAAATTGTTTTTTGAACTCGGAACTTGTTTATTACGATTGTTTAATCAGATCAAGTTTCAAATTTGAGTATTAAGAATATGAGTATATACATAGGTGTTTTTGGGGTAGCTGACTAAGGTTCTTTTCTGATTCAAAATGCACAACATGGTTAGCAATTATAACTCTCATTTTTCAAACTATTTTAGAACTGCCACATTTTATTTTGAGTAACTAATAACAAAATCAATCAATCATTTTTATGAAAATTAATAAATTGTATTTTTTTTTTGTGTTTTTGATTCAAATGAAAAACTTTGTTATATGCTAAATTAAACTCATTATGATAAACGTGAATTCTATTCTCTTTTATTATTTCAACTCTAATCAACGTGACATTAGTTATATAAGTACATACTTACAATTTATTTGAAATTGTTGTGTGCCTAATTATGAAAATTTTCATATGACGGCGAAAATTAATTAATTTAATATCTTGATTGAGTGGTTTCAAAGCATCACACAACAAAAAAAAAATGTTTCGTATAAATTTTTCGTTCCAGCTTTTTGTTATGCCCGTCATACTACGTCAGCTACTACTGGCGCCATCTAGTGAACTTTGCAGCGCCATCTAATGTAAATCATCAATAAAATCATAAGACAGCACTGTTTCGCGCGTTTGGGCATAAAGCCCTCTATCTTAACTAGTTGGTTCCTCCCAGACAGGACAAAGACTTATCTATAGTTTTGCGAACGGCACACAAGCTTCTGTTGTTTTTTTTAAATATACACAAAGTGTCGTGTTCTAGCCAAATGTTCTTGTTTTATTTTAAATTGTCATGCTTGGATGTGGGTCCCAAAAAGCTATAGAAATAACACTAATAGGGTTTCTATGTTTTTTTTTGTTTTAATTACTTTAAGATTGGCATTGTGTTGAAGCGTTTTGGAAGGTCTTGTGCAAATGACTTCTTTACACTTGAATTTTTATTTGCACATTGGAAAACAAACATAAAGGAAAAAGCATTTTACAAAACCAAAAAGCACACAAAATTTTATGAACAGAGTCCACAAAAACTCAGGCAAGAAGCCTCCAACCACTCGAGCAGCAGGAAACATTAGACCCAAACTTGAATACTTGAAGCGAGTTGTCTGTTGTTAGCAATTAACAAGGTCAGAGGAGTAGTAGTCAACAGTGGGCCAGTTGGAGCAGTCAAGCGCAGTCAAAGCCAGATAAAAAGGGATAAGTGATGAAGCGCATGAAGCTCGTGCTATTGGTAGCAGGATGGGTGAATCAGGGTTATGATGATGTGGGCAGAGTTTGGCTGGCCTGAGCTGAAGGCATGCACACAAATATGATGTGTAAATTAATTCAGTTAATTTTCCAAAGTTTCAATCAGGAATGCCCAAAAAGTTTTTTTTTTTTTTTGGAAAAAGCTTCCTATTACGCTCCCCTCCTTTGCGCTTATAATTACTAATCAAAGTGCAGCCCGACTGCTGCTGGTTGTTAGACTCTAAAAGGATTCGTCTACAGATAGACATGATGGCAACTATAGAGTATGTATGACCTGCCTTTTAAATGCACCACATTTATGCAGGCAAAATATGCAGCTGCTGCTCTGTTTGCCCTGATTCGGTTTTGGGCTTAAATTTGTTGCAACTCCCACATATTCCTTTGCATGTATTCGTGTGTTGGCCAACTTTGCTCTATGGTTTGTTGGCCTAAGCAATGCATAAATTACGCATTGTAATTGAATCAAAACCAATTAGCTCATACTGCCAATAAATCCGCAGCAGAATCGGAAGTAGGTAGCCAGCTGCTGCCAATGCCAGTGACGATGAGTGCGATGATAATGATAACGCAGGCGATAATTTTTGCAAATTTTAGGGATGCAAACATTAGCATTTAGCTTTTTATTATTATGATCATGCCCAACTCTCTCCATATAGCAACAGGAACTGGCGGGCGATTGGTTTAGCTGGAGGGGACTTTCACCTTTAGATCGATACCTTCAGCTTTTTACTCTGACTAGTTGAAGTGCCAAAATCATTTTGCCCCCCCAGTCCTACTTAAGGACTTGTCTCCGGAGGCGTACTATCCAAGAGTTGGATTCCCCATAAAGGCATTTCGGTTTTGGTCGATTAAGACAGTCGAAGACGTCGAGACTAGACTCTACTACTTAGACTTCTACCTAACCACAATAAACTGCATTACATCTTCGTTTATACGATAAGGTATATTAAGACTCCGAAAACTGCCAAGGTTAATTTCTTTATATCCAGTAGGACTTATGTCACATGCCAGTTCGGCTGCCTATCCATCTGTCCTGCCGCCTGCTGTTTAAAACCACATATCTCAGGGATTAGGTATAAAATATATTTAGGAGGGCATATTTCCCATGTCAGTCCGTCTGTCTATCAATGTAAAAACGGGATCAAAAATGAAAAGGAGCTTTTATATATTTTTGGGGAGGACATTTGTCACATGTCAGCCCGAATTGAGTAATGCCCTCCCACGCATACTTTCCGATACAATTATAATAATATTTATGATATGTTGGATCCTCCATTGTTTTATCAATCCGAAAAATTCGCGTGTAAGATATTAAAATCTTTGTAAGAATTGTAGAAATTTGTAAACTAATGTAACTGATTATATTCCCAGCATCCAATGAAATAAAATATAAGACTAGGGACCTCCAGCCCCTGCCTTCTACGCTTTAAAAGTTGTTGTTGAAAGTGTGTCCATTTGCATTAGACCTCCGTGAACGTCCGGCCCTCTTTTATCTTTATCTTTTATTATCTTTAAAAAATAGGCTTGCACTGAGAAAAAAATATTAAGAATTGCGTTTAAAAAAAGAACTTAATTAAATTATTATTTTCAGTCTGTCAGAACGGTATATATCAAGGCCTTAAAGCCTTACCTTAAATCTTAATTTGAGAATAACTTGAAAAAAAAGTGCTCCCAAAAAGTGCATTCCAAGATCGAGAGTATTATACGCTTAGCTTCGGAAAAATTAAGAATGATATCAATGATTTCGAACATAACTTAAGACCTTCTCTATTCCTGAGCATAGCAATATCATTTTGTTTATTTTAATTTCTCTCAGTGTACTTTCAGACGCACTCAATTTAGATGAATAGCTTGACAGTTGACTGTTATCATTTCACTTCAAAGCTGTTGAATCATATTCTGGACAACAAATGATTCTTTGACATGACACATCACTGGGACCCGTTGTCACTCCAAAGCACCATAAAAACTGTAGAGGAATCCACACGTGCATGATGGGTAGGATATTGTCTGCAGGTTGGTCAGGGCTGTCGCCTGGTGCCGGAGCTGTTGTCCGCCTGCGTTGGCCTCATTAAAATTGACATTCATTGCATTTGGGCAATTAGACTAATTGACTTTTAACCAGCACATGGAAACAGAGCGCATGTAACCAGTCACCTCCTCATTCATTCATAACTATGCCCAGTGATTTCCCCTCCCCTACATCACCCTTTCAACCGCTATGTACCTCTTTTATTTCCCAAACATGTGCACCTCTATGTATGACCCTGCTGGCTCATTAATTTCGTTTGCATATCGTGTAAAATGTTGCAACAAAAAAAAAAAAAAAATGGAAAACTTTTATTTTGGGTGTGGGGGCGACTAATTTTTGCATATTGCATGAAACGACATTGCATAATTACAGCAACCCAACAGTGTTGGAATGTGCTGGAAAAACATTTTCCTACACATTGAGCTTGGCGTTTAAAAGGAGCACATGTGTTCAGCAGAAAGAAAATACCTTTGCTAAGAAGTATTTGAGTATGCTAAAGTAGTATCCTAAAGCACTAAAGTATTTTTAAAGGGTCGACATTGATAGGAGTTCTTACAATGAATTTAAAATAATGGGAATGTTGAAGATCTAACCAATTTATCTATATAATTCTTTAAAACGAAAAACTGAGATATCCTATAGCAATAAAATTCGCTCTTTCAGCGATACATGGCGGATACGTGATATAGTTACTTTAAAAAACTTCCGAACGACATTTTGTTATGATATCTTAAAAACATAAGAATAATCCATCTACAAATTTTGCTATTTTTTTCAAGGTACTCTATAATACCACTATGAGAGAGAGCAGGCAAACTTGGGATATAATAAGGCATCTTATCTGAAAGTTTGGTTAAGCATTGAGACAAGCGGAAGATGTCTTCCGTGTCTAGACAAATTTTGCAATAATGTCGTTGTTTTTTTAACCAGTTCAAACTTTTGAATCTCTCACATTTTTTTATTTGTTTGGCCCTCTGACCAAATTGGAAATAAATTTGAGGACCTCTTATGATGTCTTTATTTAACATAGATTTCAGTCTCTCCGCATGAACGCCTAGATCTCCGAGATGGTAAGAGTTAGAGTAACAAAACTTTCACATTAGATCCCCTATTATTCGAGCCACGATTGTGAACGCATTTAAGGTAAAACACTCGATAAATAATATCGACCAAACACCGTACAGTCCAGATCTGGCCCCGCGTGACTTTTTCCTCTTTCTACAACTAAAATTGCCATTCCAAGCAATCCGTTTTAACTCCATACCGACCATAAAACAGAATACTACGAGAGAGCTGAACGCCTTGCCAGTCAACGCCTATAAAAAATGTTTGGAAGATTGGAAGAAGCGTTGGCATATGTGTATTGCTTCAGAATGGAAATATTTTGAAGAAAACAAAATAAACATTAAAGAAAATTAACTATTTTGCGTTTTATTTAGAAATTCCGAAATTTTTTGACACAATGTATATATATTGTGAGTAGGGCACGTTTGTCAGATGTCTGTCGTCAGTAGAATTTAAACCACGCGCTCTCTACATCTTAGAGGAATAAAAGATACATTAAAAGCCAAATATTGGGACTACATCAATACCTTAAATTTTACCCATACTCTCATACACTAAACACTACTTTTGTGTGTAATAGTTCACTACTAAACATCACGCATACTACAGACACCGATAGGTACGATTTCTTAATCCGCTAAAAACTTTAAAAATTCTGATATTTTTGTTGTATACCATTGTCGGGAAGTGTTGAAATAAATACAGAAATCCGTATGTGAGGCGGTTTTTGTTTAATTTAAATCTGTACCTTTGGCGACTACCATGAGAAAATCTTGTGATATCTAATTTTGAAACTTAATTGTAAGGCACCTAGCAAGCCCCTCACTCACTAAGTATTAAAAAAAATGGCGGACGTAAAGTCGGGCGCGGACGACTTTAGGATACCCTGTACCACTAGCTTGTAATAAAGTCCGATTTCTTCACAAAAAACCAAAAACAGAAGAATTTTTAAGCAACAATTTTTTTTTGACCGATCGTTCCTATGGGATCTATATGATATAGTCAACCGATTTCAAAAAAATTTGACACAGTGCTTAAATACCTTAAAAAAGCTATGAATGCCAAATTTATTTCAAATATCTTTACAAACAAACAAAACACATCGAATTTTGTATAAAAAGCGTGTTTTTGGACCGATTGGTCCTATGGGAGCTATATGGTCTAGTCAAACGATTTGGATTAAATTTAGTACAGTGCTTAGGAACTATAAAATACTCACGAATGTCAAATTTGGTCCCAATATCTTAACAAACAAACGAAACACAACAAATTTGGTTAAAAAATCGATTTTTTGGAAGATCGGACCTATGGGAGCTATATGATATAGTCAACCGATTTCGATCAAATTTGGTACAGTGTTTGGGAACTATAAAAAACTTTCGATTACCAAATTTGGTTACGATAGCTTCATAAACAAATGAATAATTCATCTAAAACGCTTTTTTTTTGTCGAGGTCGTCTCAAACACCCCCATGGGAGCTATATAATTTATCCCCGATATCAAAAAAATAAAATAAACTTGCCTCCTATGGAATAATATGGGATCTAATGTGAAAGTTTGGTAGCTCTAGCTCTTACCATCTCTGAGATCTAGGCGTTCACACAGACAGACGGACAGACGGACATGGGTATATCGACTTCTCTATTCACCCTGATCATATTTTAGGTAACTTTGGGGTGTCTCCGACGTCTCCTTCTAATGTTACATACATTTTCGGCTTGCACAAACTTAATATACCCTTGGTACCATACGGTACAGGGTATAAAAAGTTTAGCTCAGGAAAAACAATAATTTCTTTGACGGAAATACCCAACGTGCATAATGCCAAGAAACACTATTATATGTACATGCATTGAAAAATTTATTTGGACTTTTGACCCCACAAGATCATACTTGTACTATCTATAAATATAACCATATTCTTTCGAAAAAGTCGATTTCTGGTTAAGCCGAAAGATCGAGCGTCGAAATAAGCCAAATCGTTTTTTGAATATAATTTCAGCTCGGATTTTCAAAGTTTTTGTGTCAAAACGCAGAGAACTTCAAAAAAAGCGAAAAAAATTCCTCTAAATCGCAGATCAATATTTCTGACAAAAGGTTTTGCATCGATTTGGTATTTAATGCCCTGTACAACACAACTTTCATTTTAAAAAAAAATTATTCTTTGTCACTTTAAAAAATGTACGAAAAAATTCTTCCGATTAAAATAATTTTTTCTATCAGTATCTTAAATTCCTTACGTAAACTTTGGAAATTCAAATTTATGAGCATGTGGTCAAGGCCATGTTGCTCTCAAATTGGCCACAGTTACAGTTTAAGCAATCACATGGAGATGAATGATGTTGTGGTCCTGCTTATGTGATTATATATATTCATACATGTGTGTGGGTATATATACATATGCACACATACATGTGCTTGGAAAACATTTGCCACATGGTGTTTGAGAAGCTCACACGAATGCAACTCAGCTCTCCTTTCCGCATTGCACTCACTCACAAAACCCGGTAAACAGGAGGCGAAACAACCAGGCAACCTTTTAACCACCCGGTCAAGTCCACTTCAGTCAAGTCAACCCAGTCAGCTGAGTTATAAGCTCCTGTGTGTGCTTAAGTATGTGTATGTGTGTGTTTGTTGTACTCGTTCATTCATTCATTTATTCAGTCAGCCATTCATTCATTTCCTTGATTATGTTTCTTATCAATGATAGATGAATGTGAGCGAACCAGCACTCAAAACTGCTGCAAACTGCAAGAAGCCAAGTGAAAGTAAAACCATTGGGGATTGCATCTACAGTAGGGTCGACCAATTGATGGGCTACAGGATAAGTTGAATCAGCGGGTCTTCAGTGAGAGAATCTATAAAATAGGTTAGATTTGGAAATTATTCTAGAGGCTATCTTCAGGGGTTTGTTCTAGACTAGTACAATTGATAATTTAAAGTAATCCAACTTAGTTCCACAAATAAGGAATAATCGGCTGTGCCTAAAAAAATACGAATCCAAGCATTTTTTTTGAAGTCCCAAATTCACGAAAACGAAGAGGAACGAAGGTTTAAGAGTATAAACAAAAATAAATAATCTGTGAATTTTTTTCTTTAGATTTTATTAACGCCAATTTCAAGTAGAAAAGTTATTCATAAATATTTTTTCAAAATCATTTTTATATGGCTTATGTCTTGCATAAAAATAATATTCCTTGCAATAAGAACTGCATAGTCCCTCGAAAAATGTCTGGTTGTTCTAACGATGGGCAAGGGATATATAAGTAGATGGTGACAGCTGAAAATAAGGATAAAATTGCTCGTTTTAGAGTTTCATTTTTCGGAGAACAGCCAAATATATAATAATAAATTATGCAAAAAATTCTGAAGATCCGACGCGTTTGTTATTACTGCAATGCAATGCAAATATTTATTTCTTCACGAAATCGGGGAAAAATATCTTGAGTTTATAAAAAATGGGTTACAGAAAAAATGTTAGAAAGAAAACATTTTTAATCTTTAATAAATAAAATAATCGGATACGGATATGCATTTTTCTTTAATAAAACAACTACTAATCTGAAATTTAGGCATCCGAGGCATGAATCCAAATTCTCTATTAGTATTGGTTTTATTTATTTTGTTTTCATATTAAACTTCAAAAACGCCATAACAAGAGTTAATTTAGAGGCTACCTTAGCACACGTGCTAGTGTTTTTTCGATGATTCGGATTTAGCGAACCCCAAAAACGTAAAAAAAAAAATTGTCGGACAACTGCTCTGGATTTTTCGGAGTTATGTTAAAATGCAGCTATGCAAAAAATTGTTCCAGGCTTAGAATTTGGACTATGTTTTTTATAAAAACCGCCATCATGTCAAAGTCTTGGCACAACCACAAAGAACCCACCAATTTGAGTAATTTTGGAGGTTATCTATGAAACCCGACTATGCTAAGGTCTTTTTAACTTTGATTAGAATTTAACGACCCTAAAAACATCGTCGGCTGTGGGTTTTTTATGGGCTTAGGGTAAAACCTAGACACGTTGGACCAATTCTGTAAGTGGACTCGGAATATTCGCATCGAAATACAAAAGAAAACGTCATCATAATTTGAAACTTTTTTAAGATCTCGCAAGGGTCATTAAACTGAAGAAGAACACCAAATAGAAACAAATTAATATATTTGATGTATCAATTTGTTTCGGATTTCCCAAATGAAACCCATATATCGATTCATTTCGATGTAGCGCATCGGAAGAGAAAAGTCAAGCGCAGCCAACTGAAGTGCACAGTGAAAACTGTTTCTGACGGCGGCTTGTACCACCCGTCAACCCTTTGTTCCGCCCCCCTGTTTTACGAAAAAGTTTCTTGTGGTTAGACAAAAAGGGGAGTGTATTTAGTTACTTCAAGTGGGCGCCGGCAATTTTCTAGCACTTTAGAAATAAAATTTTTAACAAACTCAAAGCGCGGCCACTAAGTGCGTCGACGTTTATATTCCCAAAGCAAAGATGGCCAGCCTGCGGGTGGCGCCATCTTTAGCATGCAATTTTTTTTGTGCTACCACTGGGACAATATCCTGTCCATCAACCTGATGATAGTGCTGCCATGTTTGTACATGGGGTAAGAGGTCTAAACTTTTGCTTTTTGCTTGCAACTTTTGCAGTCTCAACTGAAATATGCAAAAGACCCCAACCAAGTACTCCTCCAATTTCCGGCTTGTCAGCGCGCAAATTGCCGTTGATAGGGAACAACCTTTACCATCAATTACCTGCACATTTTAGCTGTAATGCATCAGAGTGCCCTGTACCTGCGCCACCCTGTGCGTACCCTGTCTAAGCCAGGCCAACAAATGGCAACCCAAAGGTGCGCTCTCGCAATGACTTTTTGTTGTGACAAACGATAAATTAATGATGCGATAGGCGGCACATCTCTCCTCTCTATCTTTGCCTTACAACTTATGATGCCTTGCAATGTAATTATGTCACGACAGAAGTTACATTAACAACAACAGCATCTCTGAAACATCGGTAGCAGTGTTGAGAGTAATGCTAGGTTTACACTAGAACTTGAAACAGGTAGGGATCGGTTGAAGCTCGCATTGGCATCGGAACCGTGCGCCATTAAAAAAAATACTTTTATGCCGAAGCCCATCGAGTGAACGTGGAGGCTTAAGGGCAGTTTGCTTCATCGCTTTCAATGTTTAAAAGTTAGGCTTTTGACATCGAAGATATGAAACGTGCGAGCAGCCGATATAATTTGAAAACGAGAAATTCGAACAATAAAACGCTCCAAAACCATTGGAATGAAACAAAAGCAAGGAAATTGGCTCGATCGCAATTTTTACTTTCATATGCATTCGATTACGATATATTTATAAACAAACGAATTATCCATCTAAAACGTTTGGATTGTTTTTTCTGAAATGATGGGTGCTGCGTATCCCTCATATCATCAAAATAAAATATTCTTGTCTCCAATGGGAACATAATAATTAATAATAATGAAGCACGGATATCTCTATTAATAACTGATCTAATCTAAAAGTGTGGTTGCCTAGCTCTTAGCAATTCTAAGATCTAGGTACAGACAGACGGATATGGGTATACCGATTTCTCTAGTAACCCTGACCGTACTTTAGATAACTTTGGGGGATCCCCAATGTCTGCTTCTGTATATTACATACATTTTCGGCTTGCACAAACTTTTTATAGCTTTTGTACCTTATCGTACTTCTTCCGACCGAATAAAGGACATAATAAAAATTGTGTGGGAAAAACTTCACTGCGAACCTTGGGATCTATTGTGCTCCTTACTAATCACCAGGGATGAATTTATTTAACTCATATGGTTATAGTCTGGTGACATTGTGTAACAGGATGATATGACAGCCGAATATGGATGCATTTCTTCTAAGGAGAGCGTCACATTCCGCGTGTCTAGGTAGGAAACCCTTAATTTCACAGAACTTACTGTTGTTACAGTCAACGACGGCCAACTTGCTTAGGTATTTCCTGTGTCCCGTAAGTAGCCTAGTAAGCATGCAAAGAGAATTATTGTACAATCGAGAGATTTTCTGCAACCTATTTACACCATAGGAACAGGGAGCTGATTGGACTGTCGAAAGCCAGTCGACTGGATTCCCCCTCTTTTTATAGTAGCTGGATCAAATAAAACAAGATGTATATTTTAAACACTATTCCGCATAAGCGGGAACACTACAACAGCCGTTGAATCTCTCACCTTGGCCGTTTAGCTATCCGACAGGTATTAAGTTTCCTAAACCAGCTATGGTACATGGTTGCCTTGCCGAAAGCGCCCAACTATCTTTTAATATCCCATTTTGTATGTATCTAGCACGGATGTCACTTTTCATTCCCTACCCTTCATACCATCGTTTCGATCGTTTCGAATATCACTTACCTTGAGATAGTAATTCAATTAGATAGGAGCCAATTGAACCGGGAGCGACAGACCGCCCTTTGCTTACCTTCAATTAGCGCACATTGGAAATTTGTGGGGTATATGGCACATATGTAAACCTAACATGTTAAACATAAGGATTGTATTTGTAAAGAAAACATTTTAAAATTTTACAAAAATATAAATTTTTGAATTATTTTTTCATTACAGAACGGCAGAGAGTCCTTTTGTGACCATTGAGGCGTGCACGAGTCCAAAAACAGAAGCTGCCTCCCCACTTTTAGTTGTTCCAATGATTATTTTTTAAAGCAAGCCAATGCCTGAACTGCCTCAGGCCTTCAGCAGCCCGCTTTCCAAACGAGGCTTATATTTTTACATGAGTGTCTATATATACAAATACATAAGCATATGCATGTGAATATGGTAATTACCTAAAAAGTATTGTATATAGCAACTTATGTGTAGTGAGAGGAAAAAGGGAGAAGAGCAGCAGTCGGAAAGGCTCGAGGGACTATATTCCGGCTAACTGTAAGACCAGATTGAGTTTGTTGCACGTTCCCTGCTCCTCCAAAATAACCACAGCCGTTGAAGGCCCACAAAGCTAAGTCCTCGTTCAGCGTAAAAATTGGGGAAGATTAAAATGAAAAAAAGACTAAAAAAATAGTTGGAATCATTTTTTATGTGGTTTGTTTTGGTGCAAGTGAAATCAGGAAAATTTGAACGGTGTTTAGTAATGTCTTGCATAAAAAGCAACTCCCTTGTAATACAAAAAATTATTTGGGGCTAATTTCTGATGATTAAGGTGTACAACTGTGGTTACAAGAAATACATGGTTAGACTAACTCTTATCATGCACGAGGCTTAAGGTAAGGCAAAAAGTCCCCTAAGTATAGCGTTCTTAATGTTTGCTTTTAGATCCAAATACATTTCGATTATTTCACTGACCTTTTTTCTTATTCATCACTATCAGATCTGGTCAAAGAAAAAGCCACCGATACATACTCGTATAAAACTACCCAAGAAAAATGTATAATAATTCCCTGGCTGACCCCTTGGAGGGGCATGAGAATCTCTATTAATAACTGTTCGAACAGAACAGGGACCTGCAGCTTATAGCCGAATCCGACACGGCGGTGTCTTTAATTAATAGAGACTCTTTGAGCTAGCGATGCCAGTGCTAGGCAAATGCACCAGTGCAACTGCGGGGAATCGAACCACCGACCTTCGGTCACCGATGACCACAAAAAATGTATATTCAAAACAAAACATTTTTTTTTAGGATTGTGCTAAATATATATATCGGATTTTTCAATAGGGACGCTATAAAAGTAGACCGATAGGGACAGCAAACGAAGCAATATCATTATCTTCAATAGGGTTTGTCATGGAAAGATATACGATAAACGAGTCGAAATTATTAAAATTTACTACCGAAATTCGGAGTCAGTGGCCTCAACTTTAAGAGCGCTACGTCCAATTTATGGTCGTCATAATTGTCCTGTCAGATCAACAGTTGAGCGTCTAGTGGAAAAATTTTAATCCACAGGCACAGTACAAAAAGTTCCCGTGGCAGTGAGACAAAAAAGTGCCCGTAGTGTCGAGAATATTGCTGCCACTAGCGCATCAATTGAGGAAGACCCAAAACAGTCTCTCACACGTCGTTCTCAAGCGTTAGACATCTCTGCGACGTCGTTGTGGCGAATTTTGCGAAAAGATCTTGGCATATATCTTTACTATATCAAATTGACGCAGGAACTGAAGCCGCTTGACCACCAGAAGCGTCGTATATTCGCGAATTGGGCTGAGCAACAACTTGAAAATGATCCGGATTTTCATCGGAAAATCATCTTCAGCGATATGCGTTATTGGTCAGGCAGCAATCCACACGTACTCCATGAGTCACTATTGCCGGATTATGGACCGGCGGCATCATTGCGCCGGCACGTTACTGTGAATGGGAATCGCTACCGCTCAATGATTACCGAATATTTTTAGACAATATGTGGCTTCAACATGACGGCGCCACAAGTCACACAGCGAATGTTACAACCGATTTATTGAAAACCAAGTTCGGTGAATGTGTTATCTCACGAAATGGCCCAGTCTATTGGCCGCCTCGGACGTGCGATTTGACTATTGTGGGACTACTTCAAGTCTATAGTCCATGCCAACAAGCCAGCGACGATTGATGAACTTTCTACGAATATAAAACGTGAAATTGCAGCATTATTGGCCGATTTATGCTTGAAAACCGTCGAAAATTGGGTTCAGCGTCTGGACTTCTGCAAGCGTGCCCGTGGTGGCCTTGCAAAAGAAATCGAGTTCCATACATAATGACATGTACTTTAACAGGAATAAAGAATTTCATTGATATCAAAAACAGTTTTTGTTTTATTTAAAAAAACTTTTGTTGCACCTTATTGAAAACCCTTTAGAATTATAAAACTGAATTATAATTATATCGCATCCTTTTTGCATGTAACCATAGCATGAAACATACCACAGCGTATCACACTACAAACATAGCATAAATGAGTTCCACTAAGTGTGTCCAGGTAGTGACAGCGGCAGGCGGCAGAAGCCGAGTCTGGCTCTTGCTTTTAAGTCGCTGCCGTTGCATTATTTATGCCATTGACGTTGAATAATTAGCGCCAGGCAGTGGGACAAAATTTGCGCTTTATTGAACAGAACTACGCCCAACTCAGCCACCCAACTCACCCACTCAGCGCGACCCAGACACCCACCAGCAGCGAATGCCTTGGCATCAGGGATTCCCAAACAGTGGTATAAGCTTAATTTATAAGCATCTTCGTGCGCTCACTTAAGTGTATGAGAGTGCAGGATGGACCAGCACTATTAAATCTCAGTGTTGTCTTACTACAGATTGTTTTTGTCTGCAAGAAGCTTCTCTTGGTTAAAGTTCTCAAAAAAGATATAATTTGAGCGAAATCTCTCCTTAAACGTATTTCCAATTTTGAAAAAGGATATCAGGTACCATGGGAAGATTTATAAAGTTTAAACATAGCGATTAAACTCTTGATGCGTTGCTATTTTATAATTCAGTATCAAATTGGTTCAATAATGGGCCTTGGCAAATTCTCATACACTCATATCTGGAAAAATAAACTTTTTCGATTGTTTCTTCGTCTCTCATGTAAAATAATTTCCATAATATCAAGGTTGGTCGAAAAAGCTTGAGGGCGTTCCTAATCCTCCAAATTTCTCTCCTTGCCGAGCCGTTTTAAGGCAAAATTGCAAGACTAACCATATCCTCAGATAAGGTAAGCTGTTTTATGCCTTCTGTCCCTACCTCATCTTCAGAGCTTCGACAAAACTCGTGATAGGGATCATGATCCTAATAGCCAATAGTCCTACTACGAAATTGCTCAACTCCTGTCGTTATACTGGAGCTGTTTGCCTTAGATTATACCTTAACCAGAGCGCTTGGGATATGTGACAGCCGGAGGAAGAGTGCCATTTTTGTTCTATCTCAGTTCTGTCTATCTCTCCAATTTCGCGACGTCTTGAAGGCGTATTTCGTATAATCGCAAGGATAACTGACAGTGGTGTTCCGTTGCTGGCACACTGGAGTGAGCTGGTACCCAGCAGAGGGTGGTTGATTTTCCAAGGTTTCCTCCGAAAGCCAATTCATTAAAACCGGGCTAGGATAAATAAATTAGTTCTAACAGGAACAGATAAGAGGTAGAAATCGATAACTGTAACTGACCTGGACCTTGAAGTTAACGCATCCTTAACTTGGAAAGATTATTATTTTATTATTGATGTCCTCGGCAATCTTATATAGGGGCTAAGTGCGCATTAGCCTTTGCATTTTGTATTTATATATTCAGAAGTATAAGGATATTAGCTGCAGCTCTCTGATAGCTTCATCGTTTCAGGAATCCACCTAATTAGCCGCACACTCTGCACTCTGTAGAAGCTTCATCCTAAAGATGCAGCACATCCACATGACATGAATTACATGAGTTTTGCAGCATCATGACGCTAAAGTGAGTCCTGGGCCATTGCGTTTGTAATATGGCTAAAATGATGGCCCGATGACGAGCAAAAAACAATCAGTAAACGTATGTCTGGTATATGACTATATCTCAGTTGCGCCGCTTAAAGCACGCCTCGATTTATTTTTGCTGTCTGCGGCTCGTGTTTATTGGGATCGCATAAAAATAAACAAGCCATATAAATATTTGTGGCAAATAAAATTTTAATTTGAAATCCACTTCAACAAGGACCTCGACAACGACAACAATATAAGTTGAGAGTTCATGAATGAGGCTAAAGCTGAGAGCATAACGTTGTTGGCACGGAAATCAAACCGGAAGCCAAGTTGCAAAATCGTGTTCTCGACATTTTTTCGTCAAAGCATTGTGTGTCAAAGTGGGCGGTATGGTGGGAAGGGGAGCTGAGCTGCTGAATGCCTGCGGTGTTTTTGATAGAGTGACAACTGTGTTGAAACGATGAAAAACTTGGCCAACATTGCATTAGTCATATGTCGGCACTTGTTACTAAGCCACACTGGCGGGCAATTGAATAGAAACAGCAGCACTAAAATGGGATAACTTTAAGGGACTCGATATTCAGAGTGATTAATCTGGAGGATATGCATTTTAAAATAGGATTCACCATTGTGTCCTTTTGCGCACAGATTTATCACAGCTTAATTGTTCAGCCGTAACACTATGAAAATTTCCCGAATTAATGTAAATGCTTAAACTTTTTAAACCGTATAATGAGTTTATAATATCGAAACGAATTTTTAAAACGAATGGCTTTATACTCTATACGAGTGAAATGGTAAGAATTTTCTTTCAGGAATGCGAATATTGAGCGGAGTACAAAAATAAAAAATATTGCTGCTGAACTAGTTCACACTGACATGTCGAATAATGTAAATGGTGAGCCCAATAACTAGATTGCTTACATATTCAAGGACTAGCCTGTTTGTTGTTGTATCTAATATTATCCTTATCACCTACGCACCAAAAAAATCAACCTAGGCACTCATACCAAATAATAACCAGCACGTACTGGTGAGACGTACCCGCACCAAGCAGTGCAAGCAGTTCACTGATGGCGCTATTGTCAAAATAAGTTTATTGCTGTGAGGAAGCAAATTACCGCAACTGCTAGCAAAATGGTACATTTGTGCAACTGCAACAATTACCACCAATGAATAGTGCCAGATTTAATTATATTACTGTATTAAAATTGTATTGCATTTTTTCAATTCATAATTTTTGTATGACGTACTGAAGGTAAGGATTAAATTATGCGGTTGCAAATTGTATGTCACATAGAACGGGGATCCACCAAATTACTTGCAATGTGGTCAGGAGGACAACAGAAACGATTGTAGGCATGTTTGTCAATACGTCTGTTTGTTTCTTTGTCCGTGACCAAACTTCCGATTTGGATTCAAGGCTGATTAACTTTTTTTTCATTAAGTTCACAACATGAATATCTGATATAATAGCATGATATTGTACTGGTGATCATAGTCCAAAAAACGTGACGAAAAATTTCCGGAATTTTGTTTTCTTCGATATTCGTGGTGTGGTGCAACATGAATACGTTCCAGAGGGACAAACGGTAAAAAAGGAGCATTATGTGACTGTTTTGAGGCGTTTACGTGAACGGGTCCATCGTATTCGGTCGGAATTTTTATGTGAATTCGATTAAAACAAAATGAGTTTAGCACAAAAAATATGCTCAAAAACTGGCAAAGCTATAAATTTGGAAGTTGCCCTAATTGTGCTCCCACCAAATACTTTGTCATATCAAAATGTTACACTACATATATTTTTTTGAAGGTACAGTCTACATGAACAACTGTTAGCTTATGCGAAAAATGTAGATTTTTTTTTTATAACTACAAAGCTTGTTTCTTGTCGAGCCCAATAAATACATATGACACACAGTGCGTATGTGTAATTCTTTCTCTACGCACATGCTTTATTTAAGCCAGACAGGCCACAGACAGACAGACAGACAGACAGACAGACAGACAGACAGATATTAATCCTGGCTATAAATGAAAGTTTTCAATTTCAATTCATTCGTTTGGGTATCTGGTCTTCCATCTTCGTAAAGTTAAATCTGAAATGCAAACGCAGTTAAGCAATTTGTCAACCGATGTAAGTTGGCCTGGCTGAGAAATAAAATCAACGTTCAACACATTCAGGTAATCACGTAGGCATCATTCTAGCGAACACAGAGACATCTGTTGGGGCGATGACCGAAAGTTAAATACCCTGCTTTTATAACTCAAAAAAGGAAATCAAAATTGTGGAAAGAAAAATAAAGAAACATCGTCTTAGAGTAATGCCAAAGACGTGCTTTAAAAATGTCAACGTTTTGTTTGAACAGGCTCATACGAGTTTATTACACATAATATGCTCTATTTACGGAAAAATATTTTAATATATGGATAAATGTGTCAACTTTTGTGACAGATAATCCACAACGGTTACATCAAATTATTTTCCGGCTTGTTTCTTTAAAGAAAAACCTTTTTGTTTAAGTGGCTGTGGAGCCTACAATATCCCGTCAGGTTTCTCACGGTGTTCTTCCCGTGCGTTACCATGACTTTGAACCTATTACGGTTGTAGTTGAAGAGGAGGGTTTTTTGTATCTGTGCCCAGTGAAGCAGTCGTTTTTTATTCTTCTCTATTCTCAGTAGATTCCGTACCACGTGGTTACCAATGTGGTTCATGACCGATTAGCGGTGTTGCTGTACCGTTTCTTGCAAGTTTATCTGCTAGCTCATTTCCAGGAATATTGTTGTGTCCTGGAACCCATCTAATTGTGAGCTTATTCCTGGATCCTTAATTATCCAGTGACGTTCTCACTTCTTTAACCAGCCTTAATGTAATCTTGACTTTGCTTAATTTATTGCTGCTTGACTATCAGACAGGATGGAAATATTCTTTTCATGGTAGTTCTTTTGCAGATTACATTCTGCACATGTTCCAATAGCACAGACTTCAGCTTGGAAAATGCTGGTGTGTCTGCCTTAGAGGTTCATAATATTTGGTTCTGGGTCCTACTACCTCCAGGCCACTTCCTTGATCAGTGAGTGATCCGTCTGTGTACCACTTTATTGTATGTGGTTATCATAGGGTGAATTACAGCAAGAGAGGTCCAAGCCGCTTTTGTGCTGAGTTTGGTATCAAAATATTGATTGAACCTGTACTCAACTAGCATGTCATCCCTTGGCTGCAGAAGTATAGGCATATCCTTTGCTTGATCTACAGCATCTTTCTTGGTCAGGCTAAAGTCGTTCCTTACCCTCCCAATTCTTATTTATGTGGTTATCTGCCGCATATGGACAACGATATGTAGCGGTGTGATCTCCATTAATATTTCTTACTTCTATTTTACAATTATATAAATAAATAAATTAATTAAGAAGTATATTTAATAGGCACTTCAAAATTTCTCTTTTAAGGTCAAATAAAATTGATAAAGAAATAAAATTTGTATGACTTTTATTTAAAATAGTAACAGTCCATACAATATCTTGATGATGAGGAAGGAAGCTAGAATAGTTCTTAATATTTTAAAGAAGGTGATCTAAAACGTATCTTGGTCCACTTCAATCTTCATCTTCGAAGCATAGTTTGAAATTGTGTAAAGTTTCGATTGGAGAATTCTAGAAAAGTGAAATTTTGTGAGACGCATGTGGTGTTTGATATAAAAATACTTTTTTGCCTTTTGGTAATAATAAAACGTTTCACTATTTAGAAACGTGCATAAAGGAATCGCTTTATTTCGATGCTCCAAACTATGAAAAAAGATTTTGCAGTGCATTCAATCTTAAAAGGAATATTTCTTAAAACACATCAAAAAATGTAACGATCTCTAAGAACTTATATAATGTTGCAAACCGCTACTAAGAATCCATGGTACACTCCAATAGCTAAATAGCATAAGTATATAGGGCAAAGGCGTTAAAGTAAAGTTGTGACCGGCCATATCGACCAGCCCACAGTCACATCAACCCACTTCAATCACACGGCTATCAGACACGCCCCTATCCAGCCGCCCCGTCGTCCATCTCCCACCCATTGTCTGGGCGTTTATCAGACAACCGTCCCATCCAGCCATTTTGCTTATCGCCACGTAGCTGTCGCAGCTGACTTACCAATAGTTTAGTTTATGTGTTGTCGCTCTGTTCCAGGAGCAGATTACGTATACGCAGCATTGGCACAAAGGGCGCCGCTGACAATGTGGGTGGGGTGCTGCAAAAGGGCATGTAGCAGGTTTTTGGATGGGACTCTGGCATTTGCCTTCAAAATGAAATTAAATGCCTTTGATTTATTTATTTATTTATTGCGTGGTCTTGTCTATCTGTTCGTCTGTCTTTGTTTTTACTGTAAAATATAGAGCATAAAAAGTTTTTTCGTTTACATTTGCTTTGCTTCACTGTGCTGCTGTCCGATAGACAGATGTTTTTTTTTTTTGCCAAACATCTGCTTAGCTTTCTTTTTTCTTTTTTTTGACTTTCCTTAATTTGCTATACAGTGCAGCCATAAGGCCAAGGGTATTATTGACCAAAATATTTAGCAGTGCCTATTGGCCGCCTGTCTGTATGAAAACAGATCAAAGGTTACCTAAAATTTTGACATAGTTCTGGGAAGGATTCATTCAATCGAGCCACTATTTACTTACTTACTAGAATTAAAGGAAAAAATTAATAATTTAAAATCAAAAATTTATTTTTCAACATAAGCTTCCTTTAAAGCAAATCGTTTAATACCTTACTAAGCATATGACTTTGCAGGTTCCTTGTAGAAGGCTTTCGTGTGGGCTGGTCAACCAATCCGGAGCGAATTTAGCTATAGCGACTAAAACTCTGATACCAACTACATTTTTTACATATCCGAACAGTTGATAACCTTAATCCAAAAGGTTTTTTTTTTAGATAAGTCAGACACTATAAATCGTTTAAGGAATGCTATTCGCAGACTGAATCAGCTAGAGCCTGCATCGTGAGATTCAGTTCTTAACTGACATTCATTTTCGTAATATTTGCCAACATTTCCAAATTGAATCTTGGCAGAGTTAGTTTTTCTACTCATATTTAAGCTATTTTGCGATTTCTGAGTCTTTTGTCAACTTTCTCTGGTATGATAACTTCTCTTGGCTGCCATGGACGTTATCTTCATTATCCGGTTTTTTACAAACATGATAGTCGTTGCAACTCACTTAGGCTAGGAAATATGCCCATTGCGATGCCACAATGGTGGATTCTAATTCACAGCCTTGTTGCTTGACAAATCCTTGAAAGGCATTTCGGAATCTGTTTTGAGAGCTGGGATGAGGCATTTAGAAAGTGTGACTTCATGAACAGGAACCTTGTTCTACACAGTTTGGTTTGTAGTGTGAGCGAAATGGGTTGTGCTTAGTTGACCAAATGAATATCCAAAAGCTCCCAGCCCTGAAGAAGGATGTAGTCCCTTGTCTTGCCAGTTTATCTGCAATGCAGTTTGGATTGAAAACTTTTCTGACATCCTCTCCAGAGACGAGCAACAATTATTCACTGACTTCATGCGTGATGTTGAAAAAGAGTTAATGGCCGCTTGGCCATTTGTTACCCGTTGGTAAGTTGTTGTAAGTGTAAGTCCTCGCAGATTGCTGTGACTTCAACCTTAAAAACACTGCAATAATCTGGAATTTGAAACGAAACGCTAACGTTGAGTCCCCCAATGTAGACGCCTTCGCCAACACAGTCGTTCATCTTAGAACCGTCCGTAAATATCTATGTTGAGCCAGCCGGGCTTGGTATACCAACATTAAATTCACCTCTGGTTGGAATATGGGTTTTTAATTTTGTTAATTTGGGGTCGAATAATAAACAGCAATTTTCTGATGAGTCTTTCCACTTCATAAGCAAAAAAGCCCTTCTATGGTTGAATCCAAATCAAAGATTTTAATCGTTGTTAGATTATAGTTAAGGACTACGACGTTTGTAAAGTGACTAAAAATTTTGTGTATAACACCAAAAGCGAAACCAATAAGATCGTACAAATTAAATATCAAAATAATCAAGATAATTCCCAGAAAAAAACGAGTAAAATCCACAAAGCCTAAGACCAGATTGATCAGGACGCCAAAAAAAAAAAGATTTAGGCATGAATATCTGAGCATCCTAAGGTCCTAGAAAACCAATTGATATAGATGCGTGAATTCCGTATCATATGGTCTTGTTTTTTTATACCCTGTACCGTAGGGTACAAAGGGTATATTAAGTTTGTGCCTGACGAAAACGCATGTAACAGAAGGAGTCGTCGGATAGCCCCCAAAGTTACCTAAAGTATGATCAGGGATAGAGAAGAAAGTAGTCGATTCCCAATGTCCCAAGAGCTAGCGCAACAACATTTTCAGATAAGATCCTTTATTATTCCAGAGAGACACGTTTATTTTATTTTTTTGATATCGGGGCCGGTAGGGGTGTATCTGAGGACCTCAAAAAACACAAAAGTTTTAGATGAATTATTCATTTGTTTGGATGGAAACCAAAGTCTTTACGAGTTTTCCATCATTCCACCAAATTTTATCAAAATCGGTGGGCTATATCATATAGCCCCTATCAGATGAATCGCTTGAAAAAACGGGTTTGTTGCCTAATTCTACTTATTTTTTTTGTTGCTTATAAAAATATCGTAACCAAATATAGCAAAGAAATATCTTTTGGAGTCCTTATAATATAAGGTTGTCAAAAAAATCTTGCGGTATTTTTATTGAATTTTCAATTGTTCATAAAATTGGTTATAATAATGCGATTTAAGTCAAATATGCGCCGTTTTGTTCGATGACGAGTTCCCAACGAGATGCCAACTTCATAATGCCCCTCTTATAGAAGCTCGCTTCCCTATTGTCAAAAAACTCGGAGAGCCAATTTTCACAGGACTCTCTTGTGGACAACTTCCGATTACCAAGCGCGTTCGTCATGGACAGAAATAGGTGGTAATCACTTGGTGCGAGATCCGGACTATACGGTGGATGCAAAAGAACCTCCCATCCGAGCTCCCGGAGCTTCTGGCGCGTCACCAAAGATGTGTGTGGCCTGGCGTTGTCCTGATGGAAGACAATTCGGCCTCTGTTGATCAAAGATGGCCTCTTCTGCATGAGTGCTGCATTCAAGCGGTCCAGTTGTTGGCAGTACAGGTCCGAATTGAGCGTTTGGCCATAGGGGAGCAGCTCATAGTGGATGATTCCCTGCCAATCCCACCAAACACACAGAAGAGCCTTCCTGGCCGTCAATCCTGGCTTGGCCACCGTCTGGGCAGCTTCCCCGCTTTTCGACCACGACCGTTTACGCTTCACGTTGTCGTAAGTGACCCACTTTTCATCGCCAGTCACCATCCGCTTCAAAAACGGGTCGATTTTGTTGCGATTCAGAAGCGATTCGCATGCATCCATACGGTCAAAAATGTTTTTTTGCGTCAAGTCGTGTGGCACCCATACATCGAGCTTCTTTTTCAATCCAAGCGGTTTATGACTCATGCCCAGCTCTTGGCCGATGCTACGGCTGCTACTATGCCGGTCTCTTTCGATCAATTCATCGATTTTATCGCAATTTTCGACAACAGGCCTTCCGGACCGTGGCGCATCTTCGATCACTTCTGCACCAGAACGAAAACGTTGAAACCATCGTTGTGCGGTGGAAATGGAAACTGTATCGGGTCCATAAACTGCACAAATTTTATTGGCAGCATGAGATGCATTTTTGCCTTTATCGTAGTAGTACTGTAAAATATGGCGTATTTTCTCTTTATTTTGCTCCATGTTTGCGAAGCTAAAACTCACGAACGACTAAAAGCAAACAACAATTAATCAAACACGTGTTAGCACGTGAAAAGAGCTTTCCAAAAGCTCTAGCGTGAACCGATGCGACGAATACAACTAGAACTACGCGCTTGCAAAGACAAGCTTGCGGAAATACCGCAAGACTTTTTTGACAACCAATATAATTCAGCAATATTGTTATGTCCTGGAACCCGTCTAATGGTAAGCTTATTCGTGTCATCCAATTTGTGCAGTGAAGTGCTCACTTCTTTGACCAGCCTTGATGTACTCTTGGCTCTGCTTAATGCTTTTATAGCTGCTTGATGGTCAGACAGGATGGAGATATCCTTGTTGTGGTAGTTCTTTTGCGGATTGAATTTGGCACACCTTCCAATAGCATAGGCTTCAGCTTGGAAAATGCCTGCCTAGTTGTTCATAATATCTTGAGCGAAGAAAAGTTAAGATTTTTAAAAGAGGACAAATTAGGCAAGCTGCGAGGAAAAGAAGGAACTGAAAGTACAAAAGATCAAAAGCAGCAGACATATTATGTCTGATAGAAGTGGAAAAACTAGCAAGTTCGATGTTTTTATTAGACCCCAAATGGTCGTTTAGGTCTGAAAAATTCATCATGAATTTAGGCACGACTTTTTAAAAACAATCAAGTCATGATTTCAAGGTGAATTCTCAGGCCTGAATTCGCCATAAAGTCATGCCTGAATTTACAGTACCAGCCATGAATCAGCTCAATCAATCAGCTATGAGTTCTGGGGTGATGGACTTTAAAAAGTATCGAATTGGGTAAATAAATTTAAAAAATAACTGAAACTTGGTTGAGACTATTCTTTTTTTTGTCTAAGGTGCATTGAAGGATATGGTTATTAATTAGTATTATAATATTGTGCGGCTAAATAAATTTTTATTTTAAAGATACAATAATTTGGCTAGTGCCAAAGAAAATGATACCACAACTTCATCTAGACAAAAACTTATAGAACTCTGGCGATATTTTTATTTATTTTTTTTTTTGACATTGTAGTCTGCAGATAGACTTAGGGCTCAAACTTAAACGATATACCCAGATTCCAATAAAAACTTAAGCCTTTATAAGACATAACGAATCTTATACAAAACGTAACCGGTCTTAAAAATTATTTGATAGAAAATTGATGATAATTTGATAATATGAAATAAAATAACAAAATATAAATTCAACAAATCAATGAATTGAATTTTGTCTATTTAGCACTATAGCTGTTTTAAGCAGTTGTGAATTATAAGCAGCAATGTGTGATATTCTATCTTTAATACACTCTGCTGCTTTAGGTACAAAGGGCATACTAGGTTTGTGCAAAGTATGTAGCGGACAGCAGGGGGCGTGGCTGATTTCAAACTCTATACCTTGCCCATATCCATATATGTAGGTTTTGATTAAAATGTGGTGGTACAGGGTATCAAAAAATCGACCACGCCCGACTCTAACGTCCGCCATCTTTTCACTTGCTTAGCATTTTAGGATTTACTTTCAGATTTTGAAAGATCATAATTTCACTGCTTACAACCACACTATATAAATAGTTCCATATCCATCCAGTGATTCAACGATTTAATTCAGGTTCAGGAAATAAATATTAGTTAAAAGTTACAAAATTAGCAAGAGGATCCCTTAAAAGCAGTATTTACTATATTGGTACAGGGTATTTTAGAGTCGGGCCCGAGGCGGGAATTTTCGAAATAAATACAGAAAGTCGGACGGTAGTTGGCATATAAAGCACGCAGGTGTTGACCCCACTCAGTTATATAGACCATCATACTATTTTCCTAGAAACTATGCAAACTAAAATTCCCCGTAACATCTTTTCCAAATCGTCCAGAGCAGCTGGAAGCAGGCAATTAATAAAATAAACATCCAATTTGTTGATCAGTTGACATAACTTTTAATTCTTTGTAAAGCTTGTTCTATTAAAAGCTGTTTTTAAGTAAGTGCCTGCATAGAAATTGCGAAATCACCAAGTTTCGCTTCCTTTCACAATTTACTGATGTCCTGTGTTTCAAACAAGACAGTGTTTTTTTTTTGTTGGCCACTCAACAGGTGTTTATTATGTGCATCAAATAGTCAAATGCCCAGCTTAGTACCTGACATTGATTAGCTTTCATCAATAGGATGAAGCAGATGACGGACAATAGCTGGAGGACTATTGTGCTACTGATAAATAAAACTTTTAACTGCTTTCGTAGTTTTTGTCAAAGTAATGACACTTTACCCTGTTCTCATCGGGCATTATCGAATTGTGAATCAATCAAAAGCATGACATCTCTATCTGTCTGCCTTGGAAACCACAATCATATACACTGCCGCTCAACTGAATAGGTTCACGATTTCTATAAAAGTTATTGGATCATATCTTTTTAATTAATTGGCCGATTGTGATGAAATATATTTTTTTTTTATAGTAAATTTTATTGCTAATAATAAACAACAGTTAGAGGTCTGTAACATTAGTACAAGTAATTTTTTTGTTTTCCAGTATCATACCAAAATTTGACTTTTTATTTTGGCTCAACAGAATAGGTTCAATAGTATTTGACTTCAATTTGTGAGCGACAGCCATAATTTAAAGACGTCAATTCTTAAGTGTTTATCAATTTAGAGTAATCGCAGCTATTATTATGTAAAATGGGCCGCGGAACTCAACTATGTTATTTTGAAAAAGGTAGAATATAAGGATATGTCGAATCTGGCCTAAGTCACCGTCAGATCGCAAAAAAATTTGATCGAAGTCAAAATGTTGTGAGTAATTATCTTCGAAATACCTCGAACTATGGCAATAACATGAAAGGAGGTGCAAAGTACGCGACAACGGGAACAGCCAGAAGACATATTATTAGAGCTGCATCCAATTCAACTCGCTCAGCTGCCAAAATCAAGGATGCATGCGGTGTTAAGGCCTGTCTGACGACTGTAAAACGCATAATTCGTAGGGCTAAACATTTGAGGAGGTTGAAAATTAAAAAAAAAACACCTCTTAATGATGTGCGTAAAGCTGCACGCCTTCGGTTTACTCAAGATCATATGTCATTGAAGTAGGAATGGAACACTGTCGTGTTTTCCGATGACAAAAAATTCAATCTGGATGGTCCGGACGGGTATAATTACTACTTCCATCACCTACGAAAGGAAGAATGTGTTTTAAGTCGCCACCACTCTTGTGCAGGTGGAATAATGGTGTGGGGAGGCATATCCTATAATGGGACTTGTGAACTGCAGTTTGTTTCATCAAAAATGAATGCAAATATGTACAAAACTGTACTACAAAAGAGTTTTCCACAATTTTTCAATGTGTTTCACCGGCTGTCATGGACATTTCAGCATGACAACCCACCCATTCACACTGCAAGAGTGCTAAAACAGTGGATTGCAGACCAGAACGTAAGATTGCTCGAGTGGGCACCATACTCCCTGGACCTAAATATTAAGGAAAACGTTTGGGCGCTATTGTCTCGAAAAGTTTATGAGGGTGGGAGACAATTTAAAGACACAGAGTCCTTAATTGACGCCATTAAAAACGCATGGACAGAGATTTCTCTTAGAGTTATCGAAAACTATTATAAATCCGTGCAAATTGGATATATATGAAGTTATACTAAAAAAAGGAGGGCATACTAATTACCAAATTATAGCGAAAAAGTATATATTTTTATTAAAAATAAACCATACTGTGAATAATTACTTTTTATATTTTTATTTCTTATTCGAATCTCTTGAACCTATTCTGTTGAGCCAAAATAAAAAGTCAAATTTTGGTAGAATACTGGAAAACAAAAAAAAATTACATGTACTAATGTTAGAGACCTCTAACTGTTGTTTATTATTAGCAATAAAATTTACTATAAAAAAAAATATATTTCATCACAATCGGCCAATTAATTAAAAAGATATGATCCAATAACTTTTATAGAAATCGTGAACCTATTCAGTTGAGCGGCAGTGTAGTTCTGCGAAGATGGAAAAGGAAATATGACATCGTTCCTTACATCTTGTTACGTTCCGGGATGTTTTAACTTATCTCTTAAATTAAGCAGCCAAACAAACAAATCGATTGTAAGGTTCGGTGGTCATACAATGTTCACGACATATGTGTTGGGTCGCAGAATCCGAATGCAAGGGCCAAAAAACTTTAGTCAGGTACCTTAAAAAGTTCCAGAAAATTTATATTCGAGTCCGGTTGTCTGACGATGTTTTGGATAACGAATTAAGATACACCGACTTCAAAAACGTAGGGTAAACTTGGTCTGATATTTAAACCCGAAAATACATTTTTTTATGTAGATATATTTATAATAGAACATATAATTTTAAGAAAATCTGTGTATAAATTCTGTTATATTTAGTGCGTATCCAGAAGAATTTTAAATGTTTTTACGGATTCAACTTACTATTTCACGTAAAAAGTCAAGTTTCTAAAAAAGGCATTTAAAAGTAAGAACATCCCACTTTAAGAGTCGAGTCTGGGTCTAGCTAGTTTTTTTTCGTTTTTTATGTAGTGTAAGTTATTGTAGGATACTTTACTTTCTTTTTTCGTCACGATAGTCATTTTAAGATACAAGTATGTATTATAATTATTACTAATATTATTATAACGAAGTAGCCTCACTCACTTAAGTTTTTTTGCATCATAAGTTTCTTTACTTGACTTCCAGCTGTCTATTGCTCGTAACACAATTCCAGATGACTCCTGGAATTCCACGCGATGGCCATTGCAATTGTTCTGGTCTTCAGTAGCCTGTAACTGCTTTATAATGATGACGACTCCCGATTTGTATGATGATGATGATGATTTAAACTTAAATAATTTGTATAATATTGTTCATTATTTTTATACTACATTTTTGTCAATTTTAAGTTGGTTATTTATTGATAATTATTTGTAATTATTTATTTCTCATTTAAAGGAGGGAAAAAGCAAATCGAAAAATTAAGTCTTATGTGAGGTGAGATATTTCACATTTTTTCTTAAATACGTCCACAATGTCATTCTGAGACAATTGCGTGCAGTGTATTCCAGATTCGACTAATCCTCATTAATGTTTTCGTTGAGCAACTAAAAAACTTTTGCATCGATTTGCCGCCAAGCTGACTTTTGACTTGCCAAGTCCTTTGTCTTCCAGTGTAAAAACCGAGCTATTGCCTAGAACCAGCTCGGGGAACTCAAACCAGCTGATCGATCGACCCCCCCACTTAATGTTATTTATTTAACTTTGTATGGCAATTTTATTGGATTTTTTTTCTTCTTTACAGAGTAAAAGCTAAAGTCAAAGTCAAAGGCAGCAAAGTTTTTTACGTTAGTTAAGGGTTCTTCAAGTTTGTCATTGATCATTGGGCTTTGGAAATGGAGCATGTACTTGTATTTAGCTTAGTCATTGCCACACCTTTTTGAAAAACACACACACACCTTGGAAAATGCAAAAAGTTTTACTAGCAAATAACCAAAAATAAGAATTAATGATGTACAAGTTCAAAGTGCGCACTGAGAGAAAATGAGAAAAAATCAACAACAACAACAACAGCAACAAAACAACAACAAACAACTTCGTAGTCAGCTGTCTAAGTCAAATGGAGGGGGAGCAAAAACTGGTCCCACTGCCGTCGCACAGTGGTTGTGATTGCATTTGGTAAGTGGCCAAAAATATTTTTTTTAGAGACATCGGGTATACACAATGGTTTTTGTTCCCTTTTTCCGTATTAATTAAATATTATATAACATATATTTTGATTTAATGTTAAGAATATAAATATCTTAGTTTTAAAGACTAAACTCTATATATTCTCTGTAAGTTGTAAATGAATATTTCAATTATTGGGGTAAATAAATAAATAAATTTTGTTTTTTTTTCAGGAAATGAGTGCTTAATAAATAACAAAACATATAATATTTAATGGATATACATACATATATTTATTTCAAGATTTCATTTCGGATACAAACAAGTTAAAGGCAAAAAAATAAAAAGAATAGCGATAGAGCTCAGATACTATAGATGGATTCATTTTATGGATACTATCGATAGTTTTTTTTTTGGAGGATTAAAAACTGTATGACATCCCTAATCGCTTAGTTCTCTCATGTTGCAGAACCATTTTGGGGATTCAACGAAAGCAGCCAGATCCGCTATGGCCACATAGGCTAGACTACCCAGATCCTCAAAGAATGGTTTACCCAGAAACCGGGCAGTCACATATCAGGTCATAAATGCTTTCTGTCTCTTCCTCATCTCCGCAGCTGCGTCAGAAATCGTGATTGGGAACGTGCAACCTTGCAGCCATATTGCCAATGGTGCTGTGCCCCGTTACACCATCCTTGACCGGTTTTTGTGGAAGTGCAGTAGTTCAGATGTTTGCTTTGGATCATATCTCGACCAGAGTGCTCGGAAGATGCGACAACCGGACACCATATTTCATTCTCTTTCCGCCAGAGCTCTAGCCGTCTCCCTGATTTGCGATACAACGTCCTGTAATGGTCTTTTAAACCGCAAGGTTAGCTGCCAGGAACACCTGAGTAACCAGGAACCCAGCAGAGGGCTATTGAGTGGTGATGGATACGGTTGAAAGCTGGCGTCGTGTTACAGATCAGTTTACTCTTTATGGTATGCGATGACAGAGCTTTAATTGCAGCCTGTTTATCGACAAGAATTATAATGTCCTTGGATTTCCGTCCTAGGTGTAAAAAAGTCTAGCCGCTTGCCAGACTGCGTGTATCTCCGTTTGAAAAACGCTACACCAGTCGGGTTGCCGGAATGAAAGCTTCGTCGAAAGCTCTGTGCCCTGTTCCTGTGCCCTCATCCATCTTTGAACCATCAGTATAGATCGTCAGCTCGTTGCCTTTTAATGGCGTTCTTTGCATCCAATTTTTCTTCATATTTCTTATATTTTGACGCTATTTTCCTATTTAATATTTAGAAGATTTGGGAGTACAGGTATGTATAAAGTAAAATATAATGTAGTGAAAAGCTTCTTGAGGATTGCAGATAATATCAGCGGATAACGTGCCAGAACAGAAGACAGCGGGGTCATTCCTCACAATATCGAAACGTCTAAGGGATACACTAATATTATAAGGAATTGGTAATGAACAAAAACCTTTGATGTTAGTGGATGTTGTGGCCAACCTGTATATATGTTAAATGTATATACATATGTGCATATATGCATCTGTTCTCTCGATACTTAAAAACCGCTTATCATAATTTGTTAAATGAGTTATCGTTAGAAGAGTTTTGATCGTACGCTGGTTAGAAAATATACAATTTTTTTTTATGAAATTAGAAAAAGAAGACCCCACTATCTAGCGCTCGTTAAATTAGCATTAAGTTAAGTACTAAATACAAAATTTAATTTTTAAATATCAATTTTTATTAGAAAACCACAAAGAGGAGTAATATTAAACAAACAAATTAATTAAAATAGAATTCGGCAATAAATATAAACACTAGCTCTTTTAAGAGTTATCCAGTGGTAGAAATATTTTATTATAAGGTATTGTCTTTAATATATTTTTAAAATATACGATTAATTATGGGATGGAGCTATTTGTTTCGGGGTTACAAAAGCTCATCATTATTTTATTAGCCAACAGAATAAATATAGAGTGGGACTGATTCCTTTTTAAGAATACTCGTACATATTGCAACGCCTATTTTCTGTTGGAATAAATTTTCTTATATGGCTTTTTAAGTAGTTCTTCTTTATAGAGCGTAAAATATTGGAATGCCTCTTTCGTTTTAAATACATTTTTCTTTATGCATAAATTAAATTAAATCTTGGATATGTGGAGTTTTGTGTACATATGAATATATATACATATATATATATACTCCATATTTTACTAGTACCTGTTGGTCGCTCAAGAATTTAATCAACTCAGTAGATGTTATTTTTTTTGATGTTGCTTTTTGTACTTAAATATGATAAAAATTTAAAAGTCACTGAGCACATTATTTTTTAAAATATCGTACTGATAAAAGGAATAAGAAAATATTATAATTCTATTATTAATGTGAATTTAGTTAAAAAACATGCAAAAGAGCAGAAAGAGCGTAATATTTATTTTTTGACTTAAAACATCATCATAAGAGGCCAGTACAACTTGCTCATAGGTTTGCAGAAAATCACAGCTATTTTTTAATCCACCAATTGAGATGATTAATTTTTAATGACTATGAATTTTGTCGCAACTTCACTAAACCAATGATGAATTATAGGTAATCCCCCATTATCTATATGGAGTTCAATAAGTCGCGAAGTCTCCGTTTCAATTAATTGTGGTATTTTTATATTATCCAATTGTACGTGCGCTAAGCCGAGAAAATCTAGAAAACCAAAAATACGTATCTTCAGAATTTCAAAAATTGTGCCCTGAAACAAATTTGAAACAACCTAGAATTTTATGTCAAAGTAATCGGTAAAAAGTTGGCTTTTACTTTAGCTTCCTAACAAAATTATTATTTAGTTTGATTCTAGCAATCAACAACACCATTTCTTAAATAAATTCATTTTTATTTTCGTAACAATATTGAAACAAAATTTATATCATTTGGAACTTGAGAGTAATGACTGGACGATTTCTGAAGATCCAATCAACTTATGAATGTTGGTGCAGATTCACGTATATGAAGGCGCTTAGTAATATAATTTACGAGAAGACGCCTCCAAGTCCAGATTGTAAGCCCAGAGATTAGAAAAAGAAAAAGGAAACTTATGGTGGTAAATAAGTTGCCCTAAACTGAGTGGTAAAGGGAACGGGAGGAGAGTTTGGTATGCTTGGGGCAACCGACTTGAGGCGAGACGAAGAAGGAGCTCTCTAACCCGATTTCCAAGCTGGTGCAGTACTTGTGAATCGTGTGGGCATGAGGTAGTAGATGATATACCACGATTCTCTTTACCACTCTGGCTTATTTGGTATCATAAGTTTCTTTTGATTTTTCAATGTTCTGGTACATCTTAACTTTGTTAGCCAATAACTTATTCTTTCAGCAGTGTATTAATCGTAACCATATTCCTGATAGCCTCCTGGGATCCCAAACTACGGCGATTGCAAATTTTAAAATCTCTGGTAGCCTGTAACTGCTCAATAATGGGAAATGCTGCCGATTAATTTGATGACTCTTGATTTCTTGGCTTTAGTACTTCTTTCCGTTTTTTATGCGACTTTCTTGCGAAGAGTATCCAAGTGACCAAATCCTGCAGGAATTATAGTCCATGCGCTTTCCTTAAGCAAATATATCATCTCACTTATTCGGCCAAAGTTTTTACATATTTTACACTATAATTATACATACTCAACTCGAATATATTCTTTTGTATAGCTCTTTCTATTGCAGCAAATAACAATGTGTAATGTAAAATGAGTAGCTCCGTGGTTTTTTATTTGTGCTATATATTAATCAAATATATAAGCAATAACGATTTGAAAATCTTCCGAGCCGTTTTATTAGATGGTTGTACAATACATAGATTTAGAGATTATTGGCAAAAATGCTTATGGGATCTTGCTACGTTATCTATTTTGCATACAGCTCGTCATCGAAAATAGATATAAATTAAAATATTAATCAAAAAAATTTCATCTATCAGACAAATTTTCGATGGAGTGCACCTTGGGGAAATGCACTTGAAGTCCACATTTGTTGACAATGAAATCGTTTGACTACATCCTTACATTTACTACGGAATACTAGTTTTGACCTTCTTAAAATCATTCTAAACATTCTTCTATAAAGAATTACTTCTACAAAAAGGACATTTAAGATAAGAAATTTAAACTTAATAATAAAAGCTCACCATAAGCGTATCTTTGGTACGATTAATAAATGTTGCGCCTTTACTTTTTTTTCCGTTTTATAATAATTATTTTAGAGAAATTAAGTGAAAACTTGTACAGTCTGCCATGCGATAGTTCACTATCGTTTTTGGTTCGTTAATGTGCTGCCAACTTTATTGGGGTTTAATTAAATGCAACTACAACAAACAACATGCCACATCTGATTTTCAATGAAATAATACAATAATAAAATATAAAAAGATGCCCTTCTTTGACGTCAGACCTCATGGAAAAGTTCAGAAATTGATTTTAGCAATTTATTCTATGCTTCCTGTAACATATCCTTCCAACGCCTTTTTTCTTGCACAATTATCTCTTCTCGCGATCTTGATCCATTTGGTCAACGTTTTTTTTATTTTATGGGCTAGTATTAATTATTCTTTTTTATTCGGCTAAGATCCAAGCTTGGATTAGGTTTTTCTAAACATTTAAAAAAATCGGACGGATACAGTGCTTAGGAACTATAAAAACTTTATAATGCCTAAGTTGGTTACGATATCTTTATAACAAACGAATTATTCATCTAAAACTTTAATTTTTTTCCCTATGGGATTGGCATTATAAAGTTTTTAAAGTTCCTAATCACTGTGCCAAATATGATCAAAATTGGTTGAATATATCATATAGCTCCCATAGGACCGATTGGCCAAAATAACTTTTTCTAAATCGCTATATTTAATTTTTTAATAAAGATATCGTAACCAGATTTGGCATACATAGGTTTTTATTCCTAAGTTTTTTATAGTTCCTAAGCAGTGTACTACATTTAATCAAAATCGGTTGACTATATCATATAGAACCATAGGAGGAATCGTTAAAAAAAAAACGGTTTTTATACAAAATTCGTTGTATTTCGTTTGTTTGTAAAGATATTTGAACCAAAATCGGCATTCAAATCTAGTTTAAGGTATTAATACACTGTGTCAAATTTGATCGAAATCGGTTGACTATATCATATAGCTCCCATAGGAACGATTTATGTTTAAAAATTCTTTAGTTTTGGTTTTTTATGAAGGAACCAGATTTTATTGCAAGCTAGTGGAACAGGGTATCCCAAAGTCGTCTGCGCCCGACTTTACGTAAGCCATTTTTTACTATTTAATTCTAAATTTGTAAGTAATATTTAAATTATAATTTTTTAATGAATGAAATCTAGGACTGATTCTGTACATAAAGTTATAATTTTCGGATTGAATAAGATGATTATACAATATATGACTTTATCCAGATACTTTTGATTAGAAAATAATTATTTTTATACTTTTG
Organism: Chymomyza amoena; assembly: GCA_037043745.1. Lineage (NCBI taxonomy): Eukaryota > Metazoa > Arthropoda > Insecta > Diptera > Drosophilidae > Chymomyza > Chymomyza amoena. Next base: position 69,664 of record JBAMAX010000250.1, read on the forward strand.
ATTGTCTTCTGCCCATGACAGCAACCACTGTGCGCCACTTTTATTCTATACCAGTGCCTCCTGCTGCACACCCCTGCTCAACTTTCTGTGGCTCCTTTCCGTCACATGGAAGATTAGTATTAGCTTTGATGGCTGTTTTTAATTATCAACAATGTCAGTGGCAAAGGGAAAATTGATGGCCTGTCCTCTGATAAGCGGCGTACATCAATAAATATGGCCAGCATGTTTGCCATTGCATACGCATAGGCACCAGCACAGCTCAGTGTTTGCGGATGGAAGGGGAGTCGGGGAGCAGGAACCGTCTAACCGACGGTTTGGAGGACGTAAGGCCAGATGGACGGAGTTTCTGGCATACACACAGCGTGTGGCTTGTTTATGGCCATGTGAATTTTGATTTTGAAAACATTTTACGCTGATGCAAAAACGTTAACGACAATACCAATGCCAACAATAACAACAAGGATGTGGATGAGGAGTTCCAGGATGAAAATGATAGCGGAAGCGCATAATGTCTAGCGATTAGTTGGGCGTTATGGCTTAATGCCTTCCGCCAAAGTAATGCCAAAAATATCTAATTACGACAGCTTGTTCATGTCCTTCGTGGCTGCTCTACCAAAGCTGTCATCGAAAGCTATGAAAAATTCAATTGAATTTAAGGATATTATATTTTGTAATAGACTTTTTTGGTGCATGGGATGGTGGCAGCCAGGCTTTTAGTTTTTTTATATATAAAAAAAAAATGATTTGTGTAATACCTAGAAGGAAGGAAGTAAACGCCCACAACATTTATATGACAAACAATGTAATTTACTTTAGGTGGTGCCCAGCTGAAGGATACTCTGATAGGACTTTGTTTAAAATTAAAATTCTCTTAAGATATCGATATAATTTTACACGATATGAAGTATTATGCCTATACGTAAGTATTTATTTAGAAAATTGTTTTGTTTATTTTCGTTAAAATGGTGCCGATAATTGATATTATTTGGAACTTGGGAGTAAGACACAAACAAGAAATTATGCGCATTGTGGTGCACTGTCTGCGAGGGAGAGTAGATCAAATTGCAGGCTGATTAGTGTACAGGTAATGCCAGGACATGGCCGGAAGATCCTAACAACTTATGATGAACTAATCCTCTCGAAGTGTATTTGCCTTGGGAATTGCCTTATTAATAATTTCCTATTACGCAACTGTGGATTTTCACATATATAGTGACGCAGATGAACATATATGAATATATACAGTTTAAGAGAGGATTCCTCCAAATCCAGTTTCTAAGTCCAGATATCAGAAAAAAAAAGAAACTTTTTGTGGATATAAAACCTTAACTTAAGGGGGTATTCTAGTGTAGAAATTTGAAAAAATCGATTTTTTTTTTTTTAATATTCTCAAAGCTTAACCTTTCAAGAATATGTCCTTAAAAGGATTTGTTAAAATTTTAATTATTTCCAGAGATATAGCTATTTTAGTGACGCGACTTCTTTTCTAGTGTAGAAATTTGAAAAAATTGATTTTTTTTTTTTAATATTCTCAAAGCTTAACCTTTCAAAAATATGTCCTTAAAAGGATTTGCTAAAATTTTAATTATATCCAGAGATATAGCTATTTTAGTGAGGCGACTTTTAAACTTTTTGGTTTGGTTTTTCTATGACACTTTTTCGCGAGACTTTCAGAATAAGTGTCTTGTGTGTATGTATGTATGTGTGCTTGTGCGGGACACCTGTGCGACGCGTCGCACGTCGCGACGCTGATTTTGGTTGACGTTGCTAAGCAACAAACACAAAGTTTATGGTGATTGGTTCGATTCTTGTAGTTCTGATAGTGTTGCAGCTGCAGACCAACACTTTTGTACGACACTTTTTGCAACGCGGTCTTTTGTTGAGAGTTTTTTACGAGCTTTGAAAATATTCAACGCATAGTTAAATTCTAACATTCAAGCAACGCAGATACAAGTGCTCTGAGTCAAGCGAAATATTATAGTGATCATTTTAATTATTTTATTAAACTTTCGTTGAAATGGATCGAAAACATGCAAAAGGAAGTACTCCTCGTGCTAATCGATCAAAGAAAAGGCGATTCCACGGCAATAGATTTACTGTAGAAGAAGATACAATTTATACAAGTACATCAGCAGCTAAATTAAGCAAATCTAGTGATGAAGAAGTGATCATTTCTAACAATTACGGTTATTGTATTTTGGAGTTTTTCACGGTTTTTACAGCTATTTCATCGTTAGTTTTGTGTGCTACGTGCAAAAAAGAAATTAAATTTTCTCGGACAGCTCATCGTGGACTGGGATTTAAAATTGCATTACAATGTAGTTGTGAAAGTGCACAATATATAGCATCTTCTCCATTCGTAAACAAATCATTTGAAATAAATAGAAAAATTGTTTTTGCTATGCGGCTTTTAGGAGTTGGAAGAGAAGGAATCAATATCTTCTGCAGTCTTATGGATATTTGTCAAGGAATATCCATCGGCACATTCTACAGTTGCCTTGAAAACGTGCATGCAGCTGCATCTGCAGTTTATGACTTGATTATTTCAAAAGCTGCCAATGAAGAGAAAGATTTAATTTTAGCTTCTGATCCGAATGCTAATCCGACTTATTTCACGGTTTCTGGAGATGGGACCTGGAAAAAAAGAGGTTTTAGTTCTCTATTTGGAGTTACCACACTCATAGCTAAAAACTCCAAAAAAGTTGTAGATACAGTAGTCAATTCTAGCTTTTGTCAAGGCTGTAATATCTGGAAAGCTAAAAAAAATTCTGATATTGAAGCGTATAATGAATGGTATGCAGACCATGAAGAATCTTGTACGATCAATCATAAAGGAAGTGCTGGAAAAATGGAAGTCGATGGTATTATTGAAATGTTTAGTAGATCAGCTCAAAAACACCAAGTAAAATATGTCAAATATATTGGTGATGGCGATACGAAGACTTTCAAGGGCATACTTGACATAGATCCCTATGATGGTGACCCAGTTGTTGAAAAAAAGAGTGCGTGGGACATATACAAAAAAGAATGGGTTCGAGATTACGGAAAGCTAGAAACGAAAATAAAGGAAAAGGAATTGGCGGAAAAGGGACAGGGAAATTGACTGATAAAGTGATAAATAAACTGTCTTTATATTATGGATTAGCGATTCGTCGGCATCCGAATTCTATTGAACACATGAGAAATGCAATTTGGGCTACTTTTTATCATAATAGTTCCACGAATGAACATCCGCAACACATGCATTGCCCACCTGGTCCAGAAAGCTGGTGTAAATGGCAGAAAGCTGTACATGAAGGTTCGTCTGAAGAATTCGACCACGAAAACCCCCCTCTGTGTGATGACGTATTAAAAATTATAAAGCCGATCTACGAGAGTTTATCATCTGAAGATTTACTTGTTAGATGCTTAGGTTCTGAGACCCAAAATAATAATGAGTCCCTGAATTCCTTAATTTGGACTTTTGCGCCGAAACATATACATGCTGGCGTACACGTAATAGAAATTGCAACTTTTATTGCAGTTTGCATATTTAATGAAGGTTTCATTCCTCTGCTAAAAATGGTATCTCTTATGGGAATGAGCATTGGTCCAGAAGCTTACGAATTCGCCATCAGACGAGATAATGTCCGGATTAATCGCTCAGAAATTCGAACATCTAACGCCTCAAAAGAAGCCAGAACTGCTCCTTTAGAAGAAAGAAACAGAGAAAATGCATTTTTTGAAGTAGAGGAAGGCCCAATGTGTGGAGCAGGAATCGCGGATTAAATAAATGTAAGTATAAAATGTCATTTTATGGTTGCCACAGGGCGTAATTGCACCCAAAACTTTAAACGCGTTTTTCTCGAAACTATATATTTCAAAATGGTTGCCTTGATTTCTCTGCTTCTACTTAACTGATTTACTTGAAATTTGGTGTAAGTCTTCTCAATATATATATCTATCGTACTAACTATTATTATAAAAAAAAAATTTTTTTACTATTTTTAAAAATTTGGAAAGTAACAAAAAGTAGTAAATAAATTTATCACTTTTTCGGGCACCCGTAATTTGGCCAAAAAAAAATTTTTTTTTCGACTTTTTTTTAGTTAGTACGATAGCAGCATTCATCAAGATTAATAATCTTTTTTATTTTTTTGTTTCAGATTATTAGAATGCTTGCAATCGTGGCAACAGTGGCGCGCCATTTTTTTGTCAACCCCCCACTTCAACAACTTATAGCTTTTTGAGTTTTGGGTATTTTGAGATTTTTAATTTTTTTATGTATTTTCGAAACAATAATAAATGTCTTATTAAAAAATGGATGGTAAAAATATTTTTTATTTTTTAATTATAGCACCCGAAAAAACACCTCAAATTCATGCCTCTACACTAGAATACCCCCTTAACATAAGTGGTAAAGCAGACATAACATACCATATTTGGGAAACAAAAGCATCTGGAAAATAATTCCTGCAGCGTTCACTTATTTGAATACTCATCGCAGGAGAGTCGCATTTTCAAAGCAATGAAAGAACTTCAAATTGTGAGTTACCAAACAAATCGGGAGTCTTCATTATTATGCGACAGTAACAGGCTACCGAAGACTAAAAGAGTTGCAACGGCTATCATGTGGAATTCCAGGAGTCATCAGGAATTGGGCTACGAGCAATTGACACCTGGAATCTATGTAAAAAAGAAAGAAACTGATGATGTATAATAAACATATACTACTTGTCACTGACGCAATCCTTAAGCGACTACCAGCATTAATAACAGATTATACCATATACATACTGAACTTGAATAAGGTTCTTTGCAATAGATCATTCCCTTGCATATAATAATATACAACGTGAAGTAAGTCGATTTTTGTTTTTTAATAACATATTATTCATTCGGAACAACGTTTGAAAATCTCGGTATATGAATAAAAAAGTGCATCTGCTTTCTTTCGGAGAATAGTATCAATACTTTATAAAATTTCAATTTCAATTGTGTTAAAGGAACATTTGTCTCAATAATATTGATAATAATTCTAATAAATAATTTTTTATTAAAAATGGCTATTGGGACGAAAATAAGCGGGTTTTGCAAAGTAGCCAAAAAAAAAAAAAAACGCTGGACCCAAACTCGACTCTTAAAGTAGAATGTTCTTACTTTTATATGCCTTCTATAGAAACTTAAACACTTAACGAGCCCATGCATGTATAATTAATATAGTAGGACTATCTGACCGAAACAAATTTTGTATTTTCTTAATTTGATTTAAAATATGCAATACACAAAAAAATGTTTGAATATCAGTCCAAGTTTACCGTTGTCGAAAATAATTTTTCAGGAACTTTTTTATACACTGTACTTAAAAGTGGAAAGGGTATACTAGAATTGTGCAATGTATGTAATGAACAGAAGGAGTCCAGTCCTTTATACCAAAATGCTTATCATAGCCTCGGGTAGAGATTGAGCCATGCCCGTCCCTCCGCCCTCAGAAGATGAAGTTTGTTAAATCATGTCAAAATCTTTCCCCGAATATTTTCATCTGAAATTGAACAGAGTGATGCGTTCCACCTATCTGTGTTTCAAAAATGAACAAAATCTGACAAATACACCAAAATCTATAGTAAAAATATACAAACTGCGTCTACTTAATTATGGTTACAAGTGACCTCGAACCTCGTAAGCCGATTCGTGTGGCTCTAATGAACAAATCTACATCCAAATTTTATCGATCTGGACCCCCCACGCCCCGCAAACGATTTACCGTTTATCTCCAACACCCCCCACCATATCTATAAACTTGAAACTTACCCCATAGACTTTAAATAGCTACTTTGACGTAACTTTCGAGTTTCATTACAATCGGTAAAAATATTCGGAACTTTTATATAAATATCGAATTTCACCAAAAAACAATTAATTCCAATTGAAAAGTTCTTAGTAGAAATATGCAGAAAACATTTGTTCGACAGAAAAGGTACAGGGTATTGCACTGTCGGGCACCGCCTCGACTGTACCACATTTTTATCAATCAGTTCAAGCAGCAGATAGTCGAAATGGATAACCATGTTGTTTTAGCTACGTTTCTTAATTTTATTTTTATTAACTAAATTACTTTAATAATTACTTCCAAATTACTTTGGAAATGACTCTTAGCTTTCCAACAACTGAACCATGTTGACCTGTGTTATCTCAAAGGCTTACTGCAAATGCTAATGACGTCGAAGGGATATATCTCGTAACTTCGAAAAGCCATAACTTTGCGAAAAAAAATCGTAATTGATCTCTTGAATCCTTAAATTAAAGGGTAAGAGTTGTATTAAATGATGTAACTGGAGAGAAAGACCGCCAAAATTTTTTTACCCTGTACATAACCTCAAATGTAGGAAAAAACTCAATTTTTTGGGTACATAACCTCAAATATCTCAAAATCCTGACGTGATGGGCCAGTTCTGACGCCGGATTCGGATTCTACGCACCAAATTACTTCGGAAATGACTCTTAGCTTTCCAACAACTGAACCATGTTGACCTGTGATATGTAAGGTACTGTGATTCTTTTGAAAACCGAGCTGAAAAGCAGTAAAAATTTGATTATTATCAATAATATTCGTAAGCTCATCTTTAAAAATTTTCCAATAAGCTTATAGGTCGATAAGAAAGTGGATCATACGCATGTCAGTTAGGTTTTTTAAACAAATGGTTTTTGATTGCTTCCACATATTTTGAAAGTACCCAACAAGAAAGCAAGCGTTATGAATAGTTGTAAAAAAAAATACAGACCAACTCTTGGTAGATGTTTAAGAATATTGTTCTTGATACCATCAATACCTGGAGCTTTTCTTGTTTTTAAGTTTTTGATGATACTGCGTACCCTTTCTGTTGGGACATTAATTTAACTAGTTCGTGGTAAGGCAGAGGATGTTAGGCGCTGATTAACCCTATCCACCTCAATTACCGTTGCTGCATCACTGAAGAATGATTTAAAGCAAACTTGGTAGCTAAGAGATCACATTTTTTCTCTGTGTTGAAACGTTGAATACTCTCTTTCAACGTTGGGACATTTTTGTCCTTTTCGCTTATAATTTTGGTTAGATTGCAAAATAGAGAGGAATTTTTATTTAGTAACCTACAGAAGGGAATACAACAAGGACGCTAGCATTTCTGTTTCTTTGCCAAAAACGTTTGAAATAATTTCTTAAGGTAATAAGGCTCTTCATATACTGAGGAAGTGGTTTTTGAGAAACAATTGGTGTTTTTTTTTTTTTGAATGCCCACATCTTTTGCAGAAGTAATTACGCTGGTAAATGACGATATCATTCAGTCGATTTCATCTATATCCGATTGATTGGGAACACTTAAATTATGTGAAATTTGCTGACTGAAGCAATTCCAATTGGCATTTTTATAGTCTGGAAATCGGTAGTCAGTTAGAAAGGGAGCCATTTTGTACATAATTACGACCGGTAGGTGGTCGGAATTAAGGTCTGTGGTAACAGTGGGATGTGGGACACGATGAAATACATTTGTGCGGAAGAAATCTACTGTAGATGCCTGCCAGTTAGTATCAGACGGAATAGGAGTTGGCTCATTAGGATAGGCCATAAAAATATTGTAATAGCTCAACTTATTCAACAAAATGTTTTCCCAGCAGTTTGCTCTATTGCATCCCCAATTTTGATGCCAACAGTTTGAGTTTAGTTAGGTTGTACAAATCAAATGCAAACTGTCTTTTAGAACTGACATCTGAACACACATAGAGTGTGCACTTTGCAAACAGGTTTCAGTTAATAAGTAAACCTGAATATTATAAGTTAACAAAAAGTTATACAATTTTTGTTTTTCGTTACGAACGCCCCTAGCGTTCCAAGTTTTAATAGATGTATGGAAATCGCCAAGTGTCGTTGATCATCTTTGGACTTTGATTAAGCGTATTTGGAAAAGCTTCGTTGTAGTTTGACGATTTGAAACGTTAGCTCCTTCTTTCAATGATGGCTTGCGCATCCGGTCTCTCAGCCTGATATAGTCTTGCCTAATTGGACAGTCAACAGAGTTAAACTTGTGAGTTCCTCTGCAATTAGTGCATTTGACAACATTTGAGTCACAATCAGCTGTCAGATGGTTACCGGCACAAATGACACAATAAGTATTGACCTTGCATTGACCGGATCCATTACCAAACATTTGGCAATTGTAGCACTGGGTAATTTTATTGCTGTCGAACTCTAATGTAATCCATAACGGAATGATGCTGCCTCAGATCTTTCATCGTGATCGATTGGCTTTCGACATAAACCACGTAAAAAACATGGGAATACAAAAGTTATACCTGTCTAAGGTTTTTAGGCCCTTGGATTCGGATTCTGCGACCCAAAAATATGTCGTGCATATTGTATGACCACCGAATCTTACAATCGATTTGTTTTTTTGGCTGCGTAATTTAAGAGATAAGTTAAAACATCCCGGAACGTAACAAGATGTAAGGAACGATGTCATATTTCCTTTTCCATCTTCGCAGAACTATATGATTGTGGTTTCCAAGGCAGTCAGATAGAGATGTCATGCTTTTGATTGATTCACAATTCGATAATGCCCGATGAGAACAGGGTAAAGTGTCATTACTTTGACAAAAACTACGAAAGCAGTTAAAAGTTTTATTTATCAGTAGCACAATAGTCCTCCAGCTATTGTCCGTCATCTGCTTCATCCTATTGATGAAAGTTAATCAATGTCAGGTACTAAGCAGGACATTTGACTATTTGATGCACATAATAAACACCTGTTGAGTGGCCAACAAAAAAAAAAAACACTGTCTTATTTGAAACACAGAACATCAGTAAATTGTGAAAGGAAGCGAAACTTGGTGATTTCGCGATTTCTATGCAGGCACTTACTTAAAAACAGGCTTTACAAAGAATTAAAGTCTACGACAACTAATCAACAAATCGGATATTTATTTTATAAATTGGTAATTTAAGTTTCATAGTCTAAGAACGTAGCCCCAACAAAAGATTTCAAAACGAATCCGAATTAAATATTGGAATACTGTATTGGGATTCGTTTTATATTCATGAATATTTTTAGCACTAGCCTCAAACTTTCTTTTTTGTAACTCAAATATATCGAAGGGCTTCAGAGGCTTCGCCTTGGGACTCTCAACTGTTTTGCATACTTATTGCAGATGGATTCCAAACTTGACGCATATTAACATTTTTAGTGTTGCAGGATATCCCATAGACTGAACTAATTTTTTTTTTAATCTTACTATTTCTATTACTCTTTCTTTGTTATGTGCATTTGCAAGTGCCGCATTACACGCGTCTCAAATAAAACTCAATTAGGTCGCACCGCGCAGGACAATGGCAAAGGACACAACTACAGCCACTGCAACAGGAAAGATACAAATGTGAGTTAGTCGGGGCGTTGCCCGGCTGTGGAATACCCTGCACACGCTTTTCTCAAAAAAGACAATGCTTAAAAAAAAAACAATACTCCAAATTATGCATTGATACATTCAGGATAATTTTGAAAAATGTGAAAACAAAATTTTATTATCAGCCCAGTTGGTTTTGAAATAAAAATTTTTTTTTATATTATTTTTAAAATATTTCTGGAATTTCTGAAAATTAGTTTTTCACATTTCATTGATTCTGAAGTTTTTTATTAATGTCAATCACATTTATTTTAACCTCTTTGAGACACATCCTTAAATGGTTTAAATATGAGAAAAGCCCGATTTGGTGCGAGAGTGATAAAAGAATTGAATTAATGGTTTAATTAATTTTTAAAATTAAAGTATTACGGCTTAGCTGTTAACAAAAAGTATTTTTAATAAGTTTATTTTCAAAAAAAAATATCATTTTTTAGCATATATTCTACGTTTAACGAAATTTAAAAAAAAAAAATCGCGTTCTTAATTAAGCCTTAACGCATTTGGTTTAAAAACTGCAATTTTTAGAATATTACATATTTTTATCTTTGAATCAATCTGTGTCAATTTGTTTAAAAATCATTTGAAAAATAAGAAAAATTGTTTGAAATGGCCAAGAAGAGTAAAACAAAAACAAAACTAAATCGGATACCCAGATTGCGATATATAAAATAATATGAGTGCCGAGGAACGTCATCGAAAGCTATTTATTGTGTTTTAAAAAAATGATCGGAAAATGGTTTCTTAAGGAACGATTCTTTCGCAATAGCGCAAAACTTGGCTTAAGGTTCTTCGTCTTCGCATTCTTAAGTGTTTACCTCATACAAAAATTATTAATGCACTATGAGATCATTGTGCGAAATTCAATCGTTTGATTTTGGACATAATACCGGCGAAAGCCAACAAGATTGTAAGGGAATAATTTAATATTATTATCTTAAAATTGGGACATGGAATTCTACACTGACTAGTTTATCATTTCATAATTTTCAGAAGTAAGTCGTTTTGGTTTTCTTGATGCATAAGGAAAGCAAACGCCCAGTTAATCGGAATCTCCGATTTAAACTTATATATTCTATTTAAACATTTATATTTTTTCTTCTTTCCTTCTGTTATATACACATAGTACTTGGTGTTGTATATAGGTAGAAGTAAAAGTAAATTTTAAATAGTGTCTCCTTTGAAACGGAAAAATCATCCTAAAGGATCATTGTAGCGGAACTTTTCATCGAATGTATCAAAAAAGGAGATGGTCACACTAACGCATAGCGTACAGTATTCGCTTTCATGGGACCTTGTCGAGAGTTCGTGACGGTGTGTGTGTGTCTTTGTGTGTGTGTATGTGAGACATGGCAAAGTCGGAATCACAGCACAACAAAACAAAGCAAAAAGTGTAGTACAACAATTACAACCAAGAGGAACACGCTAAACACGCCAGAAAGTGGAAAGCGGAAACGGAAATAGCACACAACGAGCACTGTGCAACACTGTGTGTCCATTTGACTCGTTCTCTCTGACTGTGTGTGTGTGTGTATGTGTGTGTGTGAGCTGCAGTAGTAGTAGTTACTCATGCAAACAGTCAGAAAGTCTCATATTTTGTGGCCTCACTAACTTTCTATACCCTTTAGTACCTATCAATCGAATTTTCGCTTTATCGGTTATCGAAAATTAAAAAAAAAGTGTTCGTGTGTTACAAAAGAAAATTGTATAAATTGGACACGAGAGAACTTTCATTTTACAATTAAATTGAGTTCAAGGACTTAAGCGCTCTCCTCCCTATGCTAAAACCGGAGTTAAGGAAAATAATATATACACACATGTATATTATGGGTCTCCTCCACCTGTTCGCTGTACTCTCTCGTGTTACATTTTCGAATTTGGTGACCCAAAAAACTAAGCACCTTTTTCCTTACTTTTCTTCAGATATTTTTTAAATGGTATTGTCGATAAATCTTTCATTAATTTTTAATTTAAAACGGTTAACAATTTTTGATTTTCTCATTTCAAGAATTTGAATCTTATTTCAAGATTAAATATTTATTTTAAGCGTTAGGTTCTTAATTTGTGTTTTTTTTTTGGTTTTGCTTTAGAAGTTAAAAAAATAAAGCCAAAAATCTTATTTTAAGTTAATTTTTTGGCTTATTTTAAGAATTTAGATTAAGAGCTTTTGGTCTTGTTTCAAATTAAATGATTTTTTTTTCAACTTAAGTATTTCAAATCTATTTTTTGACTAATCTTAATTTAAGAGATGTTAGTCTTTGTTAAATAAATGAAAATCTTCATTATAGGTTTTTTGCCCTTTTTATGAGTTAAGATTTGAAATTTTTAGTCTTGCTTGAAGCTTAATAATATTTTTTTTAAATTAAAAATTTTAAGTCTTATTTCAAGATTATTAGTATGCATTGAAATCCGCTGTTTGCCAATAGATGGAGCCACCGCTAAATTGGTGGGCAAAAAAGTATGGTTGAAAATGACAGATGACAAGCTTAGGCATCTGTCAACAATCTCTCATCATTAGATTTGTGATTTTTAAGCGTCGTCATATAGTTATTTTCTTCGAAAAATGTCAGATTTTGAGCCAAATAAGCGTCATTTGCGGGAAGTTTTACTTTTCCTCTTTCATTCAAAGAAAACTGCGGCTGAAGCATGCCGATTGATAAGAGAAGTTTACGGCGATGCTGTTATTGGTGAAACAACGTGTCGTGATTGGTTTCGTCGTTTTAAAAGTGGTGATTTTAGCACCGAAGACAAGGAACACCCGGGCCAAGCGAAAAAGTTTGAAGACGAAGAATTGGAGGCTCTGCTCGATGAAGACCCGTGTCAAACTCAACAAGAACTTGCAGAATCATTGGCAGTCGATCAAGCAACCATTTCCAGACGCTTGAAAGCATTGGGAATGATCCAAAAGCAAGGAAATTGGGTGCCGTACGAATTGAAGCCGCGAGACATCGAACGCCGTTTTTTCACGTGTGAACAACTGCTCCAACGTCAAAAACGAAAGGGTTTTCTTCATCGTATCGTCACTGGCGATGAAAAGTGGATCCATTACGACAATCCCAAGCGCAAAAAGTCATATGGATACCCGGGCCATACCTCAAAATCGACGGCAAAGCCGAATATCCATGGATCGAAGCTCATGCTGTGTATTTGGTGGGATCAGAGGGGCGTGGTCTATTATGAGCTGCTAAAACCGAATGAAACGATCACGGGGGACTTGTACCGACGACAATTGATGCGTTTGAGCCGCGCACTGAAGCAAAAACGGCCAGAATATGAGGAAAGGCACGACAAAGTTATTTTGCAGCACGACAATGCTCGACCTCATGTTGCACAGCCCGTAAAAACTTACTTGGAAACGCTGAAATGGGATGTCTTACCCCACCCGCCGTATTCTCCAGATATTGCTCCTTCCGATTACTACTTGTTCCGATCCATGACAAATGCCCTGTCCGAGCAGCGGTTCACTTCTTATGAAGATACCAAAAAATGGGTCGATTCGTGGATTGCCTCAAAAGATGAAGCGTTCTTCCGAGCTGGTATTTGAAAATTGCCAGAAAGATGGGAAAAAGTAGTGGCTAGCGATGGACAATACTTTGAATAAACAATTTGTATACATTTTTTTCACAATAAAGACTCAAATTTTGTAAAAAAACAGCGGATTTCAATGCTTTATTTAAGAATTTTGGCTCTTCTTTTAAAAATATTACTACTAAGAATCTTATTGTGGAATTTTTTTTTTAACTTATTTTATGAATTTATATTTTGATTTTAAATTATAGTTTTTTTGATGATGGAAAATATTTTTTTCATAGTAAAGATTTCCATCTGATTTCAAGCTTAAAGTTTTAAATAGAATATGGGGTTCGTTTAAGAATTTTTTATTATTTAATAATTTTCCTTTAAAAATTAATAATACTTAAAATTGTTAAAAGTTAAAGTTAAAGTTTGATAATTTGTTTTCTTCATTTAAGAATTTAGGTCCGATTTCAAGATAATTTATTTATTTGAAGAATTATGATCTTTATTTAAGAAATTTTTGCTCTTTCTTTAAACTTATTTTATGAATTTAGATTTAAATTGATGTTGCTTAATCATATTAAGGAATTTCAAGATATATTTTAAGATATAATTTTAATCTACATTCAAAATATAAATTTTTGGTTTAATATTGGTTTTTTTTAAAATAGTTTTAGATCCGTTTGCAGCGAAAAGAAGAGACTTCTGCCGAGAACAAAATTTTCTTTTGTAAATACTAGATTTCTAAAGGGACAAAAATATTGATATACTCTCTTTAAGAGCTGGAAAAAGAAGGACCCTTCGCTGGGCTGTTGACTGCAATGGGCTGGGTCCTGACCGTGTGTAAGTGTGCGTGTGTATATCTAAGAGAGAAATGAGAACCGGCAACGCCAATGGCAGCTAGACGACAGCCCAACCGACACAACTGACTTGGACATAGTAGCTGGACCGAGCTGCTCCCGGCCAGCTTCAATTCAATTCACTCTCTGTCATGTTCATTGTTTATTTTTCATTTAATTTTACACTCTTTTATTTTTATCATACTGCCTCTTTGCTACCATTTCCATTCTCATACCCACCTCCCACTTCCATTCCGTTGAAGCCTTAGACATTGTTTTGTTTGTTTTAACTATGCTCCAGCACAATGTGAAATTCAATTATATGATGCACACGCCGAGGTCAGCTGATGTGTGACACTCGCTATAGTACACCAAAAAAAAAAAAAAATAAAAAAGGAACCCGCCTCCTGGCACCCACATTCCACATCCCAACATTTCCACATCCAACACCGCATCTACAAAGCTTTCAATGGCAGCAAATTCGGCGCGCAAATGACAAAAGTTTGAGCTCGAGTGTTGATCTTTGGCAGCTGGCAGATGCATACCCTAAGCAGGAGCAGGAGCAGTGAATCCTTGGCAACATCGTTAGCTGCTGTAAGTGGCATCCTTGAAAGTTTCACTGGCAAAGACAACAGCAACAGCAGCAACAACAACAGTAACTAAACTCACTTTAACCAGCTGCCGTACCGCTTTCACATCCTCGACGAGTCCTGACAAACGGTAAAAGGTCATTAGAGCAGCAGCTTTGGACTACAGGGGCTTGAAACTTTACCGTATTTCTAGTCTAGTCCTGCCAAAGTTTATTGTTGTTTCGCATATTTAGTACTTGAAGCTGATTTGCAATTTGAACGTTCCTTGCTATAATCTCAATTCGAAAAATTTAAAACTTGCAGATTTTAGAAATATTTTTTCGAATCACATTTAGAAGCGACCTTTTCGAAAATAATTGGATGAAAATAAATGTGTTCTCTTTGATTTAAATATATGTGATAAAGGACTTTCCAATGTTTGTCAAAAAAAAAAGGGTTTACTTTTTCTTGCAAAATCAAGTTTATTCATAGAGTTTGGTTGGAGTTTTCTTGAGCAACTTGGACAAGATATAAAAGATATTTTAATAAATATTTGTAATTTTCGGGTCAGACTTTTATTTAATTTGTTTTTTTCTACATTTTAAATGATCAAAAATAGGTAATCGCAAAAAGTTTTCGATTTCAAAATCGACTGAAGCTATGCTTATCTTATAAGGTTATTCCAATATGTTAGTCCTCTTGATAAGCCAGAAATCTTTTTTTGAGATCCCCAATCTTATAGTAGATACAGGGTTGGGAAAGAGAATTCAATGAGCTCCAGTCGCGATTTTTTGTTTGGCTTCAAATGGATGGTTACAGAAGAAGAAGCTACAGAAAATATGATAATCTTAATCTTAATCTTGATGAAAAAAAAAACAAAAGTCTAAAATTGTAGTTGGTGAAAAAATGTTTATATAAGACGATAATTCTTAAAAGAAATCAATTCTCTTGATTGAAATTTCATTATAAGTCGCTAAGGGCATGATACCTTGTAATAGCTAAAAAACAAGTTAATCTGAAAGTTATCTCAGAACGTGCTTTCTTTTCGAGCCACGAGTTTCAATTCAGCGACCCCCAAACAAATATCAAATATCGAACATAAGTCTAAAAAAATGAATGGTATTTTTGGAGCTTATCTCAGAAGTCTTGGTTGTTCGAGTTTTTCGATCCTCGGATTCTTATTCACCTTCTTAAAACTATCCTATGTAAGGTTCATATCATATTTATGCATGATAAGATGCGATTTTTGGATAAAAATTTTTGTTTGGTATAAACAAAACCGTTTTGTGATTGTGTGGATTTGCGTTTTGAAATTAATTTTCCTAAAAAGAAACCTAATAGGTTGGAACGAACAAATAAACTTTAAAGCCGCCCCAACAATTCAATTCAATTTAATTTTTTAATAGTCCTTTTCTTTAATACTTTTAATAATAGCATTACAACTAAGAGTCTTTATAAGATCGCAGAGTGGTGTTAATAAAGTTCCTGGCGCTGCATAAGTTCATTTTGAAACATGCTAATTAAGCCGATGATTTTTACTATTTCGATAGCTGATAGAATACCTGATTTTTTTGGAGGTCTGGTAAAATTCACGCAATTGTGAGCTGTTAAAGTTGTCATTTGTGGAAGCACGAGCGAGAATTTGTTCAAGCAATTGAAAAAAAGGTTATATATATTCGGATTTCGGCCAATCTTTTGCTACGAAAAAAAGTTATGTATTTAAAGAAAAATATGTCCTGTGGCCTGTGCTTGTGTGTGTCATTGAAAATTACTAGTTTAAAAAGTAGAAACAGAATCTTCATTAGTACCTTTGTGGATCGTGTATATATTTAATAGAGTTTAGAAATGTTAAGCAAATGTTTGTAACAACTGCGCATAAGCATTTTTGGGAAAAGATTCCGTAAAAATAGCGTACAATTTTTGGCTTTCATTCGTCCTTGGATGCGCCATTTTACATTTCCAAAACTAGCCCATACATTCTAATGGTATTCAAATTCAGTAACCCTAAAAAGTTCGAAACGCAAATTTTAAGATTTAAACATCGTTTATTTGCACACTTTCATTCGCCATTGAATATGCAAACTTCTTTGTTCCGACTTCATATTCATTCTCAACGACCAAGTGACAATTTTCAAGAAAAATTACACAGTTACAAATAAGTTTTCTCTTGACGACTCTGTTTATGTCTGTATTACTTCTAGTCACCGAGTTCGAAGAGTTAATGCTGACGGTTAAGCAGATTTAGGGAGTCTCATTAGCATTCAGGTTATTATAATTTCTTTAAAAATTGCCCAACATTACTCCTTCTACTTATCTAAATTAGGAAGTCAAAGTTGTTTTTATACCCAAGGCGGGAAAAATATGTCATGCTAGTCTCAAAGACTACAGGCCTATCAGTCTATCGTGTTTTCTTCTAAATCGATAATCGAAAATACGTTGCCCGCGAAATTGCTTAAGTTGCCTTACTTTTTGAACACACCTCGTATGTTCATGGTTTGAAGTTAATGCACAACAACGCAAATATTTTTTCCTACGATTAATGACGAAAAACCTAATTTGCCAGGAGCTTTAATTCACTACTTTAATTTGATGAAATTATCAGGTATGGCACATCTAATACTGGGAAAAGTATATGGAAGTAAGGAAAGTAGTGAACCTTTTTGAAAGTTTAATAATTTTCCAATTGACATGAAAGATAAAGAACTTAGTAAAAGGTCAATGGTGGTTCAATAGACGTAATGAGAGTAGTTGTAGAGAGTCGATGGAAATGATTCAAAAACGAGAAAAAATGGAACGTGAAGCTGATTGCCAGAAACAAACAAAAGGGTCATTGGCGCTGATAAATGATATCACTTGGCCATGACATCGACAGCCAAAATGAATATTCCTGAGCAAACCTTTTTTTATGATCCATTTGATGTCGTTTATTAATAAAGGGTGTTTTTTTTGAACCGCGTCCGGATTTCAAACTTACATGAAACATAAAAATTAATGTGCCAATACCAAATATGGGTTAATTGAATAAATAATTTCTTATAATTTTATCACACTTTCCAGCATTTGGGGCGGTACTTTAGTATTCCAATGACTTGACGTGTCTCTAAATAAAATAATCTGAAGGGGTCAAATCACACAACCGTGACTGCCAGTTGGTGGACCCATTGCTTAACCCTTTCACAGAATTAACTGTTCAGTAAATCAATCATTAATGTCGCACTTATGAAACCAGAAGTCTTCAATGTTACGTAAATTAAAAAAGAAATATTCGTGGATCATCGCTCTGTAACGGTCACTATTGACGGTAACTCGTCGCTGGCATCTACAACAGCAATATTTTCTTCGGACCGTGTTGTTCTCATTCTGGTTGGTGGTTGGACATCGTGGAATGGCAAATAAGTTCGAACATGGTCAATAACATGACGAATAGCATGTTCTAATGGACGATTATTCGGTACATAAACCTTAAGCATAAGTTCTATAAGTTTTTACAACGGAACACAGATTTTGATCAAAGATTTCAAAGTGTAAGTCTTTTAATAATGAAATGTTAGACTTTACTGAATAAAATAACATTGAAATTTATCAAAATCTGCATATGGTTGCAGAGATACGCCTTTCAGAAATCCGGACCCTATTAAAAAACACCCTTTAGTTGCTACACCGTTACTGAAGCTCCCTACCGAACACATTTTACTCTTCTTTTCTATAAGATAGCTATCTGGAAATATTTAATGGTAAGTTCCATACCACCGTATTCTCCAAAAATTACCCATTTCATTAAAATTTGTTCCGAATGCTGCCAGAATGGAAAAAGTAATGGGCGATACGGTTAATTAAACACTATTTACTATTTTTTTCAACATAAACTTTATTTTTTAACTTGTACTACAGATAAAGAGATGGAGATACGGATATCCCACAAAGTTACCATCAATTTTGTCAGAAGGACAAAAAAAAAACTTCTTATATCCATACATCTGTTCTTAGGACTGTCTCAACGCGCATGTCTTGAACTTGCTAAGAGCTTAAAGCTAAAGAGTTTAAAAGCTTCAGAGGCATTAATCGTTTGATTATAAAGAATTAGAATTCTTTATGAGCTAGCAAGTACTGAACAGAATATCATGAAAATGAGGCCGATCGATGTGTTAGTAAAGTTGTAGTAAGTTATCTCCAAGACGTCCACGCCCGAATTAATGTTCGTCATTTTTTTTGTAGAACGCTTTGAAAACTGAAGTATCTTTGCAATATATATATCTTATCATAAACAATCTATTTTTTTTTGATGCCTCTTCAAAGCAAAGCTAATAAAAATCTTTGGATGCATAGACTCAACACATCCAATGTCTTTTGCTGTCCTGCCCGGGGTATGGCTAAGCTCAACTTTTTTCTTGGCCTCAAAAGAAGAACGGGCCATAAGAGGTACAAAGATGGAACATAACGAAAGGCTCGGCCATTTTAACTATTTGATCATTAGCTGCTGTCAGCCGATGCAGCTGGGACAGCTCAAGATGTGGCCCACATATACAGGATGTCTGTATGTGTGTGTGTTGTTAGTTGTCAAACTAGTCAAGCCAATGAAAAAAGGGGCATGGTGCTGGCAGGGATGCTGCCAAATGGAAAGCTTAAATTATTATATATGTGCGCCGTTTATATCTGGATGTTTGCGTCTGCGGTTTGTCTAACTTGGCCAGTTTTCTGTGATGACAACAACAGCAAAGAGGCTGACAAGTAAAATTGAGCTGGTCGGGGTCCGGGTCCGGGTCTGGGAGGTTTGGTGGACAAGTTGTGGCTTCTCGAGCTTGAAGCACGACAAACTGATTGAGCCAGCGCGGCAATATTGTTTTAAAACAAAACAATATAAAATCAACGAACCAGTCAACCAGTCACGAAGTCACTTAGTCAGTTAGTCAGTCCGCTCGTCAGTCAGAGTCAAGCAGTTAGTAAGTTAACCAAGAGCCAACATGGACAGGACCAAGTTGCCAACCAGCAAAGCATTCAAGAAGCCAAATCATTCAGCAGGACAAAGACGACAACAATGGCAACAACAACAACAGCAGCAGCAACGACCTCGACTTCACTCGACAGTCAAGTCTTTGTCACGGAGTCCATGCAGAAATCTTCCTGCCCATGGATTGCCAAACCCCGATTACGGGAATACAACAACAGCCGCAGCGAACAGTGCTTTAAAGCATGGGAGGGCAGGCTTGAAAGTTGCATGGTCACTGCGCGCTTTGAATTTGTGTCCTAGAGGCTGAAATGAATGAGGAATCAAATTCAAAATATATTTTGCATGACAGAAAGCTGTCTGTTACTAAAGGTTCGTGATTGGTGATCAAATGCTTGACAATTTCAAAAAATATTTCCGTCTCTTAATTATGCTTAAAACTTGATATTATTGTAGGAATAAATTTAATTACAAAGAAAACAGAAAAAATTAAGAGTAAACACAGGAGCAGCGTTCTAAAAAGGAACAGAAAACAGCATAAATAGACAGAACAATAGTAATATTATTATTTTTTATTTATTTTATTTACTGCTTATATCCCCTAGCAAACAAACTTACTTAAGGTATTATTTGAACAATATTATTTAACGTATTGAGCTGTCGTTTTTCATCTGAGAAATTTACATATGTTGAAATCTTATAATATTATATTTTGGCTTTTTGAGATAGAGTAGATTGACATTATGCTAAGATTGCTGGGAGATACATATTAGGCAAAAAGTAGAGAACGTGAGACATCCTTTTTATAAATTTGTTGAGCTTTTTATAAAGTTACATAAGTGTTACATGAAACTTGGGGAAGTAGCCAAACAAGAAGAAGGGGGGAGAACTTCGTTCCTGACTGGGGTTAAATAGCCACACCTTATTTGCTTCTTGCAAGAGAAGGGCTTCGTTTCTGTTATATATTCATAGAGCAATAACTGAGAATAAAAATTTTATTGATGTACTATTTCGTAACTTTATTTAATTTCCCAAAACATGTTTTATTTATTTGATAACAAGAAGTCAATAAATTGGCCAAGGCAATCTTAAGTAGAAAATCTCTTTTGTTGGTTTTTTGAGTTTTTTCCACAATCTTGTTTTCAAAATCCTATCATTGTACATTTTTTTCAATTCATAAAGGTTATTAAAAGCTGAACTCTTAAATTTCTATTTTAGAATTCACGTTAACTGTAAATATTTTAAAATAAAACCGTGAAATTAATTTTAAAAAAAAATTAGTAACTAACGATAAATATTTTGAGCCCATTTCGTGGGTAGGGCTTATTAAATAGCATTAAAATTTATTACAACATAAAAAAAGCAGCGTACTCAAAGAAAAAATGCTACATTGAAAGAGAGTTCGTTAAAGGAAGGTAAGACTGTAGCAAAAACTCAAGTTAAAGACAATAAAATTAAAATTAAAAGTAACCAAAAAACTTTTCGAGCTGCCCTCGTTTAAAAGCAACGGACCAATTCTGTATTCTCCGAACTGTAACAACAAAAACAACGTCACGAAACAACAAAGGAAAAGCGAGCAACAATTAAATTAAATAAACTCGCTCAAAATGTTATGTAAATGCAACGTTAGCGACTAATTGAGTCGTACTCATTATTATTGTTGTTGCTGCTGTTGTTGTTGTTGAAGAGAGCGGGAGAGCGAGCGGGAGGGATATACTTGTTTTTCGAAATCAGAACAGAAACTGTCAACGCTGCCAGCCTACCATTAAATTGTTGTTGTTGCTGCTGCTGTTGTTATTGTCATTGTCAATGCCACACCTTCCCTCACCTTAATCCCAACCCTCCGTACCAACACAAAAATTTGTACATAAATGATGGATGAACTTAATTTTTGTATGCCGACCTTGAAAAAGGAAATGTCCTTGGCCGCCAACAATGACAAAAACAACAACAAAACAATTGCAACGGTTACACTCTTGACTTTCCAACTAAGTTTTACCTGGTTTATTTTTTTTTTTGGGAAAAGCAGTAATCGTTAAACTAGAGTGGCAGATTACAATGCCAGTAGCGACAATTTTTTGTACTTTATCATATGCATAATTTAAATAAATTCTTTGACGTAATTCTTCAAAATGGTTTAAAATACACGAAACTTTGATATCGTTCTGCACAAAACTAAAACAAAAAAAAAACAATTGGAACGTTCTTAAAGCAAATATTCAAGAATGTTCTTTTTGTTTCGAAAAAAAAAGATACAGGAGGATCCACTGTCGGACATAACCTCGACTGTATTCAATTTTTTTTATATTAAGTTTTTTTAAGCCTAGTACGCAGCAGTGTAAAAACAAAACATTAATGTGCAGGACAAAATACATGCACAAATTTTACTACAAAGCAAAAAATTGTCGTTTTGGGATCATATGGAGCTTCAATAATGCAAACAATGTCTTAAAAACATCCTTGGACATGTGCAAATTTTGTTTTTGACTCCAAGAACATAGCCTTGTGCACATTCCTGGATGTCGAGGCAGCTTTCGACAATACTGACTTTGGTTCTATCGCTAGAGCGTTGGCATGTAAGAACATAGAACCGCATGTGACCGCATGGATTGAATCCATGCTCCGACAGAGGGACATAACTTCATCTCTAGATGGTACAACAGTCAGAATATGATCTGTAAAGGTTTGGCCTCTCGTAATCGATGAACTTTTAAATAAGCTGACATTGCTTGGTTATAAAGTCATTGGGTACGCTGATGACCTGGCTATCATAGAAACGGGTTAATACGAAAGCACCATCAGAGAGATGATGGATAATGCTCTTCAAATTACCTGTTAAACTTAACTGTTGTCTAAGTGAAGGGCTTTGCATCAACAGCCAGAAAGCTGTGAATGTTCCCTTCATGAAGAGATACAACACGGATATAAATAAAACTGAGGTGGAATATTCAGACCAGGTCAAATATATAGGTGTGGTCCTAGACAAACGACTCAACTGGAACTCCCAATTGGAACTAGTGCTCTCCAAAGCTACGTGAACCATGTGGGATTGTAGAAAATTCTTTGGCAGCACATGGGGCTTCAGCCCTCATATTATAGAATGGATATACCGTTTGATGGTACAGCCTATCGTCACATATGCAGCCCTTGTGTGGTGGCCATTAAAAAATGCAGCAAGCTTGAAAGACTAGTATGCATATCTCTCTCGGGAGCTATGCGTACCTATCTGACAGCTGTCATGGAGTTAGTCCTTGGACTCACACCACTGCACCTTTTTATCCAAAAGTCAGCCACGCAAAGTCTGCTATGTATTCAGATCACATCAGATCACTTGGACTCCTAAGCAAGTGACACTGTTCATGCCGCACTTATATATTTCCTTCCTGACGTATCGATCTGCTCTAGATCAGATCTTATGGTCACGGAACTATTTCATAACAAGAAATTTAGATCTTTTCTCCCAAGTCGGGAGACTTGGGCTGACGGTATCCCCTGTGGAAGCCCCGGTGGCAACAATGGTTCACGGATAGGTCCAAAACTGAGCAGGGTGTAGGTGTCGGAATTGTTGGACCCAACACCAGAATCACAACCGCAATGGGCATCTGGCCCAGCGTCTTTCAAGCGGAGATTCATGCCATAGAGATCTGCGTCCTTTGTATCCTTCTCAAGGGAACTAGGGGAGCAAACATGTGCATTTCTTTCAGATAGCCAAGCTCCTATTGTCATCCTGGAGCATCTTCTCCAGGATGGTTAAAGAATGCCATAAGTACTTCCAAACCCTATGCGCCCGGAACAAAGTCGTGCTATGTTGGGTCCCAGGACATTTAGGAGTGGATGTAATACGATCGCTGACGATGCAGCCCCACAGGGTGCCTCCACCCTGACTACATCTCCTGCGCCGTTTTGTGGTATTGGTTGGTCCACAATCTAAACCATGATAAACAAATGGGCTGCAGGAGAACATTGGAGATACTGGTTCTTCCTTCCGGTGCTTCGTCAAGCAAAAGTGCTTGTCAAACCTCTGCATGCGATCAAAAGGTCTTGGCAGAGGGAACTTAAAACACCTAGTAGTATACCTATCTGGCCACCACACTGTTAAATACCATCTACAGAAAACGGGCTTATCGGACTTTTCAGAGTGCAGACTCTGTCTAAGGGACTATGAAACCACCAGACATATTCTCTGTGACTGCCCAGCGCTGGTATGGGATAGAGCCTGTCACATGGAAAATGAACCTGGAAAATGACCTACTGCTATTCATGCGGAAAGCGGAAAGTCTTTTGCTTTAAGGGTATGGTACAAAAAACCCAACCTTTTTGTGAGGAACACTTTTTCGAAAAACGTTACGTCCTCTTTTTCATTGAAACCGCTTAAGCCGTCTGGTATACAACCTAACGCGGATTGGGGCAAGTGTTTTAAAAAAATATATGTCTTTCGTTATTATTGTATACATTCTTATTAAAGTAAAAAAATTTCCCGGGAGTGCCGAGTCTATTGCGTGGCAAATGTGTTGCAAAAGCTTCATGATTTTCGCATTTTCAAGTAACGCTACGTCGTTCCGAGGAGTCTTATGCCTTGTCAAATAATACAAAATCGTGTAGAAAAATAACAAATGGAGACGATGATTCAATTTTACAAAAAAGTTCTTATTTGCATGCAATGTATCGATATTCTCTCACTCTCTATGAGTTTTCGACTAGAATTGCGCAGTACCGAGAAAGCATTCAACTTAGACGTTGAGAGGCGAAAAGCTGAACCAATTTATTGCTTAATTAAATTGGCCAACGGAGTCATTTGGGAAATAAATGAGAATGCCAACACGGAACGTTCAAAATCGGCTTAAAAATCTAACAAGAAGTACTGAAAAAACTAAAGCGCTTGCAAATAAAAGACTGTTACACCTAAAATTACATGTTTAATTTGAATTATATGCTTAACAAAATGAGAAAAGTTCTTGGACATACTTAAGGTTCGCAGAAAGGTTTGAAAGAAGTTTCCGGGCATTCATTTTCTGGTACAAAAGCAGCACACGGATCAGCTCCAGAAGCCATTTCCGATTTTGTCTTTTGTGTTGTTGGACAATAGTGCTCCTTAGCTGCTAAGCCATCATTACTGGTCGCTGAAAAAAGCATTTCACCTTCTGCGCTACTCCAGACGCCCTTTCTGAGTTCCTTGTTTACATATTTTAATTGTTTGTTTATCTGAAAAATCATTTATATATGTTACGTACACACATATGTAGGTTAGGTTAGGTTACGCTGGCCGGCCACAACAGAGTGCAGCCTAGCATAGACCTTTTGGTCCTTAGCTGTGCCATACACATATGTAGCTTTTATAAATTTTAAATTCTTACCTTTCTTATCAAATTCGAAGTGTTACTAGATTTAAAGAGATCCGCAGTGAAATGATAGATATTGTTTGGATTTTTGTCAATGGCCTCCATTGCTATGACACGTGTAATGGCACGAATCTGCAAAGTTTAATAAACCATTAAATAAAAAATTGCCAAATTTTTGCCAATAAATTATTACTCAAGGCTCTAAAAAAAAAGTGCCTTCGACAGTGCCTCAAAATTATCAGAACAGGATTTCTTTAGTTTGACTTACTTCTGGATGGCGACATAAATAAGTCCATTGTGTTTTGCGAATGTTTTTCGCTACTAGTCCAATGCTTTCTAAAAATTCGATTGTAATAGCATCACATTCATCTTTTTTCAAATCACCAATGTCCTCCTCTTTTGCCATTAATGAGTTAAACATTTTGATATATTTTAATATATTGTAAATATCCAAAAGCTTAAAAATTAACAAATGTTTATGTGACAAGTAATAACAGCTTACTTAAACAAAAAAAATGTAAATTAGTAAATAATTATCAAATAAAAAAAAAAAAAAAATTGCCAATTCCGTGACAATGCGTATTGCAGCATTGCCGTGACCAGGATTCAAACCTGGGTTACCGCGGACGACTTTGGAATACCCTGTACCACTAAATTGCAATAAAATCCGGTATATTGCTTAAAAACATCAAAGGCATTTGATTGCCAAATTAGGTTCCTTCATAAAAAACCAGGGACCTTAATTCTTATAATATTTAAAATAAAGACTATGAAATAATTATTATTTTTTGGCTTTTTTTTATTCAAATCAATTTTTAACACTTATTTCTCACATTAAAATAAAATGTGTACTTACTTTTTAATACTGATTCGAGTATTTCAGTGGAATATCTGCATGTACATATGTATGTATGTACAGTCTGTTAAGTAAGAGCGTGTACGGCATTATCCGCAGTCGGTAAAGAGTAGATCTCTAAAAATTCGTTTACGAGTAGACATAACCTTTGTCTTTGACGCACTAGTAAAAAAGTTCGATTGGAAATCAAAACTTTGTCAGAAAAGTACGTTAAGCAGAATGAGTACTGCATATGCAGAACGCTTCGAGGTAGTTTTTCTCTGCACCCATCCAAAAGGACCCAAAATGTCCTATGCAGCGTCGGCAAAATATTTAAAAAAGTCGAAGACTTTTGTTCAGAAGTGGATGCAACGCTACAAGGAGTCGAAAAACGTCGATGGCCTTCCCGATCATGGCTCAACAGGAAGCGTGACCAAGAAGGATGAAAAAGTGATCGTGAGCTTGTTTTCGCGGAATCCTGGCTTAAGTTTAAGTGTAGGGCAAGCAAAATTGAATAAAAGGGTATAGATATAATGCACATAACGATTTAAAATTATTTTCAAGAAAATACCCACTGTTTTCCACACGTTGCAAAGCGACAGGCTTTGGCAACAGAAAACATTGATCGCGATTGGAGTAAAGTACTTTTCTCCGACGAATCTCTTCTGTTTGGGGTTATTCTATCATACCACGGGCCTGGTCTTTGTCTTTAACTAATTTTGTCCAGCGCACCGTTAAACACCCTATAAAAATTTCATCTTTGGGGATGCTTCTCAAAAAAGGGTTTCGGCACTTTGCATCTCTTCACAGAGAACCTGAATGCTCCTAGGATGGTCGAAATTTATCGAAAAGCTTTATTACCGACTGCCAAAAGTCAATTTATCAACAAAAAAGAAAATTGGATTGTGCAGGAAGATAATGACCCCAAACACCGCAGCCGTCTCTGTACCGACTGGAAGCGCGAAAAAGGCATCGTCACCTTGGATTGGCCTGCACAGTCCCCTGATAAAAATCCCATCGAAAAATTCTGGGCCGTCCTCAAGCAAAAGCTTCGAGGAAGACTCCCATTTACTTTGAAACAGCTTTCCCGAGAAATTCGACGCATTTGGAGAGCGCTTCCCGACGAATATGCTGAAAATTTTGTGGAAAGTATGCCGCAGAGATACCAGGCGATTATTGACGCTGGTGGTGACTGGACATGTTATTGATATAATTGCGTCATGCTCCGGAACATGTAGAATAAATTGATGTAAAAAAATTTTTGTTTAAATAAATTTGTTTATAAGTTATGCCGTACACGCTCTTATTTAACAGACTGTACATATGGGTCGACAATTTAATCATCCTACTATGTGTAGTACATATTAGAAGTTTCGACCATTTATTTCCTTATTCTTTCTTTTTATAAAAGATATGGTAAATTCGATCACGTTTCCTTATTATAATAGATAAAAAATTAGTATCAATAATTTTGCAGAATTTTGCTGCCAAAAATTGTTCATTAAAAAATCGAATACTTAAAGAAAGGCGAACTCGATTTCTAGCAGAAAATTATAAGATATTCAGATTCTTCTTCCTCGATAAAAATTTGTTCAAATAATAAGCAAAATTGGTAAATAATTTGAAACCAAGCTGAATGTTGAAATTGTTTTTACAGCCAGCAAAATGCAACCGATGCGAATTTTTATTGAGTGTTAATATTTTGACAAATTCTTCGTTTTAGTACATTTTACATAATATGTTTTAAATAAAATTATTAAAAAAAACATGATGCATTTAAAAAATAATAAATATTACTCGATGGAGTTTAATCGTGTTTTGTGCTAAAGTTACTTTTTCTAATAAATTTACTTATTAAATAATTTACAACAAATAAAAAAACTAAGCTGAATGTGATTTACTTTGAATAAAAATCTTATACAAAATATATTTTTTTCATATTTTTATATTTTATCAAAGTAAAATTTTAACACTGATAATGCTATGCTTACCAATCTTCACTATAGTTACCTATTCCAATTTTCAAATAGTATATGTTAGAAATATATATTTATAATTTAAATATTAAATAAATAAATGTCTCTAGCTAAATTTGATTTTTTATTAATAACACTACAAAAGCAATGCAACTTTAGTTTTTAACCCCCGACGCAAAAAAAGGGGGTTTATAAGTTTGACGTGTCTGTCTGTTTGTCTGTCTGTTTGTATGTCTGTCTGTCTATGGCATCGTAACTCCCGAACGCATGCAGTGATTTCAATTTAGTTTTTTTGTATTAAAGGTGACTTATGTGCGAGTGTTGTTAAATGTTCTTTGATGTCCTTAGATCCTAAAACTAAGCATACCTCGTGAAAACGAATCCGATTTTTTTGAGTAATTTCACCAAAACGCATTTTCTAAGTGGTTTGGTAGCGAATATTATGTTACAAGAGCATTTCAAAAGATTTAGAAAAATAGCTCAAAAAAAGAAGGCATTTTTTACCGAAATAATTTTAAAAATTTTCTTTGATGGTCTTAGATTATAAAAATAAGCGTAACTCCGCAAACCGAATCCGAATTTTATTCACAATTTCACCAAAATGAATATTTTAAATGGTTTGGTAACGAATATTTTGTTAGAAGAGCATTTAAAACGATTTGGCAAAATAGCTTGAAAAATTACGGATTTAAATCGAAATAATTTTGTAATTTTTCTGTCATGTTTTTAAATTCTGGAATGGAATCCAAATATTTTATTCACAATTTCACGGAAAAGAAAGTTTGTTCGTTCGGTTTTATTTATTCATAATAATAGGTACTCATTGTTCTAAAGACGGTATTTGCCCAACAAAATCTCTATTGATTCAAGACACTGCCGTTCAGGTTCGGCTTTAAGCTGTAGGTCCCTGTTTTTATTCGAAGAATTATTAATAACCAAGGGGCACATACTTTGGATGACGATGGGCTTTGAGGTAACCATTAACCATACGTACTTGCATGTCATTAAGACTTGCGAGCGATTCAAGGTCAGTAAGTGTGTCATGGATATAGCTTATACTTTGAGCTGCCACGTCTTGCTCAGGACCACCATGTGTCTTCAATATCGACCCAGAACGTTGGCATGCTTTTGTATTAACGTGGCTTGTAGGCGATCAAACTGCGTAATACCAACACTGGGGCTGGGTAAACCTTGGTTTTACCATGTCAGCAAAGAAGCCAGTACTCCCTGACTGATACAATAATAAGTTAGATAATTGTTTACAAATTAATACAATATATTAGTTCTAAATGGTATTAAATTCAGGTACTGCACTTCCGTTTCGATGGACCGACCAGATTAAAGAGCATATAAAAACCACAATATATAAATAAAAGTTTCATATTAAAAAAAATAAGATATGAAAAACATATTTAGTTGTAGATGCTTAAGTCATGTAGTGCTTGAAGCAGTTGTGAATTACTATTCTAAAAAATGTACTGTTGGGGAAGATATTGAAATGATTCAACAAACTTCATCGTCCGAGGAAATATGTGCACTAGCAGATAAAGTTTCGTATCTCCAGGTGCTCATACAGACGGACGGACGGACAGCCATGGCTCGATTGCTACCCGAAGCTATGATAAGCATTTTAGTATGAAAGACTTGGGGTCTGTCACGCCTCCTTCTAACCGTTACATACATTGCACAAATCTATTGTAATATACCCTTTGTACCTATAGGTACAAGGTATAAATATATATAGGTATATCGTATACAAAAAATTAAATTAAAAATTTAAAAAGCCCCCGACACAAGAACTTAAGTAATTTTAATTTAAAAAGTAAATAATAATAAAAGAAACTTAATGTTAAAGTAAAAATCTATTAATAATTCTAAAAAAAAAATACGTCGCGTTGGGGGACACGCGAGGGCAGACGTCGTTGATGGTCGTATCTTTCATGAAAATTTTTTGAAGTACTTCTTTTATAAAAAATTATTATTTAATTGTTTCTTTTGATTTCAGAGTAAATTAAATAAGTTGCACTGCTTGCACTCACATAAAAATGCGTTAAATTAAAACACAAAGAAGCAAGACAGGCTACTTCATATTCGTCAAAAAGGCAACTAACTAGCCGTACTGCTTACACTAATTCCATTTATATTTAGAGTGGAATAGAAAAATAGGATCTAAAAGAAACCAAAGAGCGCAACCTTTGCTCTACACACGCATACGCACACATACACTAGCACCTTTTACTCCCATTGCTCAAAAAAAGCAAGAAAAAACGTATTTTTGCGCGCACTCTCACACTCAAACCCACGCACAGTAACGGCAACGATCGGCATATTTTTAATTTTCTTTAAATAATAATTATTAAAACAATTGCGCTTTTGCTAATACCACTTGTGGCCTCTATATTCACTAACTGATTTTACACAGTTTAACACTCTTTTAAGCGCGTAAACTTAATAATTTTAAATAAATAAATGTCTCTTTGACCTTCTTATAATACTCTTCATCCGTAGGGTGCAAAGTCTTTTATGAATTTGCATGAAGGATGTAACAAGACACAAATACCATATCAAATTAATAAAGTATCATTAACTTGGAACTTAAAACATGTCACAAATAACTTTAAATACCGTTTTAGCTGAAATTTTGTTTCAGTCCTATGATTATATATTTTACATGCAATAAAAAAATTTTATTTTGTAAAACATTTTAAATTGTAGCTATATAAAACTAATTAAATGCAAAGTATGCCTAAGTACTAATGTTGCCTATAAAGTGTAAACAAAAATATATTCTATACAAAACATATATCTAAATGCACCAAAAACAAAACTATGCAGGGTATGCTACGGTCGACTCATTTGAATACATATTTATTAAAATGCTCTTTCTAACTTCTCTTTTGAGAGCGGGACCGGGTTGCCAAAGCCTCAATTGCCAATAAGACCTAGGATTTGCTCAATGGCCCTTGCAGCAGTGCGCCTACGCGGCAACCCTGTAAATAAACGTTTAGAAAAAAAAGAGCGCTCGGTTCGTTTTAACCGCGTAAAAAGGCTTAAAATGCCGACTCGATTTGACAATATACCGACTGCATGAATAGTAATTGAGTTAAAGTGATTGGTTAAGAATATTAATAAATTACACTGTCCAACAGTGAAAAAGAACTTTTCAAGTGACCTAGTGTACGTTGTAGGTCTTGACGAGTAGATCACGATAGCGTTTCTCAAAATTGTCTAACACTTCAAAATCGGAAGTTATCGCTTAAAAACCGATTTTCGGGTACTGCGATCACTCCCACTATCACAACGTCGCCATTTTTCAACCGATTTTCGATTGCTTTACGGCTTTGGAAAGAAGAAGATTCAAGCTTTAAGATGATATACACGAGTTTATACTTTATACAAAGCAACTACGAGATTTTTAAAAAGTTATCTAAGATTTACACTTTTTTTATACGATTTTCACACTTTGAAGTTATTTTTATATAACATTTTGTTAAAACACCTTTACTTTTTTACATTTAATCTTAAAGAAATATTAATTCCGAGTAAGAAAAGTTATGGTTTATTAAAATCGGTCGATAAATGTTTAAGTTACGACGCTTATTGTAAACAAGGAAATTAAAATTCCGTCGACAAAAAAAAAGTTTTAGATGGATAATTCGTTTGTTCATGAAGATATCGTAACCAAATTTGGCATAATGCTTAAGAACAATAAAAAACTTACAAGTGCCAAATTTGGTAGCAATATTTTAAAAACAAACGAAATACAACAAATTTTGTTAAAAAATCATTTTTTTGACCGATCGTTCCTATGGGAGCTATATGATATAGTTAACCGATTTTGTTGAAATTTGGCACATTGCTTAAGTGCTCTAAAAAATTTCAAAACGCCAACGTTGAATGTAATCTAAAAATTTTCAGGATTTCCAAAAACCTTTCAAATAACCGATTCTGAATTTTAATTGCTCGAATATTACATGAAATATCCGAGATTTGCCGACTGCTGGATGGTTGGGGGGGGTCACACCCCCACACACCCCTCTCGCCCCGCCCCTGGGCAGAGTCTGTAACACCTGCGCGCGGCGCATAAGGCTTAAAAAAGAAATTGTTTTTTTAAAAATAATTTTTTTGTGTTTCAAATTTACAAAACGTGCGTAATTTGGCTATTAATTTAATTCTGAGAGCAGCAAGTGTTGTGTTTTTAAAAAGTCGAATATTGTTACATCATATCTATCAAGTGCAAATTGTAAAAAGATTCTTTTTTTAAATACAATTTTGGCTTTTACGGAGTACCAACAATTTTGCAAGTAAGTAAGCAATACATTTTTATTTATGTTATAAGTTTTACTCCTGTTGAAAAGTGCTCGTATGAGAAGGGGAAATATATGCATAGGTGCCCCTTTAATATAGGTCCTATATACATACTTTTCTCACAGGTATTGCATTAATAATTTAAGGGATATTTTTTTGCATTGAGAAATTAAAGGAACACCGTTGTAAACTAAAATTAAATTCGCACTTAAAATATTTTATTTTTAAATTACGTTAGCAAGTTTACATATTAGCCAAATATAATCCTTTTATATAAAATTCTTAATATATCATACAAAAATACCGGATTTAATATGTATGAAAAGTACAATAAAAGCAATTTGAAGCACTTTATATTATAATCAAGTCTACAATAGGTTAAAGGATACCAAACAGCATTTTTATTTATTTATTTCTTTCCATTGTACCAATTAGCTTGATTTTATTAGAATTATAAAGTAGAAAGGTAGGTAAGTTAAGGCGGCAGTTGGAACTTAGCGTCCCAACTCACTTATGCCAAGAACAAGCCCTTAGTGATACCGATAATGGGAGTAAACGATAAGTATATTGAATAGACAGGAATAATGAAGGAAATAGGAAAAGTGGAAAGTGCAGGACCAGGCTTAACGTGGGACTCCAACCTACAACCTCTGGGGTGATAGTCTCCTCTAGTGCACTGTCTCTAAGCAATCGATGCCGCAATTATAATATAAATTTTTTTACAAAAACACTTTTTTTTTTAATGGCATGTATTTAATTTTATATAACAGCCATTTAAAGTTTCCAATTTGCTTCAATGATTTTCTATATTTTTAAAATTTAAAAAATGGCCTACGGACGACTTTGGGATACCCTGTACCACTAGCTTGCAATAACATCCGTCATCATAAAATCATAAAAATTCAAAAACAGAAGAATTTTTAAGTAAAAATTTATTTTTTACCGATCGTTCCTATGGGAGCTATATGATAGTCAGCCGATTTCGATCAAATTTGACACAGTGCACTATGGTCCCAAAGCCCTTATTTTTTACATAAATTAATAACTCGAGAATTACACATTTTTTAGTCTGGTTTTTTGCATTCAACTAAATAATACCAATAGAATTTTTGACTGGGGAAAATAGGCGTGGCACCGCCTTTTTTCTTATATTTTAATATGCAAATTTTTTGATTTCATATGATTTTTGTCAATAAAAATTTTTTTTTTAATCTTTAAACTATAATATATAACTTTCTTATATCAAATATGTAAATAATCAGCACAATTCTAATTTAAAAATTTAAATAAATTGTAAACGTATTTTTTTCAATTTTTTATTTTGTGTTCTTAGCTTTTTATAATTTTTATTGCTCGTCCACAAATTCAGATTCTATATCAACTGCGTATTCGTTGTCAAAATCACTTTGGTCCAAGTCAGACTCGTCCATATCAGATTCATCTACTTCAGCATCGATTCTGGTATTAAATAGCTCGCCTTCACTGGGGGTAGAAGTTGGCACTTCCAAGAGCGCTAGAGCATCAGCCGAAAAATGTTTCTTTATTTTTATTTTTTCGCTGGGTCAGATATAAGCTCGATATTAATATTTCAAAAACTGAAATATTGCCAGGTCTGCACTTTTCTTTTGCCTCAATCACATGCTTGTAGCTAGAATATATATATCACAATTACGACTTTTATTCTCCAGCCTGATGTTCACATAGGTGCTCTTGGTTAAACCATTTTCCAGCAGAAATGCCAAAGCTTCATCAGGTGTCAACGGAATTGGACCCTGAGCAAGAAACTTTTTTTTCAAATACTTCCATTGCCTTTTGCTGTTTCCTTTAGCACGAACGATACATCGCTACATTTGGCTTTTTTTGCTGATACTGAAGCAGCATGGACAAGTAACGATGTATTGTGGTTTTCTTTCTCGGAAAGCTCGGACGCACATTTTCTTTTTATTCTTTCATTTCCAGCAGTATAAGAAGTTCGTGGACGTCCTGCATTTTTGGGTTTCAGCTCCCTTTTACTGACTCCAATTACCAACTTTGAAGATAACCAATTATGGTGTTTTGGATCAGTTTTAAATCTTTCAACCATATAGTTGCATTTTGCATAGCATCTTTTAGCGTAGGCTGCAAAGTTATTACACTTGTTTTGATTTCCGTCTCCTTCATTTCCGAAAGCCTTCCATTGACCTTTTTTAAAATAAAGTCAAAAATTGACGAGGCTTTATGCTTGTTCTGCTTGTTCTGGGGAAATTTGCGATTATATGGAAACGGGGAAATTCGGGGACAAGATTTTGGGTGTTTTATAAAGAAGACACATTGACACACAAGACTGCATTTATAGCTACAACAATGCACGACAATATACTTACTTCTACTCCACAAACCAAAATTTTTTTGAGGTTATGGTCGGCAAAAACAACACAGTACAAAAGCACATTAAACAATAAAGTCGGTTTTACGGGCGAAGATTTTACGTGACAACGTCTTTTTCTCGGTAGAATATTTATTGATATGAATATTATTAAATTGCACAATAATAATTCCTATTTGAGTGATTTTGTTGAGGATAGGACGATGATAGGAGAAATAGGAAATGAAAGGAAGTGTTTCTGCTGTAATGTGTCTTGCGAAAGTCAAGTCGATGGTTGTTTCTTTTAACGTAGTTGACTTAGAAACGTTTGATACGCAATCAAGATTATACGTATATTTTATGAAATTATGAAACGAGTTGTCAGACTTTACGTTTTCGTATCTCTTAATAAAATAAAATTTTCTCGGCAGTAGATAATAAATAAAAAGGTATAAACGAATGGTTTGACAGAAGAAAGGCCGAACTATGCTTGTTAGCATGCAAACAAAATAACAAAATTTTGTGTTGCTAAGGTAGCGCAGTGCGAGTTTCTATTTGTGCATTACTTTTTCCGCAGTTGTAATGCAGATTTTTGGCAGATCACTGCTTTTCTATTTGCCTCCGCTTACAATCCCTCAAACGAAACGCAGCGCTTGTAATCAATTACGTTTTCTGCGGAGGTAATGCAGTATTTCGGCAGACCGCAGAGGCTATGCGCCGCTGGGGTTAATCAGTTGCGCTCACTCAAACCTAAAAATAGCCACCGCTGTGAGCAGTGCCGGTTTGGTGCTGAGCGCTAAGCGGTGTGGCTGACGCTGTGCGTTGCTTGTTGCTGCGATTCACAAAAAGTCGCTGGTTCGTTTATAGATAAGAGCAGAGCGCAAACCAAAAATAAAATAGTTATTCAGTTGCGCGCGCTCACTCAAAACTAAAAATAGCCACCGCTTTGAGCAGTGCCAGTTTGGTGCTGAGCGCTAAGCGGTGCGGCTGACGCTGTGCGTTGCTTGTTGCTGCGATTCACAAAAAGTCGCTGGTTCGTTTATAGACAAGAGCAGAGCGCAAACCATAAATAAAAATGCCACTTATCGTTACGATTATTTATCGCTAGACTTATCGTTACGGTTATCGTTATACTTTTTCAATGGTGCCTCCCATACAAACCTAATTTAAGACGTTGTCACGTCAATAAACAAAACACATCTACAAACAAAACACATATACAAACATGTATAACAAACCTGTAGCTTTGTTTTCCATAGTTATTTTTCTTAATGGGCCTTTTTCTATTTGTTTTATATAGGAAACAAGAGTGTACAATATTTTGCGTAAATTTCAACCACGTGCGCACAAAATAAATAGTCAACTTTCAGGGCCGAAGAAAAATACAAAAAAATTTTCTAAAAAAAAAGAACTTCATTTCTAAGTTCATTGGAATATTTGCTATTGGAATAAAATGTGTTTTTTGCATAAATCACGATTATAATTTGTTGAATTTACGTAAAAAAAAAAGGGCTTTGGGACCATAGTGCAGTGCTTTAATACCTTAAAAAAGATCTGAATGCCGAAGTTAGGTCAAATATCTTTACAAACAAAAGAAACACAACGAATTTTGTGTAAAAAAACGTTTTTTGGACGATCGGCCCTATGACATCTATTTGATATAGTCAACCGATTTTGTTCAAATTTGGTACATTACTTAAGTACTTGAAAAAACTTTTAAATGCCAAATCTAGTTACGATATTTTTATTGAAAAACTAAATATAGCGAATGTTGATATAGTCAACCGATTTTGATTAAATTTGGTACAGTGCTTGGGAACTATAAAAAACGTTCGAATGCCAAATTTAGTTATGATATATGTATAAGCAAACGAATTATTCATCTAAAACTTTTGATTTTTTTTCCAGGTCGTCTGAAACACCCCTATGGGAGCTATATAATTTAACCCTGATATCAAAAAAGTTAAATAAATAAACTCGTCTCCAATGGAATAATCCCATAGATCTAATGTGAAAATTTGGTTACTCTAGCTCTTACCATTTTTGAGATCTAGGTGTTCAAACGAACAGACGAACAGACGGACATGGGTATATCGACCTCTCTAGTCACCCTGATCATATTTTAGGTAACTTTGGGGTATCTCCAGCGACTTGCACAAACTTAATATACTCTTTTGTACCATACGATACAGGGTATAAAAACTGAGAGGAAGAAAATAAAAACAACAACAAAAATAAATATTGCAAGTACAACAAACTCACAACATTTTTATTGCACTAAAAAGTAAACCCATACATTTAAAAGTAGAGTGTATACAGTGCAGACAGACTAGTTGCGCCGTTTGCACATAAAGCATTTAATTGTAAAAAAGCTGTAAGAGAAATCTTTGCTCTTTACACTCCCACACACATGCATTTATAACACTCATAAGAAAACAAAAAAAAAAACTATTCACATATGCACACGCACACATGCATATACATATGTATCTGCACTCGCGCAACTTTTCGCACTCTCGGCTCTGCTTACGCAATTTCGATCGACTGTCCTTTTTTAGCTATGTAAGCCAACTTTGAAATCATTTAATTATATTTGGTAAGAAACTTACTAAACTATTGGCCTTATATGCAATTCCAGCGCTGGTTAATAATTCCAATAACTGGTTTTAACAATAATTTGCTATCAATAAACCGATTTATTTTGAATTAAACTGCAGCGCACGAGCCCGTTGCTTTTTAAATCTTATTGTTTCTTTCGCTCTCTCTTTCTTTTCTTTAGACAGCAGTGAGAGTAATTCTAACTGCTAAATGCCCAATGAGAAAATAATTTTTGCGCTTTGAAGTAAACAATGAAACATTTCAGCGAGTGACGTCACACAAACAAAATTTGTGCGCGCACTAAACAAAACTGTTTTTTTTTTTTTAATTTTAAAAGTAAAACAAACATTGCAATTCTACACAACAATTTGATTTGCTAAAGATTAATTATTATTCAACTAATGAGCCCGAAAGACGTTGTCCTGCTCAAACTTTTTGAATACTCTTAAAGTGAATAAACATCGTAAGATTCTCTAGTTAGCTTATCTGGAAAAATATAAGATTTTTAGATTAGTTTTTAAACTTACACCATTATAAGTCGAATGTCGCGCTTCACGGGTCTGTCTTAACCGAATTCTTTCACGTTCATTGCGATCTTCACGTTCCGGGGCAGTACGATTAGATTGATAATTAATTGGATTCATTGCATTACTTTTTTTTTTTTTTATGTTTTATTTTGGCAATAATTCAAAAATTCATTTATTTTTATGTATTGCATATTTCTATTTTGATTCGCCAATCACAATACACAGAGTGTAGGAGACATCGTTGGA
Organism: Chymomyza amoena; assembly: GCA_037043745.1. Lineage (NCBI taxonomy): Eukaryota > Metazoa > Arthropoda > Insecta > Diptera > Drosophilidae > Chymomyza > Chymomyza amoena. The sequence goes on from JBAMAX010000250.1 coordinate 107,114, forward strand.
CATGCCGTTAAATTAATTTTAAATTAAATTTTTGCTGGAACGTCTTTTAAGCCTTTTTATTGGGTTTGCGTGAATTAAATTTCTTGCCAGCCTGTTTTTATGTTGTGCTAATCGTTCATTGTAACGGCTTACATGTTTGTTAATCTGCATCTCCACTGTGTCCAGATTTAGATCATGGTGCAAGGTCGAATTCCTTACGTACCAATCGCAACCAGTAATAAGGCGCATTGCCTTATTTTGGAACGTTTGTATACGTAAGCGATTCGAGCGAGCCGCTATACCCCAAATCTGGATAGCGTATCTCCAAGTGGGTGCCACAATTGCGTTGTAAAGTGCTCTTTTGCATCGTAGCGGAAGAGGACTTTTTGTGTTCAGAAGCCAATTCATTTTACTCATTTTAAAGCGGCAACTTTTAATCGTTTGGTTTATATGTGATCTAAATGTTAGTCGCTTGTCGAGAATCACTCCAAGATATTTCGCTTCACTTTGAATGATAAGGGGCTCGTTATCTAGCCATATAGCGGGTGGAGTCTTCCTCTTTAATGTGTATAAAACCGACTGACATTTGCTCGGATTTAAGGTAATATTCCACCTGCGAGTCCAGTTCTCAAGCAGGTGGATATACTCTTGTATCCCGTCAGCTACTTCATACTCACAGGATGATGAGTAAAATATTGCCAGGTCATCAGCGTTGCATTACTTCCAATTGAAATACATCATGCATTGATCAATTAGGAGACGACATTCCCAATTGTCCTAATGCTCTATTAGCCATCGTCAAGCATATATCTTCAATATGATTTAAAGCTTCATTGTAAACTTCCGGCGTAAACTCCATCACTGGATTACGTTTTGCTTGACGTACTCGAAACAAAATATCTTCTGATAAATAATCTTGATATTTTATCCAAAACTCAGGTGGATTTGATGGAAAACATTTTGCCAAAATAATCGCAAATAGGCAACGTATTTGATATGGATGATAGTAATAGAAACATCTGCTAAAGTTTGATACCAGTGCAAATCATTTTCGAACAAATTCAATTTTTGACATAGGCCTCGATGCGTTGCACACAATACGTCATTCACTGTTCTCAATGATTGAAACGATGTTGGACCTCGAACATTGATTAATAACAATACATTTGTACATATGTATGGCAATATACACACAAAAACCGATATTCACAAAAATGCGTATATGTCACCAACCAATACACACAAGCACATCGAAATAGGCTTAAAACCTCCGTAAAATCAGATTTGAAATTCAACATCCTTAACACGTACCACATAAGTTTAATTTATATATTAATATTTAATTTATTATTGCAACTTTAACATATATCAATATGTAATCGATGCAAATCTATTAAATCTTTGTATCGATAATAATAAGAAAAAGAAGATAGAGCTGTAAAAAGAAGAGAGCATGTCATCGAAGTCAAGATTTATACAATAAAATTAATGTAGCCTCACACCCTGGCAGGGATAATATGAAAAATTTTTAATTAGTTTATTTACGCGCTGCAATAAGTGTTTAAAAAAATATGTCATTCATATTGTTTGTGTAAATGAAGCCAAAAAAGTGCTGCTAGGTGTTAATAAGCTGGCTAAAAACATTTGTACGTGATTGTATTAATGTTTATAAGTGTTAAAATTCGTCACTGTGCATAAATAATAAATGTTTAACAATAAAATATATTGTTATTGGCAGCAAGTGGAAATTATTTGGATTATCAACAGCTGTGCAAAAAGTAAATAATACATATTTATCCTGTGTACATTTCAATCATTTAGGTTAGTGCGAGTTTTTTAAACACATGGCGGCTTAAAAGCCATTTGCCAACACAGTTATCTATGTGATTCTTTTTGCAACTGAGGGGATTTGAGCTCTGATTTCTTAAGTGCTATACATATATTTTCTCCCATATTTAATTAAAACGCATTTTTACGAAGGTTCACGGCTAGACCCATAAATTTGTAAAGTAGTGCAACCGCCAATCAACCTCTAAAGCTCATCAATATACAAAATATTCTCATCTAGAATTCTCCAGACTCAAAATTCATATGAGTCCAAAATTGATACAATGGAACCCATATCCTTAGAAGTTTTTTTTTGTTCGCATGCACAGGAACAACTCAGAAGGCTAGTTTTTATGGTACGATCGCCAAAACAGAAATCGCACCTGCATGTCATGACATGCTTTTTAACATGAAATAGCTACGTTTTCAAGAGATTAACACTTTGTATTGAATATTTCATGATATTTGTGTTGAAAATCTTAAAATTGTTGTGATTTTCAAGATACATTTTTAACTTTAGATTTTTCCTGATTTTTCGCGCAGAATTTTTTCTCTAATTTGTACTTTAATGTTTGCAGAAAACCCAACATAAGCAAAAAATTCCAATTGGTACTTTTTTTGTGAACCAACATGTGCGAATGAATTTGAAAAATTTACTTTAGAACAGAGTGCAAAAAGTACTTATCGAATAAAGCCCTCTAGCAGTGCGATAGCCACCATTTTTCAGGATTTATCTTCAATATCATTCAAAAAATTGACTTCTAGAGTCCTGAGATTATAAGAGATAGAGCAACTAAGCTTTTTAATTATATCCCTTATTATGTCACGGGTTTTTTTTTTTATTGAGTACTCCTCCAGGGAGGGACTCTGTTTGGCGCATTTTGCTTTGCTGTGTCCCAGCTGATGTTGTGTTGGGACAATTCGTTGAGTGTCGTACGACGCCAGATTGCCTTTGGCCTTCCCACTCGTCTGCTTCCTTGGGGGTTCTATTCCAAGGCCATCCTGACGATGCTGCTTCGGTCTTTTCTCAGAGCATGGCCAATCCAACGCCACAGTTCCGCGTTTGATATCCTGTTGGACCAGAATATCCCGCATATAGTTCTTAGGCACTTGTTGACGGATGATTTTACTTTTGATATCATTCTCTGCGCGGCCATCCACGTTTCGCTGCCGTACAACAAGATGGACTCGCATTGAAGAACCTCAGCTTTGTTCTTCTGATTATTTGCTGGTTTCTCCATATGCGGAATAAGCGTGCAAACGCTGATCGCGCTTTGCTTAGACGATTCTCAATATCCTCATCCACCCCACCACTGGTGGAAATTTGGTGTCAAGATATGGGAAACTATTGACAAAGTCGATAGTGTTCCCGCATATGGTTATGTTACCTTGGCTGGTGTGGCTGAGGCACATCGCTTTGGTTTTGGATGCGTTTATCGAGAGTCCAACTTTGCTAGCCAGGATCTCGAGATCATTCACTTTGGCTTGGATATCACTTAGCTTATGAGAGATGAGACAAATGTCGCCCACGTAATCCAGATCTTCCAGATGACGGGTGAGACTCCACGTAATCCCACACCTAGACTTGCATACATCTCTCATAACCTCGTCAACTACTATAGTAGGGGTGATAGGTGGCATCCTTGCCTAACACCAGTGCTTGTTTGGAAAGGTGTACTGATTTTCCCGTTGTGTAATACCGCCAAGTCCGCATCATCGTACATCGCTTTTACTATCGATACGATGTTGACTGGCACTCCTTTCCTCGCTAATGCCCGCCATATCGCTGCTCTGCCTTCTGAATCAAAGGCCTTCTTGAAGTTGATGAACAGCAGGTTCCGTCCCGGGTAACAAGTTTATTTTATTTTTTCGATGTCGAAGTTACTGCATTAAACTATTGGCAAATTACACTGTCCAACAGTGATTTAGAACTTTTCAAGCGACCTAGTGTACGTTGTAGGTCTTGACGAGTAGATCACGATAGCGTGTTTCAAAATTGTCTAACACCCCCAAAATCGCAAGTTATCGCTTAAAAACCGTTTTTCGGAAACTACGATCACTCCCACTATCACAACGTCGCCATTTTTTAACCGATTTTCGATTGCTTTACGGCTGAAAGAAGAAGATTCAAGCTTTAAGATGATATACACTTGTTTATACTTTATACAAAGCAACTACGAGATTTTTTAAAAGTTGTCTAAGATTTACACTTTTTTTTTTTTTTTTCGATTTTCACACTTTGAAGCCATTTTTATATAACTAGGAGAGCAAACATATGCATTTCTTTCAGATAGCCAAGCTCCTATTGTCATCCTGGAGCATCTCCTCCAGGATGGTTAAAGAATGCCATAACTACTTACAAACCCTGTGCGCCCGGATCAAAGTCGTGCTATGTTGGGTACCAGGACATTTAGGAGTGGATGTAATACGATCGCTGACGATGCAGCCCGACAGGGTGCCTCCACCCTGACTACATCTCCTGCGCCGTTTTGTGGTATTGGTTGGTCCACAATCTAAACCATGATAAACAAATGGGCTGCAGGAGAACATTGGAGATACTGGTTCTTCCTTCCGGTGCTTCGTCAAGCAAAAGTGCTTGTCAAACCTCTGCATGCGATCAAAAGGTCTTGGCAGAGGGAACTTAAAACACCTAGTAGTATACCTATCTGGCCACCACACTGTTAAATACCATCTACAGAAAACGGGCTTATCGGACTTTTCAGAGTGCAGACTCTGTCTAAGGGACTATGAAACCACCAGACATATTCTCTGGGACTGCCCAGCGCTGGTATGGGATAGAGCCTGTCCCATGGAAAATGAACGGATTGGTCGCTTCCATCTTCGGTCAATATCAACAAAAGACCTACTACCTACTACTACTACAACCTTTTTGTGAGGAACACTTTTCGAAAAACGTTACGTCCTCTTTTTCATTGAAACCGCTTATGCCGTCTGGTATACAACGTAACGCGGATTGGGGCAAGCTTTTTAAAAAAATATATGTCTTTCGTTATTAATGTATACATTCTTATTAAAGTTAAAAAATTTCCCGGGAGTGCCGAGTCTATTGCGTGGCAAATGTGTTGCAAAAGCTTCATGATTTTCGCATTTTCAAGTAACGCTACGTCGTTCCGAGGAGTCTTATGCCTTGTCAAATAATACAAAATCGTGTAGAAAAATAACAAATGGAGACGATGATTCATTTTTACAAAAAAGTTCTTATTTGCATGCAATGTATCGATATTCTCTCACTCTCTATGAGTTTTCGACTAGAATTGCGCAGTACCGAGAAAGCATTCAACTTAGACGTTGAGAGGCGAAAAGCTGAACCAATTTATTGCTTAATTAAATTGGCCAACGGAGTCATTTTGGAAATAAATGAGAATGCCGCTACGGAACGTTTAAAATCGGCTTAAAAATCTAACAAGAAGTACTGAAAAAACTAAAGCGGTTGCAAATAAAAGACTGTTTCACCTAAAATTACATGTTTAATTTGAATTATATGCTTAACAAAATGAGAAAAGTTTTTGGATATAATTAAGGTTCGCAGAAAGGTTTGAAAGAAGTTTCCGGGCATTCATTTTCTGGTACAAAAGCAGCACACGGATCAGCTCCAGATGCCATTGCCGATTTTGTCTTTTGTGTTGTTGGACAATAGTGCTCCTTAGCTGCTAAGCCATCATTACTGGTCGCTGAAAAAAGCATTTCACCTTCTGCGCTACTCCAGACGCCCTTTCTGAGTTCCTTGTTTACATATTTTAATTGTTTGTTAATCTGAAAAATCATTTATATATGTTACGTACACACATATGTAGCTTTTATAAATTTTAAATTCTTACCTTTCTTATCAAATTCGAAGTGTTACTAGATTTAAAGAGATCCGCAGTGAAATAATAGATATTGTTTGGATTTTTGTCAATGGCCTCCATTGTTATAACACGTATAATGGCACGAATCTGCAAAGTTTAAAAAACCATTAAATAAAAAATTGCCAAATTTTTGCTAATAAATTATTACTCAAGGCTCTAAAAAAAAAGTGCCTTCGACAGTGCCTCAAAATTATCAGAACAGGATTTCTTTAGTTTGACTTACTTCTGGATGGCGACATAGATAAGCCCATTGTGTTTTACGAATGTTTTTCGCTACTAGTCCAATGCTTTCTAAAAATTCGATTGTAATAGCATCACATTCATCTTTTTTTAAATCACCAATGTCCTCGTCTTTTGCCATTAATGAGTTAAACATTTTGATATATTTTAATATATTGTAAATATCGAAAAGCTTAAAAATTAACAAATGCTTATGTGACAAGTAATAACAGCTTACTTAAAAAAAAAAAATATTCCAATGTAAATTAGTAAATAATTACACAGGTCAACATGGTTCAGTTGTTGGAAAGCTAAGAGTCATTTCCTCAAATATCTTAAAATCCTGACGTGATGGGCCAGTTCTGACGCCGGATTCGGATTCTACGCACCAAATTACTTCGGAAATAACCCTTAGCTTTCTAACAACTCACATGACCCCTGTATTTGTAGACCGGTGTTATCAAATAAAAAAAAAAAATTTCCAATTCCGTGACAATGCGTATTGCAGCATTGCCGTGACCAGGATTCAAACCTGGGTTACCGCGGACGACTTTGGAATATCCTGTACCACTAGCTTGCCATAAAATCCGGTATATTGCTTAAAATCATCAAAGACATTTGATTGGCAAATCAGGTTCTTTCATAAAAAATTTATGAATAAAATTAAATTAAAGAATTTTTGAGCCACAATTTTTTATTTGACCGATCGTTCCTATGGAGCTATATGATAGAGTCAACCGATTTTGATTAAATTTAATACATTGATTTGGTACCTTTAAAAAGATTTACAAACAAACGAAACACAACAAATTTTGTATAAAAAATGTTTTTTTGGAACGATTGGTTCTATGGGAACTATATGATATAGCCAACCGATTTTGATTAAATTAAGTACAGTGCTTTGGAACTATAACTAACTTTCGAATGCCAAATTTGGTTTCGATACTTCATAGGCAAAGGAACTATTGATCTAAAACTTCTGTTTTTTTTCGAGGTCGCCTGAAACACACCTATGGGAGCTATATTATTTAACCCCGATATCAAAAAAATAAAATAAACTTGTGAACTATATATGTACATATTTTTTTGGAACTATCCACAAAGTTTCGAAAATTATGTGAACTTAAAAACAAGAAAAAATATTATATTATGTGTCAGCTGGATAACCTATTGTAAAAAGTTTTAATCATTTCCAGATTTTTTACAAATTCCACAAAGTTAGATAAAAACTATCAGAGTTAAATTTATCATTTATCATTTAGATTGTTTATTGATTTATCACTGGCCTTGGAACTGGTTTCAAAAAATGGATTTCCAAAACTATTGTCGGAGAATCATGTTTTTGAAAAACCATTTCCTAAAAGCGATCTTCTTTAAATTTGTTGATATTTAAGGCCCTAAAAATTCGATAATTTATATAAATTTGTATTCCTCTTATTAAGTTTAATTTTGAATAAACAACTGCAAATTTTTGTACCGATTTTTTTAAAAGTAAACAATAGTACTTTTAAAAAATATTTTTGTTTTAATTTTGAAACAATACATGCTTAAAAAAGCGAATTATTTCTATTTGGAATATTCCATAAATTGAAAAATAAAAGCTTTTATTCATCTTCTATATAATGGATAATTTTACTAATTAATATTGCAACATTTTAATTGCCTTAACTTTTTTTTATACTTATTTTTAGTATTAAGTGACGTTTTATTTTTTGTGTTATATATAAAAAAAAAATCTAAAATTGGAATAAAATATTTAAAAGCTAAACAAATTGTAAATGTGAAAGATTTGCATTTTTTTACTTGTTTTTTTTCTCTTAATTATAAAATAATACAAATTTTTCTTAATATTATACAGAATACGTATAAAGTGTTGATTGTACTAAAAAATTATTAAATTTTTTACACAGCCACACAAAAAGATATATTTTTTCGGGTCTGGAGATCAGACCATGTTTACTACATGTTTTCGGGGTCGCTGAATCCGAATCCGAGGTGCGAAAAGTCCCAGCATGTCAGAACTTCGACATAACATCAAAAACTTCATAAAATTTATACTAAGAAATGTTCAATTCAAAGATAGATCAACTCTACATACATTCTGCATTATTCACTTTAACAGAAAAGAAAGATATATGAAATACAAAAAAATACATTTATTTTTCAATAATTATAACCAAAATTAAAAAAATATATTTTTCAGGTATAATTTGTAATTTTGTTTTAACCAGGAAGTACATTTGAAAGCATTATGACATTACCTTTTATGGTACTTGTTAAAATTTTTTGTAACAAGTAACCAAAAAAACAGAGCAGCACAAGACCACGACAAATCAAAGAGACTGGATAAATAAAGCTTTGCCAACTTTATGTGCTAGGTATATAAGGAAATTAAACGTTAATACCCAGATAATCATATAATAAAATAAAACTTGGAGATTGGCTTTACTGTGTAATATTTAATGTGTTTGTCCAGGCCGAACCAGACCACTTGAGATTTGAAAATGTTTTGGCCGTATAGAAATTATGCTTTCATGTATTTACTTAGTTGCCCAACTGGTTCATTTGGTCAGTTTGGAATTCATGAGTCCTTTTGGCATTTTCATTAACCTTTCCCAATACAATTTACATTTTGGCAAACAGTTTATTACTCGTGTTGTTGTTGTTGTCGCAGTTGTTGTAGTTGTTGCCACATTTGCATTAATTCAATGCGGCTAAATTATTTATGTAATGTGTGTCGAGTGGCAGAAGCGGCAAGTTCCAGTGGCAAGTGCTTGAAGCGCCTGAACACGTGCTACAATTATCGTACATGGGGAATTTTCATAAATAAATTGATGATGAGCAGTAAGAGAGACATACGATGTATGGCGAGGTGAGGCTCTAAAGTAATTGGAATTGCCTGTTTTATTTGGTTTTTGATAGAGGAAATCAGAGTGGGGTAAAATCGGAAGTGGGTTAAATTCGGAAATCCCAAATTTTCAAATAAACGAGGTTTTTGATAATACTCCAACTGAAGTTAAAGTGTTTTTCTTTACAATATAATTATACCCTGTACCGTATGGTACTAAGGGTATATTAAGTTTGTGCAAGCCGAAAATGTATGTAACATATAGAAGGAGTCGTCGGAGACACCCCAAAGTTACCTAAAATATGATCAGGGTGAATAGAGAAGTCGATATACCCATGTCCGTCTGTCCGTCTGTCCGTCCGTCCGTCCGTCCGTCTGTCCGTCCGTCCGTCCGTCCGTGTGAACGCCTAGATCTCAGAGATGGTAAGAGCTAGAGTTACCAAACTTTCACATTAGATCCCATATTATTCCATAGGAGGCAAGTTTATTTTATTTTTTTGATATCGGGGTTAAATTATATAGCTCCCATAGGGGTGTTTGAGACGACCTCGACAAAAAAAAAGCGTTTTAGATGAATAATTCGTTTGTTTATGAAGATATCGTAACCAAATTTGGTATTCGAAAGTTTTTTATAGTTCCCAATCACTCTACCAAATTTGATCAAAATCGGTTGACTATATCATATAGCTCCCATAGGACCGATCGGCCAAAATAACTTATTTAAAGAAAAGTTCGCTATATTTCGTTTTTTAATAAAGATATCGTAACCAGATTTGGCGTTTGAAAATTTTTTAGACCACTTAAGCAATGTGCCAAATTTGAACAAAATCGGTTGACTATATCATATAGCTCCCATAGGTCCGATCTTCCAAAAAATCGATTTTTTAACAAAATTTGTTGTGTTTCGTTTCTTTGTTAAGATATTGAGACCAAATTTGACATTCTAAGGTTTTTTATAGTTCCTAAGCACTATACTAAATTTAATTCAAATCGGTTGACTAGTTCATATAGCTCCCATAGGACCAATCGGTCCAAAAACACGTTTTTAATACAAAATTCGATGTGTTTCGTTTTTTTGTAAAGATATTTGAACTAAATTCGGCATTCAGATCTTTTTTAAGGTATTTAAGAACTGTGTCAAATTTTATTGAAATCGGTTGACTATATCATATAGCGCCCATAGGAACGATCGGTCAAAAAAAAAATTTTTTGTTTAAAAATTCTTCTGTTTTTGGTTTTTTGTGAAGAAATCGGACTTTATTACAAGATAGTGGTACAGGGTATCCTAAAGTCGTCCGCGCCCGACTTTACGTCCGCCATTTTTTTTATATTAAAATTGTTTCCTTGAAAGTTTTATTTTAAGAATCTATTATTTAGACTCTTTACTTCAAAAATTGAATGGCTTTTAAAATCTAGGTGATGAAATATTATTTCGGCTTTTATAATTTTTGGACACTTTCAGACTTACCTCAAAAAAGTCGATCATCTCAAATTTGGTATGATTTGCTCGGAGATCAATATGCACTTATTGAATTGGCTTCCAATTATGGCTCTTTAATGCAAACATATCTTTGAATAGTTGGTAAATAGCTATTTACTATATATATATATATGGGTCGTCGAGGTAAATCCGGAAAATTCAATGAAAAATAAATATTATCAATAATTATGTTTAAATGTTATTTATTCAAGTAATACGTTTTACGTAGTAAGTACATATATGGAACATCCTAATTATTCAATATAGCCTCCTTCAGCCACAACTACCCGCTCAAGCCTGGACCGAAATCGAGAACAGGCTCGTTTCACCTCCATTTTGTTCATGTTGGTCATCACATCCATGATTTTGGCCTTCAGGGCGTCCTTTGTGTTGTGAGGTGTCTTGTTCACCTTTCCTTCAACTACGCCCCACACGTAGTATTCGAGAGGATTGCAGTCTGGGCTGGACGGTGGCCACAAATCTGGGGACCAGTGGTGATGCATATTCTCGTACAGCCAAGCCTGAGTCTTTCTGGACTTATGAGCTGGTGCAGAGTCCTGCTGAAACACGTATTCTCTTCCAGCGGTCACTCGGTCTATCCAAGGCTTCACAACTGATCTCAGTACTTCGATATATCCTTCGGCGTTCAACCGAAGCCCCTGCTCGAAAAAGTGGGGTGGCATGACGTCCCAATCACTGCTTTTTTTTTTTTTTTTTATGTTTTATTTTGGCAATAATTCAAAAGTTCATTTATTTTTATGTATTGCATATTTCTATTTTGATTCGCCAATCACAATACACAGAGTGTAGGAGACATCGTTGGACATGCCGTTAAATTAATTTTAAATTAAATTTTTGCTGGAACGTCTTTTAAGCCTTTTTATTGGGTTTGCGTGAATTAAATTTCTTGCCAGCCTGTTTTTATGTTGTGCTAATCGTTCATTGTAACGGCTTACATGTTTGTTAATCTGCATCTCCACTGTGTCCAGATTTAGGTCATGGTGCAAGGTCGAATTCCTTACGTACCAATCGCAACCAGTAATAAGGCGCATTGCCTTATTTTGGAACGTTTACGTTTACTGCTTACGACACCCAAAACCAAGACTGAAGCAGGAAATTTCGTGTGCATGACAGTAGGCACTTGTTCAGGATCTTGGCAGATCAACCGACGTTGAGTATAAACTCAAACTAAATTAACTGGAACCAGACAAGAACTGAACTAACACAAAACCGCCTACAGCAGGACAGCATCGACATACCTTAGTGTAAACTCTTTGAAATAATGACAGAGCTCTTAATGGGAGGGTCTGGGCGCTGGCACTGTCAAGTGCTTGCATCATTCGGTGACCTCTCCAAGGGTCTGTCGGATGATCGCTGCCAGATGTTTGCGGCATCCAGTGTCGCCTTCGATGGAGTGGTCGATGACAGACGTGCAGGAATACTTGGGAGTTGGGGGAATAGGGAAGTGTCGCGTTAACTTATATATATATATACTATATATATATGTATATATATCAACTAAAGTTGAAGGCTTTACATGAACTCATTCACAGTGGCAGCTACATTTAATTTTATACGCCCGTTGTCCAACACTACTAAATTAAGCTTAGCCATATAAATATTTTTCAACATCTGCTGTGATGGATTAGGTAGGTTGGTCCGTGGAATGGCTCAGCATGTGTAGTAAATTTCGTATGAATTATTGAACTTATATTCATCGTCTGCCAACGAGCTGTAATAGTCTAAAACTTTAAATTTATACTGAAATATATTTGGTCTCGAGTCTTTAATATTATTCATTAGGTTAATCGCCATAATTTAGAAGCCCTGTCAACATAACAATAAAAGAATTAGAAAATTAACTTCAAAAGCATTTTACTATTTACCATGGGTATTCAAATACGCCCAATATTAATTTGTTGTTGTTGAAGGCCATTGAAGATAACGCCGGAATTGATCCAAGAATTTTATCATAAAAATAAATTTTTATTTACGAAAGTTGTAACTGTTTAAACGAAATTTAATTTTTATACCCTGAAGGAACGATTCAGTCCTGAATCATACATGAAATCATAGCTGAATTGTCAGTAGCACCGAAGTTAACGCATGCGTGTCCCAGGCGTTCAGAACTGAAACTTAGCCAAGACAATCCGCCAGGATTTTATCTGAATATCATGCACATCACGAAACTTACCTTCAAGCTAAACGTAAGTCCAAAAAACCGATCGATATAGAACTATCGATTTATTTTTCCACACAAAATTTGCTAGTTTGGCTTTCGACTGATGTGGTAACTCTTTGATTAAGTTAGGCATTATTCTGACATATAGAAGACCTCCGTGCAATAATAATATTAGATACAATATTTTTTCTATAGCTTCCTTTAAAATTCTATGTTGTAAGAAAAGGAATTCGATATAATTAATTTTTTACATAAAATCCTTTTAAGTAGAAGTATCTATTATTCCCTTGATCATAGGGAAGACACAGATTACCAAAAACTAGAACACTTACTAACGTCATTTTTTTTATTTTTTGCCAAGTCCATAACTTTTTAACCTGCCCTCGACGACAGTGACATCCTGCGAGAGCTAGAGAGAGGTAGCAAGAAACAGTGTTGAAAACGGAGTGAAGCAGCCGTTGCAGTAACTGCTTTTAGCCGGACTCTGGGAAATGGGCCCAGTTGCTCATCAGTGCCTCAGTTTCCAGTGTTGTAAACGTTGCAATTGTTGCAGTTGCTGCAGCTTGGAGCATATTGAATGTGGTTAATTGTGGCAACACATCGTCTCTAATTGCCGGCTGTGGCACGTGGCAGCGAGTGCGCTTCATTAATTTATGTGTGGAATGCAAATTGTAAATTGTACTTTGACGCACATAACTATAAGTTATCAGACTGACCAGACCAACTAACATGGTTGTTGGAGTGGACTCGTAGTACCACCGACAAAGATGACCAGCTCAGTGCAATTAGCCCTGGTAACATGTCTGGCAGGCATTTACATATCAAAGCCAGAGTCAAAAACTAAACTACTCTAGTGCATACATATGTATATATGAGCATATGCGAAATACACTGAGAAAAATTTAAGAATTCTGTTGGAATGCTGATAAGCTGTGACAAATAGAATATGTCGAAAAATATTATATTCTTTGCAAGATTTTCTAAGAAACAATAGATAAATGTTGTTGTCTATTGTATTTTATAGTCCAAGTAACGCTACTCAAAGAATTTGGTGTTAAAGGCGATCTATCGATTTTAGTTAAATTTTTAGTTTTTCAAAAAATTTTTAATTTACTAATTTTAAAAACCTTCCCAGTCAGAAATAGGCAATTAATCATTCTGGTATAAATGTTGTGGGAACTTATGAGAATTTATAAATTTTGATCATTTTCGGATTATCCTAAAAATCTCAAAAAAAGTTATAGTTGAACTTCATGTATACATAGTGTGACCAACTCAATTTTGAACGAAACCGGAACATTTTCTGAAAAAAATACTAAAATGCGGAATACAAAAACTCAAAACCGGACCATTAATTTTAATAAAATAATTGTTGTTGATATTTGCCTAAGCGATTTTGGATGTTCTCTCAAAAAATTTCCAAATTTAACGCATTTGTGCTATGTCTCGGGCTTTACAGTCTAGTTTGTTACACTTTTTATACACTATATTATTTATTATAGTATTAATATAATAATAACATTAGAGTCTACACATATTATTTTGTACTTGGGATATTCACTTTGTCGGTCAATAATGCATAAATAGACAAATCATACCCTTGATAACGATTTAATAAACTTCCTTGTTTTATATTTCTTAGAGTGTACAGCAACTAATTTTTATTTTGCAGCACTTTAGGAGCTCCATTATAATATTGGGCTGTAATGAGCTAAAACAGCTTTATAATAGGTCGTCCCTTTAAAAACTTCAGAAAAAAACAATTTTTAATACATTGTTCCCAATTATTTTTATTGCATTTATCAGCCAACAAAATCCCATCCAATTTGTGCTATATTCAGACTTAATGTTCTATTGAGGTTGTCATATTTCTTTAAATGTGACGTCAAACAGTCTATAACCAGCGTACGATTAAAACGCTTTCTCATTTAACAAGTTATGTTACAATCCGAAAGTATTTGATGGACCAAAAACGATTTTCATTTTTTAAATATTCTATTTTGCATCTTAGATGATGCCTTTTTGGGTGGACAAAAGTATTTTGACATTGCGATCAATTGCCATTGTATAAAAAATGTGTGGGAACTTTAAGAGTACCTTTTACTTACTTTCAAAAAATAATATAAAATTTTCTTGCCCGTGTTTTTTTTATAGTTGCCAAAATACCTGAATTCGGTCAATTTGGTCGAAATTAAATAGGTACAAATATAATGCCGGTTTTCCGGCGGAATACCATCCGATTTTTTGAAATGTTTAGAATAACAAAATCCAATACTAGCCCATCAAATAAAAAAAAAACGTTGACGAAATTGATCAAGATCGCGAAAAGAGATAATTGTTCAAGAAAAAAGGCGTTAGAAGGATAAGTTACAGGAAGCATAGAATAAATTGCTAAAATCAATTTCTGAACTTTTCCAAAGAGGTCTGACGTCAAAGAAGGGCATCTCTTTATATTTTATTATTATTTATAAACGAACCAAAAACGCGTGTATACAGTGAACTATCGCATGGCAGACAGTACATAAAACTTGTCACTTAATTTCTCTAAAATAATTACTATAAAAGAGAAAAAAAAAGTAAAGGCGCAACCTTCATTAATCGTTCCAAATATACGCTTAGGGTGAGTTTTTATTATTAAGCTTAAAGTTCTTATCTCAAATGTCCTTTTATCGAAGTTTAGAATGATTTTAAGAAGTGCTCAAAGCTCGTATTCCGTAATTAATGTAAGAATGTAGTCAAAAATTTAATTGTCAACAAATGTGGACTTCAAGTGCATTTTCCAAAGGTGCACTCCATCGAAAATTTGTCTGATAGATGAAATTTTTTTGATTAATATTTTAATTCATATCTATTTTCGATGACGAGCTGTATGTAAAATAGATAACGTAGCAAGATCCCATAAGGATTTTTGCCAATAATCTCTAAATCTATGTATTGTACAACCATTTAATAAAACGGCTCGGAAGATTTTCAAAACGTTACTGCTTATATATTTGATTAATATATAGCACAAATAAAAAACCACGGAGCTACTCATTTTACATTACACATTGTTATTGGCTGCAATAGAAAGAGCTATACAAAAGAATATATTCGAGTTTAGTATCTATAATTATAGTGTAAAATATGTAAAAGCTTTGGCCGAATAAGTGAGATGATATATTTGCTTAAGCAAAGCGCATGGACTATAATTCCTGCAGGATTTGGTCACGTGGATACTCTTCGCAAGAAAGTCGCATAAAAAACGCAAAGAAGTACTAAAGCCAAGAAATCAAGAGTCATCAAATTAATCGGCAGCATTTCCCATTATCGAGCAGTTACAGGCTACCAGAGATTTTAAAATTTGCAATCGCCGTAGTTTGGAATGCCAGGAGGCTATCAGGAATATGGTTACGATTAATACACTGCTGAAAGAATAATTTATTGGCTATAAAAGTGAAGATGTACCAGAACATTGAAAAATCAAAAGAAACTTATGTTACAAAATAAGCCGGAGTGGTAAAGAGAATCGTGGTATATCATCTTCTACCTCATGCCCACACGATTCACAAGTACTGCACCAGCTTGGAAATCGGGTTAAAGAGCTCCTTCTTCGTCTTGGCTCAAGTCGGTTGCCCCAAGCATACCAAACTCTCATCTTGTTCCCTTATCGCTCCGTTTAGGGCAACTTATTTACCACCATAAGTTTCCTTTTTCTTTTTCTAATCTCGGGACTTACAATCTGGATTTGGAGGCGGTTTCTCTTGAATTGTATTACTAAGCGCCTTCATATACGTTAGTCTGCACCAACATTCATAAGTTGATTGGATCTTCGAAAAACTTTCATTCATTGCTCTCAAGTTCCAAATGATATAAATTTTGTTTCAATATTGTTACGAAAATAAAAATGAATTTATTTAAGAAAAGGTGTTGTTGATTGCTAGAATCAAACTAAATAATCATTTTTTTAGGAAGCTAAAGTAAAAGCCAACTTTTTACCGTTTACTTTGACAAAAAATCATAGCTTGTTTCAAATTTGTTTCAGGGCACAATTTTTGAAATACTGAAGATGTGCATTTTTGGTTTATTATAGAAAGATAAAAATACTCAAGTAAATCGAAATAGAGTTGGTAAGTTATGGAGTTCCAAAACAAATGAAACGACATGGTTATATAAAAAGATCATGTGGGATTACCTATAACATATAAGAAGCTTAGAAGTTCAATAAGAAAGTTCATAGTCTTAAAAAATTAACCATCAAAAATCCGAACAGGGTGGAGCCAAAAAAATGGATGATACTTTCTTCCAACACTTGGAAAAACTTGATCTGTTAGAAATAATTCTGCGCCTTTTAAATGTATTAAGAGCTTTAGATTGCAGAAAAATTAGGTCTTTACACTCTCTGGGATGTGCAGCACTTCATATCAAGAATAAAAATAATAATAATGAAGTTATACTAAAAGATATTAGCAAAAATTTGGATCAGTTGGTACCTTTACCCCCTTTAAAAATGGGGTCGCATTAATGACAACAAAGATTTACCTATCATATAATCTTTCACATACACAGAGGATCTATTAAAAAAAACGACCACGAAAAGAAACTACAGATTCAGCACACGATTATCTGGGAATAAAGGACGGTTAGACAGCAAATTTTATTTTATTTCCTTATGTACCTTATTTTTAACTAAAAAAAAACTCGGAAAGGAAAGTTGGTACAGTTTGAACTTTAAAACAATGAACTACTCTTAAGTTTCACTACAGCAATATCAGAAAGTATCAACCGCCGAAATTATGCCATTATCTCATGGGTGTAACTGTTATTAAAAATGGGACCAAGTACGAATCCTTGTGGTCCATTAACCCATATGAGTTGATGGAGCAGAAACTATATAGTTTATAAGAGTATTAGACCCTGTCAAACGCAGCTTCTACATACTTTGAGTGTTTCCAAACCGATAGATTGATCGCTTATGTTCAACATTATCGTTAACTATAGCAAGAGAGCAGATATAGTTCGGAAAAGCTTTTGATACGAGTTGGACTTTAGCTAAGATATTTTGTTTCGTATAATGTATAGGTTAATTGAGTGGCCTGAAAGCTTAGTAATCGAAATGCCTTTGGATATTTTCTATTCGAGAGCGACACATTTTTGAATATATGTTTTTAATGCAAATATTTGGAAGTATTTTTATCTTGGGTGACTTATTGTTTCTGAGTGACGTCTTGAATTTCATTGTTTGTAATGGGGTTTTCTACTGTGACATTTACATGATCGACCAGCTTATTGAGGATATTTATTAAATTATTTTATACCATATGCATAAATTTAAAAACTAAAACTAATTTTGTAGAATAGTTGACGATGACTCGGATTCAAAAAGATATGCTAGAATATTTGTCATTTTAATATCTATTAATTTCCACTTAATTAGTTTTTAGAAAGCTTTCGAACTATTTTCTAGTTCGGACAAGTTTTGGTTCCATGAGATGTTATTAAATAGATAACTCTATTGAGATTATTCACTCTGGACTCAAGTTATGTTGTCATGTGGTAACCAATTGTCTTTAAGTAACTTTTCTTCTATCTCAAAAGATCTGAGCAGGAAATTATAGAAATAGTTTTCGATACAAATGCCAAATGCATTCGACGGCATAACCATTTTGGCATTGTATACACTTACCCGACAGTCTGCCTAGCAATTCGTTAACAAGGCGGATCCGTAGTAGTGGTGATAGTGATCCTCCTTATGGGTAGTCAAGGGCTGTAAAAACACCAACGGAGGAGTCTTTAGTTTTTGAGTTAAGATTGATTTTACGACTTACGACTTTTGTGCATTTAAATTACTTTCCAGTTGTTTTGGAAGGCAGTTAGAAGAAAGATCGGACTATAGGCCCTGAAATATTTTCATATTTTCATTTGGGCCTTGGTCTTAAATAATGCTGACTTTTTTTTCCCCTCTATGTTTTAGTACTCTCTGATGCATCTCTTAATTTCTCTTAACTAGCGTCATTGCCAGGGTTGCCAGTAAAAGTTACGGCAGTATAGCCATCTGGCGGACGGAATATAGCCAAAAGTAGCCAACTTCCCATATAAAATAGCTAAAAGTAAATAGCCAAATTATGAATCGAAAATTAACTCTCATATTTATTTTCTAACCCTTTTTTGATAGTTGAGTACTTTTTACGTAATACTGTGGATATTAAGTTATGTAATAAAATTTTTTACATACATACTTGTTAGTAATTATGTTTTGCGTAGTTATTGGTGGTAATTATTTTAATTTTGGGATTGGGTAATTACTTTAATTTTGAGAATACGACGAAAAAATTCAGTGCTCTAATTTTTGTATTGGTCAAGTCACAACCTCAAGGAACATGGATCGCAAAGAATCTTATAGTTAACAGAGCTAAATTATCTTCACTAATCTCTGTTTAAATATCTGTGCTTAGAAGCACAATAAATTTTTGATTATAAACTGCTTAGACTCTGCTTAAAATCTCCGTCTACAGTACGAACTCTGCTTAAAGTAATAAATCTGTGCTTACAACATATTTTGAACTTTTAAGCATCACAAAGATTAGGTAAGCTCACAAACTCGAGGAACGAATAAATACTTGGTTTACAGCTCAGAAATTGCACAAACATATTGGGCATCACGTAAAATATCAAGTAACTCGAGTTCTTCGGGAGTGAAATCGTTCGCTTCGGTGGTTTCGGTACTTTTTGAAGATTGCGGATACATTTGTTTGTAGTTGAATTTGCTCAACATTAGCTTCGAAGGCTCGACAGTTTCGCAACACTTGTTATTTTCGAAAAAGTGCACCCTAATACGCATAAGGGCTGTAAGCATTTCTTGGTTTATTTTGTTACGAAGCTTATTTTTAACACAATTCATGATCGAAAAAGCCCGTTCCACAACAGCGTTACTCATAGGTAATATGAGAAGTTTCAACGCATATTGACCCAATTCTCGAAAAGCTTGAACACCGCCCGCATTCTTATATTCATAAACAAATGGCCAAAACTTGTAACTGTTTTCTCGAATATCCCTATTCCCACAGACGCTTTTCCAATCTACAGTCACAAGTTTGTGCCATTGCAGTTCCATTTTACC
This sequence comes from Chymomyza amoena, assembly GCA_037043745.1. Classification (NCBI taxonomy): domain Eukaryota; kingdom Metazoa; phylum Arthropoda; class Insecta; order Diptera; family Drosophilidae; genus Chymomyza; species Chymomyza amoena. The sequence continues at coordinate 126,617 of JBAMAX010000250.1, forward strand.
GAGATCGTTCTTATCAGCAAACGTTTCCAAAAACGGCAAGTCCTTAAACAGGACTTGGAATTGGACTTGAGTAGAGTAAAAAAGAGAGACCACTGAACTGACATCATATGTATGTACTACAGTACATATGTATATGATGTAAATTTTTGTATATATGCGAAGAGATTTGATAAGTGACGAAACGCGCGGGAAATCAGATTAATAGCCAAAAAGTAGCCAAGATTTTGAGAAAATAGCCATAGTCAAGAATGATATTTTTTCTAGCCACAGCTGATCAAATATAGCCACTTTGGCTATAAATAGCCAATACTGGCAACCCTGCTCATTGCTCTGCGTAGCAAGAGTGCGTTTACATTAATTATTTTATCAGTCGTTTTTTTACATCGCTTACTTGCTTAGAGGTGAAAATCTTGATCAGAGAACACTAAAACATGGAGGCGAAAATTCTCTCTTGAGTGTAAATCTTCGAATAATCGCGAGTCAGGTGGGGGTCGAAAACAACAATGTTTGCTTTTACACCAAGCGTCCCCAACTCGGCGCGCGATCTTTCAACGGGAAAAAAAACTTTTTGAGCTATTTCGCCTCTATATATTTTAGTACTCTCTGGCTTGATCTACTAAGTCACTCAAATTAGTGTAACAATATAACTCTCTGTCCCCTTTTTGCCCAACAAACTTCTTTTGAGTGCACTGGAATCATATTTATGCTTAGTTAAGGAACATATGTGAAGTAGCTGGAACTGATCCTAAACAGTAGCTATAGTTTTTGTTTTTTTTTAGAGTGTATGCAAATGTGTGTGTGTGCTGTGGCCAGCAAATTAGTTTTTATGCTTAGGTAGTATTAGCCAAAGGCTGGTTATGCTTGTAGTGCGTCTGGTGTTGGTCAGCTGTCCAGCTGGTCAGCTGGTCTGGTGTGGTCTGTTCCGCTTCATGGCCGCCATAACACATATATGTACATATCTATGTACTAAAGTGCTGCTCGTGTTAATTATTTGTTTTGTGCTCTTATATATATATGTATGTATATATATATAGTCGAATTGTTGTTATGACTTTCGATTTGGCTTTTGGCTGGCAATGGCACAGTTTTCTGGCTGGCGGCTCCTACAAGTAGGCAATGGTAACCATCGCGCAGGGCAGGGAAATTTTAACAGCAATGGGGAAATTCTTGCAAAACTAACGTTTACCCAAAACAGCAGCAGCAGCAGCAGCAGAGCCAGCGTTAGTCAGGAAAAAAGCAGACAGTCAGGCGCACATGGCGCATTATACGACGGATGGCATATCGGTTCAGTTGGTAACGTCGTACATCGGTAACGTCGCGCGTTCGTATTGTCGGAGTCGTGGCGCTCGTCGGAGTCGTTGTTCGTTCGGGTATATTTTACTAATGCTGTCGGACTCGGCTTTTGATGCTGTTCAGTTTAGTATGAAACAGGACTCAGCGCAGACGGCACGCGTGTTTGTGTTCTATCGATAAATCGACAACGCGAGCAGCGAAGCAGCAGCCGCCGCCGCAGCAGCAGCCGCAGTAACCGTGGTGTAGAGTCAGTTAGTAGTAGCTTGAAGGATACGCATACGCAACGTGGGCTTATCTCTGTTGGTGCGTGTATGTGTGTTGCTTGGTTGGTTGGTGTCTGTCATTGTGTGTGTGTGTGCGCGTCGTCGTTCTTATCGCTGTCGACGTGAACGCTGACGTCGCTGCTGCGTTGCTGCGTTTCGCCTTAGCGCGTATTTTTTTTCTTATTGAATTCAATTTTTGTGCTGTTTTTTTTTTTTTTTTTTGAAGTACTTTATCTTTTAGCTTGGCCTGCTTTAAAGCTGTGCACATAAAATAAGCAAGTGCCAAAGCAATAAAACTGCATTGTCATTAATACAACAAAAACAAAAAAACAAAAAAAAACTAATAAAACGCAGTCAAGGCACTAAGCACCACAACAACAACAACAACAAAAACAATAAAGGCTTATGTAAGTTGCCAGCTGCAAAAATGGCGCGCATGCTGCGTTCACATTATAGTTGCAGCTGTAAACTTTTGCCACTAGCTGCAGCAGCAACAACAACAACAACAACAATCGCGACTACAAATACAACATAATAATAATAACAATAATAATAAAAGCCATATAAGCTTAATAAGCGCAAAGCAAGTGCTTGCTGCGCCCAAAACTATTATGTTGCATGCTCAAGCGTGTGGCATGCATTTGGGTTTGATTTTTTTTTCATCCTTTCCTTTCATCTTTTATTTCGTTACGTTTTTATTTTTATGCTATTTTGTGGCGCGCCTTGGCATTGAAGCCACATTTTAGCTGCAAAATTGTTACACGGTCATTGTGGAGGACAAGACATTATCTTGCTTCGCCTTGTTGTTGTTGTTGTTTTTTTTGTAAGTGCCCCTAATAATGGCCAAGTCGAGTGCCATTAAGTAGCTGGCTAATGCAGAGTTCACAGCTTAGCCTAATTGTTGTTAATTATTGCCATCAACTTGTTGCATATAAACAAACAAAAATTTATAGTTAACTTTTGGTGAAAAGTTTAAGCGAAACGCGGCAACACAGCAGATCCGATTTTTTTTTTTAATACAATTTTTTTTGTAAATAATCAGCTGTTTTTTTTTTGGTACTTAAGTTCTAACGCACAAGGCGCATTGGGGCATCAAAAATCGCGTTAAAAAGGCGTAAAGAACAACTTAAAAAAAAAATAAGTACATATATATATATATATTGCATATATATATCAATTTTTTTTGTGCCAAACAAATGTTACATTTTTTTTACTGTTGCCTGAAAAGTTTTTAAAAAGTTGCAATAAAACTTGCTGGAAAACGTGAAATTAACAGTTAAAGCTTAAAAATAGAAAACAAAATATTTCAAGTGCAGCTACGAAACGTTTTGCAAACGATTTCAAGGTGAGTTCAAAACGTAAAAACGTTTCTATTTAATGTTGTAGCAGTCTGTTTTTTTTTTTTTGCTGACTTGCAACCTGCTACCTGCAACTTGCAACTTGAGTGATTACAATGAAGAGCTTTAAAAAATATAAAAACAACAACAAAATCGACAACAACAACAGCTATCAAACAAATGTCTGTTACAAATGGTTCCGGCGGGATTCTTCCTGTTGTGGTTGCCAAATGCGCGCAGCATGTTGGTTCAAAATAAATAAGGTACAGTGCAGTCAGTGTACAGTGAAGCTCAGGTGAAAACTTCCAATAGAGTTCATTGTTTTTTTTTTTTGTGCAGGTATGTCTCTCTAATGCGGAAGCGCAGTTTGCGTTTTTTGTTTATACAGTGAACGCTGACAAAGAACCAATTGTATATATATTAGTTATGTTTAAAAAAAAGCTTTTTTAATGTAGAAAGAAAACAAAAAACAGCTTAAATGCTCTAAATTCATACAATATTCTAATTTCGTTGCTCCAGGAATTATGGAACTCTGTTGGCATTGCTGTTTTTGGGGCATACCTAAATTGAAAAGAAATGTGAGTTTCGTCAACTCGTGAATAAAATTTGAATGTAACAAATTTTAGAAAATTAAAATCTCTTAAAATTAAACATATCACAGTCTATAATTAAATCGTTTCTAACGGTTTGGTGTCGTTTGTATTATATATTTATTTTACTAAAGAATTTGAAGATATACAATTTTACTCAAAAATTTTGGAAAAGCTGGCTCTTATTTCTAGTATTTCGAATTTTCTGATCGTTCTAATTTTTGAACGGCCACTGTTTTGAGAGCAACCCAGTTTCATTATATTTGATAATACAATTTTAATTACAAGAGGGTTCAGTTTTTTTTAAATTAATTAGTTTTTTTAGATTTATTTTTACAAATCTTGTGCTACATTGTAATTAACTTTAAAGACTGAAGTCCTGAATATAAGAATTTTTCAGTGTGTATTAAGAATGCCATCCACAGACGTTGTAGTTATGTCGATAAAATATACCGAAAAAAATATCAAGAATTTTAGACTATTTTAAATTGGAACTAGTTGAAAGGACGCCTCGACCGATTCTTCTAATACTGGGAATAAAATTTTTAATTCATATATTGTTGTTAAACGAAATACTGAATTCAAGATTGTTTAAAATAGTTTATACAACTCTTGTGCTTCATTGTAGATGGTTTATAAGACAGAAGTCAAGAATTTTTCAAAATTTTTCATATAATTCGATGGAATATAACTTTCATAAAGAATTTCGTGTGCCCATTATTAGAATCTTAAAACTTAAAGCTGAGCTTGAAAAACTTTTTTTTAATTAAACAAAATTAGTGAATAAAATTCTAGAGTGAAACTCCTTTTTTTTTCTTAGTGTAATTGATTTTGATATCTCATTTCATTTTTTTTAACGTTTAGGATTTGTTCTTTAAATAAAATAACCAAAAATTGCTAATTCAAGTAAAAAGTACTTTTATTTATTTATTTATTTAAGGAGTACAACACAGTTGACATTAGATATTATAGAAAAAAAAATACAGTAAATTTATTTAGAAACGAAAAATAGAAGGTATAACTAATCCGCGTATCTAGCCCGAGGGGTGAACTTTTTAATGATATGCACCTTCTCACAACAAGAACTGGCCAGACACTTGGACTTACAATATAAAAGTTGAAAAAAGGAAGCAAGATAAAAGTTAAACATATCAAAAATAACAAAAAATAAATAAATAAAAATATAAGAAAAAAGTGCCAAGGGATCACCGTTGACCAAAAGAAACATTCATAATATAGGATTGGTCAAGGATGCTCGTAGTGGCAAATCAAGATAACTGAGGATAGAAGAAGTGATAGATTGAATAGACTGTTCGAAAGAGAGGAAATTATAGAAGTTATTATAATTAGAGCATAAGACACGGAAAGGATCGTGTAAAGCATAATTAGATCTAGAAAATTGTAAGGCTAAAGGTCGGAAATTACGAGTTACTCTAGAGGGAATGACAAAAGTAACTTTGATAAGAAGTACATTAGAATCGATAAGACCGAGTAACAGCTTATGCAAGAATAACACGCCATGGCCTGTTCTGCGATGATTTAAAGAAGGCAATTTTATAAGGCGAAGTCTATCAGAATATGGCGGCAGTCGGATGTTTGGGTTCCAGTTTAAGCCACGAAGTGCAAAGAGGAGAAAATGCTTTTGTACGGACTCAATCATGTCTTGATAAACATGGTATTGAGGACTCCAAACGCAAGAACAATATTCTAAAATAGGACGGACGAGAGAGATATAAAGTAGTTTGGTTGTGTAAGGGTCTTTTTTTTCGTTAGATATAGGAAGTTCATACATTTATACATAAAACAAAAAATTATCTTTTTTTTTCTTTAATTTTTCCATAAATTCTTTACGGATTCTTTTCTTTTAGTTGCTTACGCATATTAGAAATCTTTTATTTTGTGTACAATAATCGCTGTAGCTTTCCCCATATGTTTAATAAATAAATTTCAATGAAATAGGACAAAATATTTACTATCCCTCGAATAGAAGCCCGTTTACATTCCAAATATCCTGTTGAAAAACCATGATTATAAATAATTTGTCATTGCTAAAAATGACGTACGTAAAGTCGGGCACGGACAATTTCGGTACAACTAGATTGCAATAAAATCCGGTTTCTTCATAAAAAACCAAAAACAGAAGAAATTTTAAGCAACAATATTTTTTTTTATCGTTCCTATGAGAGCTATATGATATAGTCAACCGATTTCGATCAATTTTGACAGTGCTTTAATACCTTTTAAAAGATCTAAATGACGAATTAAGTTCAAATATTCTTACAAACAAATGAAACACAACGATTTTTTGAACCGATTCGTCCTATGGGAACTATATGATATAGTCTACTGAATTTAATAAAATTTGGTGCAATGCTTCAGACCTTTGAAAAACTTGCAAGTGCCATATTTAATTCCAATATCTTCTCAAACGAAACACAACCAATTTTGTTCAAAAATCGATTTTTTGGAAGATCGGCCCTAAGGGAGCTATATGATATTGTCGACTAATTTTGTTTAAATTTGGTACAATGCTTGGGTACTCCAAAAAACTTCTGAATGCCAAATCTGGTTACGATATCTTTATTAAAAAAATTAAATATAGCGAATTTTGTCTAAATAAAGTTATTTCCGATCGGTCTTATGTGGGCTTTACTACAAAGTCAACCGATTTTGATCAAATTTGATACAGTGGTTGGAAAGTATAAAAAACGTTCGAATGCCAAAATTCGGTTGCGATATCTTCATAAACAAACGAATTATTCATCTAAAACTTTTGTTTTTTCGAGGTCGTCAGAAACACTCCTATTAACCGCGATATCAAAAAAAATAAAATAAACTTGTCTTCTACGGAATAATATGGGATCTAATGTGAAAGTTTGGTTACTCTAGCTCTTACTATCTCTGAGATCTAGGCGTTCAAACGGACGGACGGACAGACGGACATGGATAAATCGACTCTCTAGTCACCCTGATCATATTTTAGGTATCTTTGGGATGTTTCCGACGATACCTTCTATATGTTACATACATTTTCGGCTTGCACAAGCTTAAAAATAAATTCCAAATCTATTAATCTATAACTAGAACGCGATTTAATCAAAAAGCCCTACCATACAAAATATATAAGACAATTTTTTATTTATAATTATTTCCTTTAGTGTACAGAGTTATATTCATTTATAAATTAAATTTAATAACTCTAGGTTGTCGCTCTTATTCAGAGCACGGGGCGCTGTAGAAAATTTATTGCCTAGTTCAAGTTTTCAGATATTTTAATTGTTTTTCTTCTATTTCGGGCAAAGATAAATCAAAAATCGAGAAAATATACAATTTTTTTTTTATGAAATTAGGAAGAGAAGACCCCACTATCTAGCGCTCGTTAAATTAACATTAAGTTAAGTTGTCTTTAATATATTTTTAAAATATACGATTTATTATGGGATGGGGCTATTTGTTTCAGGGTTAAAAAAGCTCATTATTATTTTATTAGCCAACAGAATAAATATAGAGCGGGATTGATTCCCTATTAAGAATACTCGTACATATTGCAACGCCTATTTTCTGTTGGAATAAATTTTCTTATATGGCTTTTTAAGTAGTTCTTCTTTATAGATCGTAAAATATTGGAATGCCTCTTTCGTTTCAAATACATTTTTCTTTATGCATAAATTAAATTAAATCATGGATATGTGGAGTTTTGTGTACATATGTACCTGTTGGTCGCTCAAGAATTTAATCAACTCAGTAGATGTTATTTTTTTGATGAACCTTTTTGTACATAAATATGATAAAAATTAAAAGGTCAGTCATTAAAAAGATAAAAATTTAAAATATCGTACTGATAAAAGGAATAAAAAATATTATAATTCTATTATTAATGTGAATTTAGTTAAAAAACATGCAAAAGAGCAGAAAGAGCGTAATATTTATTTTTTGACTTAAAACATAATCATAAGAGGCCAGTAAAACTTGCTCATAGGTTTGCAAAATATCACAGCTATTTTTTAATCCAACAATTGAGATGATTAATTTTTTATGACTATGAATTTTGTCGCAACTTCACTAAACCAATGATGAATTATAGGTAATCCCCCATTATCTAAATGAAGTTCAATAAGTCGCGAAGTCTCCATTTCAATTAATTGTGGTATTTTTATATTATCCAATTGTACGTGCGCTAAGCCTTGAAAATCTAGAAAACCAAAAATACGCATCTTCAGAATTACAAAAATTTTGCGTTTAAACAAATTTAGAGCAACCTAGGATTTTATGTCAAAGTAAACCGTAAAAAGCTGGCTTTCACTTTAGCTTCCTAAAAAAATTATTATTTAGTTTGATTCTAGCAATCAACAACACCTTTTCTTAAATAAATTCATTTTTATTTTTGTAAAAATATTAAAACAAAATTTATATCATTTGGAACTTGAGAGTAATGACTGGAAGTTTTCCGAAGATCCAATCAACTTATGAATGTTGGTGCAGACTTACGTTTATGAAGGCGCTTAGTAATACAATTCAAGAGAAAACCCCTCCAAATCCAGATTGTAAGTCCAGAGATTAGAAAAAGAAAAAGGAAACTTATGGTGTCAAATAAGTTGCCCTAAACGGAGCGATAAGGGAACAGGATAAGAGTTTGGTATGCTTGGGGCAACCGACTTGAGGCGAGACGAAGAAGGAGCTCTCTAACCCGATTTCCAAGCTGGTGCAGTACTTGTGAATCGTGTGGGCATGAGGTAGAAGATGATATACCACGATTCTCTTTACCACTCCGGCTTATTTTGTATCATAAGTTTCTTTTGATTTTTCAATGTTCTGGTACATCTTTACTTTTTTAGCCAATAACTTATTCTTTCAGCAGTGTATTAATCGTAACCATATTCCTGATAGCCTCCTGGGATCCCAAACTATGGCGATTGCAAATTTTAAAATCTCTGGTAGCCTGTAACGGCTCGATAATGGGAAAGGCTGCCGATTAATTTGATGACTCTTGATTTCTTGGCTTTAGTACTTCTTTGCGTTTTTTATGCGACTTTCTTGCGAAGAGAATCCAAGTGACCAAATCCTGCAGGAATTATAGTCCATGCGCTTTCCTTAAGCAAATATATCATCTCACTTATTCGGCCAAAGTTATTACATATTTTACACTATAATTATAAATCGAATATATTCTTTTGTATAGCTCTTTCTATTGCAGCAAATAACAATGTGTAATGTAAAATGAGTAGCTCCGTGGTTTTTTATTTGTGCTATATATTAATCAAATATATAAGCAGTAACGTTTTGAAAATCTTCCGAGCCGTTTTATTAGATGGTTGTACAATACATAGATTTAGAGATTATTGGCAAAAATGCTTATGGGATCTTGCTACGTTATCTATTTTGCATACAGCTCGTCATCGAAAATAGATATGAATTAAAATATTAATCAAAAAAATTGCATTCACACAAATTTTCGATGGAATGCACCTTTGGAAAATGCACTTGAAGTCCACATTGGTTGACAATGAAATCGTTTGACTACATTCTTACATTAAGTACGGAATACGAGTTTTGAGCACTTCTTAAAATCATTCTAAACTTCGATAAAAGGACATTTAAGATCAGAACTTTAAGCTTAATAATAAAAACTCACCCTAAGCGTATCTTTGGTACGATTAATGAAGGTTGCGCCTTTACTTTTTTTTTCTCTTTTATAGTAATTATTTTAAAGAAATTAAGTGACAAGTTTTATGTACTGTCTGCCATGCGATAGTTCACTGTATATACGCGTTTTTGGTTCGTTTATGTGCTGCCAACAGTTTTGGGTTTTAATTAAATGCAACTACAACAAACAACATGCCACATCTGCAACGTGGTGTGTGTGTGTGTGTGTGTGTGTGTGTGTGTGTGTGTGTGTGTGCAACAACACATAACGATTTGGCATAGAAATTAAACGAACTGATTAAATGTTGAATTGCCCAAAAGCAGCACACTTGACATGAATTATCTAATGGCGGGCCACATAACCAATGTTGTCTATTTGCCAACAACAATAAGTAAGACGAAAAATTGGGATACTATCGACCATGGTACACTCTATACTCTTATTTTTCCGGAAGAGAATTATAGCCTTAAAATTAAAAATACGATAATAATAAGTCGACAAAAGTCGAATGTAAAGAATATTTTAGGCATTTTCAAAAGTTTTCTAGTAGGATGCAAAAGTGTATAATTAACATCCAAATAGTAACTTTGGCAAAAATTATTAACTGCTTTGTGCATTTCAAAACATTTTTGTGCTCACTTATATCACAATAATTTTTTCTTGCCTTATACTATTTACAAAGTTAATAGTCCCCATCATTTTCTTCTCGGTATGTACTTCTTGCAATCTTTACTTTTTTTTTTAAATCAAAACCCAGTTGAACTCAAATCCGGAGACTAGTATAGTGGTTTCTGTTTCTTATATCACTATGCTTACAAATCCTTGAAATTTTTTGACGATCTGTATATGCCAAGTTACATATTTTTATAAATCGTTAATTTCGATTCAGTTATTGTATATCCTGAGCTTTTATTGAGAAAACAGAGGCGAAGATTTAATGTAACAAATCTCAACTTTCTCTAGACTCAATTTTGGCATTGTCTGAAAAAAATACCAAAATGCGAAACATTTGTTTTTAGGAAAAAACGAGATTACTCAACTTAAATTTATATTTTGATTCATTTTGCTGCTGATTTTTGTTAAAAATCGTATTTGTCTTGTGTTGTGTTTTTTACTTAAGCAATATTAGATGTTCTCAAAAAATTGTAAGATTCAACGCATTCGTACTATGAAATTCCGGGGCACCCTGGTATGTTGCCCGGCCAGTTGGTCACACTGTTTCCGAAATAACTCCCGGATTATGAAGAATCGTAATCCTTTATGGTTGAAAGGAAAACATATTTTTAAAATTAAGGATGGGTTAAACTCTTGCAGTCTTAAAATTAAAATAACCAAAAACAACTAAATACGAAAAGGCCCTCTCGGGACTTGTACGACAATATCAAATTGTTTTTTTTTTATACCGTCTTAATTGCTAATCGGAGTCAATGCTTACCATATTGGTATTAACAAATCCATAATACCCTATAGACTACACTATGGGTATAGGGTATAACAATAACAACAATGGGAATTTGTTGGCAAACAGAACGAGCTGGTTGACCTGGCGTTCTGTTGACTATTTTGCATTTTAATCGTTTTAATTGTTGCCTAAAAACATGCAGCAAGGATACAAAGGGCTGGGTTGAGAGACGCTTGTAGAGAGGAGAGGTTGAGCAATGTGAAAAAGAGGGATAAGGCATTGGCAGGCTGCATGCTGTGCTGCTTTGGTGTACTTTACTAGTCGAAACAAGGAGACCAAACGAAAGGACGAACGAACGAATGAACGAAAGAATGAACGAACGAACGAACGACCGACCGACCGACTGGCCTAAATGAATGAATGAACTTAACATTAAATCGTTGTTTTTGTTGTTGCGCTTGTTGTTGCTGTCACTGTTGGGAATGCCAAACAAAGCAGACAATGGGGCGTATGAGCAACAACAAGGACTGCAAACGCTGCTGCAGGAGCAGGTAGAAGCCGCTGGTTGGGTGGGGTTCGTTGTTGTTGCTAGAGGAGCAGACAAATAAAATGTTAACATGCAAAAAAAAAACTTTACACGGTGCAAAATGAAGAGATTAGTGAAATGGCCAAAACAGGCGCTGAAACTGAGGCTGAAGCATGGCCAACAGGGAGCAGCGACGTACAAAACACAAACATTAGCCAGCCGGACACGGCCAAGAGCCGTTAGCAGCCAGCAGCCAGGAGCCAAGTTGCAGGCGAAAAAACCCGGAGCCGCTGGTCAGCCGCAGTCTCGTTTGGAGTTGCCTTTTTTTATGGCCTTGTCAAACATGGCAAATCAGTTTAAACTAACACACGCTGGCAGAGAGCAGCTGGTGAGCTGGTTTTGGGGCGTGGGCATGGAATTGATGTTGCTGCACAATACTCCTCTAGGAGTCCAAGCCATTAATATGCTGCGAACCAAATGACTTTGACTACAAAATGACTTTAAGTTGTTATGGGGAAATAGTTGCTTTAATTCGTGAGGGAATTCAAACGGATTCGTGATGAGAATTTTGTTTGTTAAAAAGAGAAAGATGTTTGTTTTTATTTGTCCCAAAGACTTTAGGTGAATTTTTGAACTGTCGTTAACTCAATAAGGAGAAGGATTTATGACAAAAAGGGCCGAATTTGGTAGGTTTCGAACTAAGTTCTCTTTCGTATAGACCGAGTATTGGGAAATTTGAAGTATAACGAATTTATCTACTACACAGCTATTACGATTTCCTTAATTATTATAAAGTATCTTACGTTGTTTGTAGACTCCAGAATATTCCATCCTTTAAGAGTTATCCGCTTGTTTCCGAAAAGCTAAGTGTTTTAATGTAACCCTCAAGTTTAAGGCTCAAGAGTACAGAAATGACTATAATTTTTAAGAAGAAAATTCCCTTCAGTACTAAGTAAAAACCATTGTACATATTCAACATATAATATGTATGAAGGACAATAGTTTTAGATCAATATGAGACAATAAAAAGATTGGTAAAACATATCTTTTGAACGGACAGAGAAAGTCAGAGGAACATGGTTAAAACTTTGCCTGATTTTTATACCTCTATCAAAGGTAAAATTCCATAACATGTTTTTAAAAAAATATGTACAGTATATATACAAATATAGACTGAGGGAAGCATTTCCAGTCCGATAAAGCAAATACATTCCTTATCAACATGACCAGTTTGTTCAATAAGTCATATTTGTGAGCATTTGTTAGTCTTGGAGTCTTTCTAAGCTAGGTAATGTGTTTATATAATATAAATTTTTTCCATCCTTCATCCACCTAAATTAGAATAAATGAAAATATAAAAGCTTCCATTTATTGACTGTTTTTTATGTGTAAACTTCAAGTCGACCTCTTTCTTTTCTCGACTAAGCCATTTCCAAACCGTGGATGTGAACTTTATTGAAATTGGCAGGGAATTTCGGAAATTAATTATGGTTAAATATTTATTAAATTCGAACAAATAATGGGCGAAACCGAATCGATGCTTTAGCATCGATCATATGTGCATCATTACAACATAATTTCGTCTCAAAAGTTCCTCTCGTTTTAAAGAATATTTAATTTATTTTGGAAAAAATCTATTTGATTATTCAATATAGTTGCAATCAAAAGAGAATGTCTTTTGCTTCAAAATATGCCACTGCCCCGTCGCTAAATTTCTTTCCAGCGAACATTCTTTTGAGGTCTGTGGGCATCCAAAAATCGCTGGGGGCCAGATCTGGAGAATTTGGTGGATGCGGAAATAGTTCGAAGCCCAAATCATGCAATTTAGTAGCCGTTTCTATTGATTTGTGACACGATGTGTTTGGTCGATTGGGCGGCACCCAATTTACATAGAGCTTTTTCGAGCCTAAATATTCTTGGACATACAACACGTTCTTTGGAAATCTTTTGAGTTTCGATCGTCTTAATGAACGACATAACCTTTTGATGGTTTTGTCCGTAACAGCTATTTTTGGACGATCACTGCGTTCATCGCCCTCGGTGCTCCTATGACCATTAGGGAATTTGAAAAACCACTTACAAATTATTTTTTCGCCTGGCGTCGAAGCCTGATAACACTCGTCAAAACACGAAATTTATTTTTATTCATTTTATCTAAGGTAATAGTAACTAGCAATTATAAGGATTAACACCTAGTGGCGCTCCCAGACAAAAACGATACGAACGAACTTTTCAGATCACCTGTTATTTAGGTACAATATCCAAATATCTTTAGCAATAGATATTATGTATTTCATCATCATCGATTCCTCTATCTTCTATTGGAGCATAGGGCCATTGGTTGTTTATTGCAACTATGCATTTTTGAGATTTGTACCTGATTTGAACTCGTGTTAAGATAACATGAACATGAACTGAAGCAGGGGGACCACAAGAAAGTGCGATTACCTCTTATAAACTTTCCAATTATGATATTTGAATCCATGCATATAAGTATAAACTGTTGTTCAAAATGGTAGAAAGGAACTGCCGTGCTTTTATGACTAAGTGGCGGAAAACTTCCTGGAAATTTGTGGACGCTAATGTCGGCTCACTTGAAGCTCCTTCAACATTCAACATTCACTTTACATTACACTAGTCGACAAATTTCACACTTTTTTTTTCTCCAGAGATGAGACTTATATTTTATGTTAGGGCAATATTTCAGCATTCAAAATCCGTATTTTTTATTATCCTCTTATACCCTGTTTTTTTTCTAGGACTATTTTAGTGAAAAAGGACTTTTTTCAAAAAACGGTTTCACATATGATGTCATAAAATCTGTACTGATTCGAATTTTTTTCCAATTTTTTTTTTCTGAAAAGTAGAATAGAGTACCTTTCCATAATGTCCCAAATTATAAAAATCGGATGTCTAAAAAAAAACTACAGCTGAAACTGTGAGCCCGAAATGCCAAAAAACACAGCATTTCGGTGACTTTTTCTACAAAAAACCCATTTCTTTTAGAAAAAGTCTTAGACACCTGAAAATTTTATTATTTTAAGTTATTGGTCATGATATGTAGATGCGATTTCTATATAATTTTATCTTTTTATGATTAAAGATGACCGACTTATTGCATTTTTAGTAAAATTAGAAAAAAAAAATTTTTTCGGCAATTTTTTTTTTTCGTCTCTTTTAACTGTATTTAACCTTTGAAAAGTGGTTCACTCTTCTATGATTAAATTTTTTTTTGAAAGTAGATGTTAGTAGCTTTCAAATAAAGCAACTTTTCGAAGAATTCGAGCTGCCCATTGAACACCACAAGCTGAATCCATCATGAAGAGTACACGAAAAATTATGATTTTTCCAAATAAATACAGTATTTTTTCTTTATAATGGTGCTTTAACAAAACACTACCACTAGTCGACGATGAAAAATCTCCAGAGATGAGACTTATATTTTATGTTAGGGCAATGTTTCAGCATTCAAAATCCGTATTTTTTATTATCCTCTTATACCCTGTTTTTTTTCTAGGACTATTTTAGTGAAAAAGGACCTTTTTCAAAAAACGGTTTCACATATGATGTCATAAAATCTGTACTGATTCGAATTTTTATACCCTGTACCGTATGGTCCAAGGGTATATTAAGTTTGTGCAAGCCGAAAATGTATGTAACATATAGAAGGAGACGTCGGAGACACCCCAAAGTTACCTAAAATATGATCAGGGTGAATAGAGAAGTCGATATACCCATGTCCGTCTGTCCGTCTGTCCGTCTGTCCGTCCGTCTGTCCGTCCGTCCGTCCGTGTGAACGCCTAGATCTCAGAGATGGTAAGAGCTAGAGTTACCAAACTTTCACATTAGATCCCATATTATTCCATAGGAGGCAAGTTTATTTTATTTTTTTGATATCGGGGATAAATTATATAGCTCCCATGGGGGTGTTTGAGACGACCTCGACAAAAAAAAGCGTTTTAGATGAATAATTCATTTGTTTATGAAGATATCGTAACGAAATTTGGTATTCGAAAGTTTTTTATAGTTCCCAATCACTGTACCAAATTTGATCAAAATCGGTTGACTATATCATATAGCTCCCATAGGACCGATCGGCCAAAATAACTTTTTTAAAGAAAAATTGGCTATATTTCGTTTTTTAATAAAGATATCCTAACCAGATTTGGCGTTTGGAAATTTTTTAGACCACTTAAGCAATGTGCCAAATTTGAACAAAATCGGTGGACTATATCATATAGCTCCCATAGGTCCGATCTTCCAAAACATCGATTTTTTAACAAAATTTGTTGTGTTTCGTTTGTTTGTTAAGATATTGGGACCAAATTTGACATTCGTGAGTATTTTATAGTTCCTAAGCACTGTACCAAATTTAATCCAAATCGTTTGACTAGATCATATAGCTCCCATAGGACCAATCGGTCCAAAAACACGTTTTTTATACAAAATTCGATGTGTTTTGTTTGTTTGTAAAGATATTTGAAATAACTTTGGCATTCATATCTTTTTTAAGGTATTTAAGCACTGTATCAAATTTTATTGAAATCGGTTGACTATATCATATAGCTCCCATAGGAACGATCGGTCAAAAAAAAATTTTTGCTTAAAAATTCTTCTGTTTTTGGTTTTTTGTGAAGAAATCGGACTTTATTACAAGCTAGTGGTACAGGGTATCCTAAAGTCGTCCGCGCCCGACTTTACGTCCGCCATTTTTTTTTTCTCTGAAAAGTAGAATAGAGTACCTTTCCATAATGTCCCAAATCATAAAAATCGGATGTCTAAAGAAAAAACTACAGCTGAAGAAAAAATACTGTATTTATTTGGAAAAATTTGAAAAAATTCGAATCAGTACAGATTTTATGACATCATATGTGAAACCGTTTTTTGAAAAAGGTCCTTTTTCACTAAAATAGTCCTAGAAAAAAAACAGGGTATAAGAGGATAATAAAAAATACGGATTTTGAATGCTGAAACATTGCCTAACATAAAATATAAGTCTCATCTCTGGAGATTTTTCATCGTCGACTAGTGGTAGTGTTTTGTTAAAGCACCATTATAAAGAAAAAATACTGTATTTATTTGGAAAAATCATAATTTTTCGTGTACTCTTCATGATGGATTCAGCTTGTGGTGTTCAATGGGCAGCTCGAATTCTTCGAAAAGTTGCTTTATTTGAAAGCTACTAACATCTACTTTCAAAAAAAAATTTAATCATAGAAGAGTGAACCACTTTTCAAAGGTTAAATACAGTTAAAAGAGACGAAAAAAAAAAATTGCCGAAAAAATTTTTTTTTCTAATTTTACTAAAAATGCAATAAGTCGGTCATCTTTAATCATAAAAAGATAAAATTATATAGAAATCGCATCTACATATCATGACCAATAACTTAAAATAATAAAATTTTCAGGTGTCTAAGACTTTTTCTAAAAGAAATGGGTTTTTTGTAGAAAAAGTCACCGAAATGCTGTGTTTTTTGGCATTTCGGGCACACAGTTTCGGCTGTAGTTTTTTCTTTAGACAACCGATTTTTATGATTTGGGACATTATGGAAAGGTACTCTATTTTACTTTTCAGGAAAAAAAAAATTTGAAAAAATTCGAATCAGTACAGATTTTATGACATCATATGTGAAACCGTTTTTTGAAAAAGGTCCTTTTTCACTAAAATAGTCCTAGAAAAAAAACAGGGTATAAGAGGATAATAAAAAAAACGGATTTTGAATGCTGAAACATTGCCCTCACATAAAATATAAGTCTCATCTCTGGAGATTTTTCATCGTCGACTAGTGTTATATGCATATTTTTACTTGCAAGCACATTAATTTAATTTAATTTAATTTACTATATGTAGTTAAAGCCTAAAATTATATGGAATATAATTCCGGCAGGATTCGGTCACTTGCATTTTGTTCGCAAGAGGGGTGCATAAAAAAAGGAAAAAAAGTGCTAAACAGATCAAGAGTCATCAAATAAATAAACAATCTTCATTATTACCAAGCAGATACAGGCTACCAAAGATTTGAAAAATAGCAATCGCCATAGCTTGGAATCCCATCAGGAATTGAGTTAACAGCAAAGGACAGCTGGAAGAAAATGTGATTGGCTAAAGAAATAAAGATGTACCAGAGCATCAAAAAAAACAAAAAAATAAAAGAAACTTATGATACCAAATTAACTGGAGCGCTAAAGGCAACCGTGATATAACATCTTTAACCGCATGCTCCGCACGATTCACAAATGCTGCACCAGCTTGGGTAACGGGTTCAAGAGTCGTTCTTCATCTCGGCTCACATCGGTTGTTACAAACCTCTTTTTTAAATCCGGCATGTTAGCTACCACCATAAGTTCCTTCTTTCTTTTTTCTAATCTCTGGACTTAAATCAGGATTTGAAGGTGTCTTCTTTTTGAATTTGAATTTTTTAGCGCCTTCATATGCGCACATCTGCGCTCATCTGCTCTACCTATTACGTGAAAAGACACAGTCTTGTGAAAAGAAATTATTATTAAAGATGGCTTAGTACCTGGAGCATCTGATGGTCGGGTTCTTGGTCTCGCGACTCTCAGTGCGGTGCTTCTTTGGTCAGAGGCCCGTTTGTACACCTAACAATAGTTACCCTTTTCATAGGATTTATCTCTTTTAACAGTGTCTAAATCTTTTATTACCTGAAAGAGTGTCAAAATTCCTTTCGACGTGGTCATCTCATCTTTGGATAAAGTACCACTCTTCCCAAATTTTCCGCCTCTCTAGCACTGATTAAGTATCCTTTAAGCCAGGACGATAGTATCGCGATATTTAGATCTTTGTATTGACTGTTTCTTTTTAAAGAAATACGGGGTCAATTTCCGAAATATCTCCACTTTTAAAGATTTATTGAATTTGTTTTATAACGACTTTGCTCTTACTCGTTGACGTTTTGAGTAATATCTGCCAACTATTTGTCAAGTAGCTTCACTCAGCAATGCAACGAAATCTTTGTATTCCAACTATTCCCTATATATCGATTATCGATAAGTTTCTATTTTAATTGGCTGCAAATTTTATTATAATCCGTATGGAGCTTCTATAATTTTGCAAAAAAATTCTAAAATATCTGGGTCAATACTGAACTATCAATTTTCATTCTCGAAATATCTGTTACTAATTTGTTTAGTATTTGTCTAACGATAGACAATAATTTCTTTGAGGCTCGAAGTATCCAGAAAAGAGAAAGAAATTTTCTTAAATCCCTAAAAATATAACATATATTTTAGCCAAATTAATTAAGATAAATACTGCCATACAAGTTTGGAGACGTGGCGAGAGAGAAAAGAGAATCTAAAAAATATACAAGATGTAATTCTTTCGTCTGAAGAAATATTTTGAATACTAATTCGAATAAATTTATTCATTTTAGGTTTAAATTCTGAACTTTAGAAGGTCAACGTATGTCCTTTATCTTTAGTGTACATATACACGCACTAACCCATACTTACACACACCCACTCATTCTCACTCTCGCAAATAGAGAGAGCCAAAAGACTCTTATGCCAAACGGTGCGCACAATTAACCAATTAGCAGTTTTTCACTTGTTTCTCTTTTTTACCACTTTTCACCTGCCGCCATTTTTATTACACTTTATTGCTGTTTCCTTTATTGTTGTTGTTGTTGTTGGCTTGTTTGTTGTAAACAAAAATTTGTTTGCTCATAAAAATTTTAATTGCTGCCTGCGAAAAAAAAAAGAAATGAAAGCAACACAAAAGCAAAGCCCACAAAAAGTGGAAAAAAAAAATATGCATGAAGCGGCGCAGGCATAGCTAATAAAAATAAAAATAATAAAATAAAAGTAAAATAAAATCAGAAAGCAGATGGCAAATGGCAAATGGAAGGTAGCACAATTTTATATTCGGTGGCAAGAAGGCGTGAAACAAAGGTTTTTTAAAGAGCTCCTTCATGTTGCACACTCGAGTGAAGGTCGCCGCACATTAACTGCCCGGACACGTTGCCTCTTTATATGGCTCGACCACTTTGCCTCCCTATACCCTGTAGAGCCCAAGGGCTAAGGGGTATATTAAAATGGTGCAAAAAAGTGTTTTGTACGTACAAGTTAGCACCCACAAAGTACGGATTACCTCAAGAAGTCTGATGTATTAAATTTTTTTTTTGGAAATAGACAAAGTTAGACTTTCTGAAATAAAAGAAAATTTCGCTTGTAATACCTCCACTATAATGCTACCTGGTCAAAAATTTAGTTTATATAGAGGAATATAATTATACTCGTATATTTTTAGTATATTTAAATTTTTTTATTTCTTTTTAGGTGAGTCAAAATATAATTTTTTAAGGATGTCTTAAAGTAAGTCTTAAAAACTATTTTAAGCGTATGGAATTTGGAAATATTTGCTTTTAATTCCAATGCAATTGATAACAACATTTTGTCAATTCCGCCCCTTGTATAGTATATAACCCTTAGAAAGCGAAACTATAAACATATCTTCCAAAAATTGTTCGTATATTTAAAAAAATGCACAGAAGCTTTAAAACTGTGTAAAGATTTGGCTTAGAGTAACTTTAAAAACGAATCTAATATTAAAAAAATTCATTCAAAAAGTTAGCTCTGTAACCCGTAATATGGAACCGGAGTTATTGGACTTAATAAAGATGAGACTTTTAAACATTTTTGTCCAAAAATTTCAAATTTAAAAAAATTTAATAAATAATTAAATGGTCTAATAAATTTTTACAAATAAATGGCTTTTGTCAAAAATATTCCTTTTTATTAGATTCTTTTTTTATCATAGAATTGAATTTAAGCATGGAAAAAAGGAACAAATGTAACTTAATTAGAAAATTACAAAAAGTCTTTGGCGAACTCCAAAAATTTGTTACAAATGTCTATAAGAATAAAAGATATTAAAAAACGAAGATTTGCTCATTTCACATAACAAATTTGTATTTGCAAGAAATCTATTGTAAAGCAGATTATTCAAGTTCAGTATGCATATTGTATAACCTGTTACGGATGCTGGTTAAGAGTAGCCGCATACGGATTGTGTCCGTGTCAGGTAGTATGTATATGCTAGCCACATTACGCTCAACTCTATTTTGCATCATAAGTTTCTTTCGTTTTTTGATTGCTCCTCAGTAAATTCCTTACACCCTCATGGAATTCCACGCGATAGCCGTTAGCATTCTTCTGATCTTCGATACCCAGTAACTGCTTTATAATGATGCAGATTGCCTTAAATTTGTTCTAGAGAATTTTCAAAATTCAGAAGGTATGCATTTTTCGTTTTTCATGATTTTTACGAATCAAGCGAATTTTAGATGGCCGATTGAATAAAAAAAAAAAGGAAAATATACAAGTAAATTAAATCAGACCGTTCTCAGCTTATGCAACATAAAGGACTTTGTTTTATCTGTAGGATGCAACAACTTTTGACTTACTCTGTCACAATAGGCTACCTTGAACTTTATCTTGAACGTTATTTAGATCTTCACCCAAGCGCTCGTAAATAAATTGCAAGCTTTCTTAAAAAATATTGAATTTTCCATTCTAATTCGCAATATAAAAACAAAAGTACATCAACAATTCTATATAATATAAGGTTGTCAAAAAAGTCTTGCGGTATTTTTATTGAATTTTCAATTGTTCATAAAATTGGTTATAATAATGCGATTTAAGTCAAATATGCGCCGTTTTGTTCGATGACGAGTTCTCAACGAGATGCCAACTTCATAATGCCCCTCTTATAGAAGCTCGCTTCCCTATTGTCAAAAAACTCGGAGAGCCAATTTTCACAGGACTCTCTTGTGGACAACTTCCGATTACCAAGCGCGTTCGTCATGGACAGAAATAGGTGGTAATCACTTGGTGCGAGATCCGGACTATACGGTGGATGCAAAAGAACCTCCCATCCGAGCTCCCGGAGCTTCTGGCGCGTCACCAAAGATGTGTGTGGCCTGGCGTTGTCCTGATGGAAGACAATTCGGCCTCTGTTGATCAAAGATGGCCTCTTCTGCATGAGTGCTGCATTCAAGCGGTCCAGTTGTTGGCAGTACAGGTCCGAATTGAGCGTTTGGCCATAGGGGAGCAGCTCATAGTGGATGATTCCCTGCCAATCCCATCAAACACACAGAAGAACCTTCCTGGCCGTCAATCCAGGCTTGGCCACCGTCTGGGCAGCTTCCCCGCTTTTCGACCACGACCGTTTACGCTTCACGTTGTCGTAAGTGACCCACTTTTCATCGCCAGTCACCATCCGCTTCAAAAACGGGTCGATTTTGTGGCGATTCAGAGCGATTCGCATGCATCCATACGGTCAAAAATGTTTTTTTGCGTCAAGTCGTGTGGCACCCATACATCGAGCTTCTTTTTCAATCCAAGCTTCTTCAAATGGTTTATAACGGTTTGATGACTCATGCCCAGCTCTTGGCCGATGCTACGGCTGCTACTATGCCGGTCTCTTTCGATCAATTCAGCGATTTTATCGCAATTTTCGACAACAGGCCTTCCGGACCGTGGCGCATCTTTGATCACCTCTGCACCAGAACGAAAACGTTGAAACCATCGTTGTGCGGTGGAAATGGAAACTGTATCGGGTCCATAAACTGCACAAATTTTATTGGCAGCATGAGATGCATTTTTGCCTTTATCGTAGTAGTACTGTAAAATATGCCGTATTTTCTCTTTATTTTGCTCCATGTTTGCGACGCTATAACTCACGAACGACTAAAATCAAACAACAATTAATCAAACACGTGTTAGCACGTGAAAAGAGCTTTCCAAAAAGCTCTAGCGTGAACCGATGCGACGAATACAACTAGAACTAGGCGCTTGCAAAGACAAGCTTGCGGAAATACCGCAAGACTTTTTTGACAACCCAATATAAGCATATCCCTTAGAAGTGTCGACATTGGTAGAAATCACATTGCTGAATTTTTTTCTGGCATATTATCTGCTTATTTTACCTCCTGCTTTATATATAAATATATTTCCAAATCTTCTAAATATTAAATAGATCAATGCCGTCAAACACTTGGGAGTTATAAACGATATAAGTATAAGATACCAAACACAGAGATATTCATTTTACATTACATATGTTTGCTTGCAAACAAAAGATCTATTGAAAAGCTATGAAGTATAATGTCCAAAAACATTTGCTGAATGAGTAAGAGCATATATTTGCCAAACGAAATCAAGTTATCAAATTAATCGGCAGACTTCCCAATTACCGAGCAGGCTACCAGAGATTTGAAGAATTGCCAGCGCTATCGCTTGAAATCTCAGGATGCCATCAGGAAGTTGGTTAAGAGCAATAGATTGCTGGAAGACTAAGTTGTTGGCAAAGGAATTCAAGATGTTCCACAAGATAAAAATAATAATAATAATTTTAAGATACTAAATAAACTGGAGTGCTAGGGGGAACCGTGGGGTTACATCTACTAGCTCATGGCCATTAATATATAATATTTTATATATATTGTTTCAACAAAGGCTTGTGGATTATATTCACTCCAAATCCGAAAATTCAGTTAATTTTCGTAGCCTTTCCACTAAAAATGGGCTTCTTAGGAGAACAAAATTTTGAATAAGTTTGACGAACGGAACCAATATTTTGATAAAAAATTTAAGCAAATATCCATAATGAAATGTTTAAACGAACTTAACAAAAATCAGCTATCAACTGGTAAATGTGTTGTCAGATAAACCAGTGTTATCAACTCAATGTTGTGAACCTCTAAAACAAACACACTGTACTTTCAAAGGGTCGGTTATTTTATATTAAACTTCAGTTGCTGAGCCGGACACTTAAAATATTCATATCTTGGGGCTTATTGATTATAATATTTATAATGATGATAAATAAAGTCCACTGAAGAAAGATAATTATAAGAATATTAAAAATATTTGTAACATCAACATAACACTCTATCAAGATATAAAATTAATCAAAACTTAGATTGAGAATTAAAAATTTTTATATCTCTTTTTTAAAATATTTTAGTCACCTAAACAATATTAATTCCAAGTTACAACGTTAAATTAATAAATAAAAAATTGCAATATTTTTAAAAGCTTTCTACGTTATATAACAAATGAATTGGTCCAGCAATTTATTATTTGTTTGCTCTATTACAAATAAACTTTTCACCTGGCGGGCACAATTTTGATTTAACTACGAAATATTTAAATATAAACGAGTCATACATTGCTAAATTCTTTTATATTTAAAAAAACTGAAAACATCAATTAAAATAAAAACATTTCAGTTGTTTAACCAATGCTACAAAATACTTGATTTACGAGTAAATACAACTCGTTGTTGTAAATGAATATTCAAAGATGAGTTTTAATAAAATATTGCAATGGTTTGTCAAATCAAATAAGTTTCAACAAATTGCCAATCCATTTTTTTTAGTTTGTGGCAATAAATGTAATAAATAAATATATGGTATATTTTTAATATTCGTATATTATTCGCTTGTGACGATAATATATATATATCTTCATCTCGCTCACAAAGTTGGCTAAGTATTTCATCATCTTTGGTTGTGTACGCTTCATGAACATATTGATATATTCGCTTCTACTTATCCCACAATATTTCTGTCTTTACAACTTGGGTTTATAAGCCATTACTTTACTAAAATAACACAAAAGATAACCATACGTCTAAATGATGTTTTTTTTTGTGCAGCTCGTGACTAGCTTGTATTGGTACAATCGTGAGAGAGATACACTACGTCACGCAGACGTACTTCTTATTTGTTGGTAACATTTTTAATACCAAATACAATCCAGGCAAAAAATGTAAAAAAAAATCAAACAAAGCTTTCGGATCGAAGTTAAACAAAATTCTTTTCCTGACAAAGTTAGAACGCTAAACCTATCAGTCATATGACACTAAACCGAGCTATCTGTCGTTTCCCATCAGGTACCAAGGCACAAAGAGTCTCTTTGAGGCGGATTCTGTTCTTTACAGTTTGCCTGATTTCGTGGCACATTGCTCTTGACCTACTTTTTGCTTAGGACATCTCTGAGCCATGTCATTTGTGGTCGTCAGTGCCGTCTCGTACATTGTGTGCTCCACTCAAAGAGGATTTTTTTTCAATGCTGTTGTCACTCCCCAATTCCCGTGACAGTTTTTCACAAGCTTTTCACGCAAAAAGTTGAGACTAGAAAAAGTTGTTGGCCTGTGCTTCAAAGCGCGCTAAAATCGGATGAAAACTGTGAAAATATATTATATTCGGTCAGAGTCCAAGACTGGACAGTTGCTTTTTTGATGGGTTTATCAATCCCGAACAGCGTTTCAAAATCTGAGTAGGTAGTAACAAAAAATTTTTACAATTTTTTTTTATTCAATTTATTCTTAAACAGGGTTTTAGGTTTTTTATTATTATTATTACTAAATTTACATTTTGTCTAAATAAAATTGTAAATAAAATATGAAAATAATTAATTCTTAATGTTAGATCAAAATTTTATGAGACAAAAACGAAATTCTTTACAAAAAATCAAGAATAAAGACAAGACTTAAGACCTCTTCCTGCCTTTGAAATATAAATAAACAAAACAAATAATTAATAGTACAATTCTATTTTTATATAAAAAAAAAATGGATTCCTCTATCCCCTTGTAGAGTCATCCAGTTTTCACAGACCTTAAAATTTTAAGCTTAAATATGTACATATATGTATATTCGTTCCTACACTACTGTTAACCTTAGTTAAGCGTTTACGAGTAGACGCCCTTAGGTGCAAGGTATCCTATTGTAGGGGTTAAAAAATTTCTGTTCAGCTTTTGAGTTTATTTACCGAATAACATTTATGAGGTGTCTAAGGAATCAGCTAATTATAACTTTTTGTTTTAAAAGTTTCTGCAACTTTGTATTACCAAAAATTACATCAATTTGTGAACATGAGAGAATATGTATTCAGTTTAGAGCCGCAGCACACTTGAGCAACTTGCCTTAATCGAATTCCATGAGAACAAGGAGGAAGAGAGCACGGTAGGGATGGTATCCTTGGCAATCAATTCAAATTGACTTAAAAGCTGCCAGGGCGTAAAATTTTCACTTTCTACTTGCCACAAACTACTCAAATTACCCTCGGCAATGTCTGTGCTGCCAAGTCCTGCTCCGTCGTCCCTCGTCCTTCCCGGCGTTGCCGCTTTTGCTGCGGTTTTCAATGTGTTTGCTCTGCCAGGCAGGAAAAGTGGCAGCCGGATTCTCTCAGTGGTGACGGAGGCTACGCTGGCTACGTAAAAATGTGGAAAAAAATAAAAAATTATATAAAATAAAAATAAAATAATTTTTGTTTTATTTTATTTTTGGTGTTTTTGTTGCTTTTCTGGTTACTTGCGAAAAATAAAGAAGAAGCTGATGAAAATGTAGAGGAGAGCAGTGCAAACTTTTTAATAGCACTGGAAATGCCCAAAAGCCGCAGGAAGTATTTTGAGATTTGCGTGTGCGCCAGTCAACGGACTCGTGCTGTGGTACAGTAGCCACAAAAGTTATTCAAACACCTTTCATTTATAGCTTTAATGATCTCTCTAAATATCAAGTTTGTAGAGTTATTTAACTAAAATCTTATTAGAATCTCAAAATCTTTATATATTTAATGGCAGTATGAGTGCCTTTGACCTTTAATAAAGGCCTTGTTAAAATGTCTTACATTTTGTAACGTCTCTTAGAGTTCAATCGTTTTGTTTTTTTTTTTATTTAATTCTGATACCATATATCCGTAGCATTTATAGTTTTGAGGGGCTTGATCTATAATAAAGAACCAATTACCCATTAGAGATTTAATAAGTTAAAATAATGATAGATTTTTAATTTTTGTTAAGGTCTACCTACTAATACTACTACTAGGGTTTATTACTGCCACAAGGGTCTACCACTACTACTATCTTTTACTACTACTATCTTCTACTGCTACTATCTTCTATTACTACTAGGGTCTATGACTACTACAAGGACTTACTACTATTGCTACTATCTTCTACTACTACCAGGATCTACTACTACTACTAATACGTCTCCTAGTGGAGCATAGGGCCCCATAGGATGTTTCGGTTTCGGTCGTCGATTTACTAAAGAGTGAACTTAGCGCCGCCATATCCGCTGCGCCTGCTGCCGAGGCAGGGAAATTATTCGCCCTTAATCGGGTGCCCTGTAGAGAGTCGTATCCATTATCGTTTTGATCCATGCTTTGTTGTATATATAGTTTGATTCAATGAGTGATGGGTTCAAAGACTAGAGGGATCAGTTTCCCTTAGTTTAAATGCTTCCTGAGACGCTGAGTTGCATAAAGCCGTTTAGACCATTGATTGTGTTCCCTCCTCCTTTCTCAAGTAAGATTGCAACCGGCTAGGGTGGCGCTCAGTTTTTTAGGGTATACTTGGCTTTAATAGCAGCTTGCCAGCGATGCACAGTGTGTTACAAACAAAATCCTTACAAGTATATACAATTTTTCTCGCATTTATCTAAACTCTCAAAAAAGATTCCAAGAAGCCACTCTATGGATGTGACTTTAGGATCATATAGGGGACCTCCTGAGTGGGGGAAATGCCAATTCTTTTTCCTAAGTGAGCTAGGACGCCAAGCCCCTTTCATATTTTCTAGTTTAATCTTGTATGAAAAAAAGTTTTTGCGCTTCTCGTACAACCCAAAGTTGCTAGAATGCGAAAAATAATACGATAAATGATTAAATTAATAAAATAATTTTAAGTTAAAGTGTGAAAGGTTGAAAAAGTGCTACAAAAAATATTAGTTTCTGAAAATACATCTCTCAAGTCTCCCAACTCAACCAAAAAATTCACTCTCTCAACTCTCATAAATATGCTAAGAGTTGGTTTTCCGTAAGAAACACAGAATATGTATATTATATATAGAAGCTTATATTATAATACAATAGATGCCGTAAATTGAATTGAAATTATTGTCTGAATTTCTAAGAAATTCTAAATCAGATGAACGTGTTAATTTTATATAACTTCTCTATTGACTTTTGAAGCTTTTTAGCCTGCTGGCCCAACTGTGCATTATTATTTTTTTTTTTTTCTTAGGTGGAAACTTAAACTCCAAAGCCATGGTTTCCTTTCACAAATCGTGAAACTAATGGGTTTCAAGCTTTGAAAATTGTGGTAATGCTTACAGTTGCTTGAAACCATAAATTTTTACAAGTTTTGTCCAAGTTACGGGGCATTAAACATAAAAGTTAAAGGTGTGCGAATAATTTTTGTTTCAACTGTATGTATGTGTGGGTGTGAGTGTATGGGAGTGTGCGTGGGTGTGAGAAGCCGCGGCAACATTTTAAATAATAAGCGCTGCTTGTATTTTCTTGCATAAGAATACCCCAACACAGTTTCGAGACCCCCACCCAGAGTAACAGCAGGGGAGTACCAAGACCCGCACCAAGAGTATCCACCCGCACCCGGTAAGCTCTACCAAGCACTGCTAATGTTGTTGTTGCTTGTTAAGTGGCTGCTTGGCATTTTGTTTAAGCGTTTGGGGCATTGGAGCGCTCAGAGACGTATCTCTGGACGTAGTTGGGGTAGGGCTTTCAGTTTTTCAGGCTCAGTCAGCTTCACGTTCATTGTTCCCCATATCCAGTTTTCAGCATCCCAGTAAACGTTACGTTTGCTGTTGCATACGTTCGGGGAGCTCTTGTCATATGTGTGGGGGTTAGTCCCTACGTCTCACCAGTCGCTCCGACTGTCCCCCCGTAGGTTTATTTGTTTGTATGTCTGCTGGGCTCCTTTTTTTGTGTTTTTGTGGCGTGGTTTCGTTGTCTGCCGCCTCTAGACTGTAACAATGTGGCACAATGAGCGTTGAGACTTCAATTACCACTCCAGGCCATGTTTTTATTATTGTATAGAGTTGCCGGAGTTCTTGTTTGTATTGCTTTTTGCGGCGTTAGCAAGCGCTATAACAACGGCAACACTGTAACTGGCACGCTGATTCATGAGCCGGCCAAGCCAACAAAACCCCAGATTCGAATACTCACACACACTCGGAGAAAGAGACTCACATAGATGCACACACACACATTCACACGCAGTTAATTGTCGGCATACTTTCGAGTACGCTGCAAAATTTGTATACCCTGTAACCAAAGGGTCAAGAGTATTATGATTTTCAACAAGTTCTTAGAGGAATAAGTTCCTGAACCAGATTCAGCATTCGAGACTTCTTAATATTTGTATAATAGGAAAAAGGCTTGTGAAATGCCTTACCTTGTCGATTTTGCTGTTCCAGCAGCGAAAACACCAAAAGTCGACCTGTCTTCGATGGAAAATACGTTTATTCAATGTCGAGATATATTCAAAAAAGCTATGGTATGGCAACTATCAAGCCTTTATTCACCTTTACTGACACGACCACAACGCAGCTCAGCATACAACCTTCAGCTCAGTATTTATTAAGCCTCTCTCTCGTTTTGGTATTTGCCTATATTTTCAAGAATGTCAACCACAAACTGACCAAAAATTTTACAAAATTCTATTAACAGATGGCGCTTGAGAGAAGCAGTTTTTTATTCAAAGTTACTATGTCATTAACTTGTCAAACTGTAGTTGAAAATCTTTTGCGGTGACTGTTGTTTCTTTACCTGCTTATATGTTGTTTTAAGTGACCTTGATAAAACAAAATTACATAAAATTATATTATAAACTTCATTTCGATGAGATCTGGAAATCAGAAGGGAATAGTGCTGATCTAACAAATCCTCCATACTCTCCTTATTTTAGCATTGATTATCCGATTGTTGCGAGAGATTGGGGAGTGACATTTCTGAAAAATAAAAGAAGAAGACGTTAAAGCGTGATTCAAAATACAAAATAAATATTGATTTTTGACTTGGATAGAAAGTCCAAAGTTGGTGTAGATTAAAAAAATATTTTGATTAAAATATTATAGTACAGTAAGAAAAAAATACTGAATGGATGAAACTTTCAGTGATCATTAGGGACCTTATTCTAAGTAAGAGGCGTGGCACCAATTTTATATTAAATTTATTCTTCAATTAAGAGTCAATTATCATGATAATAGCTAATGTTTGCATGTTTTCTATTAAATATATAATTTATTCTTTCAATAACACTAGAATTTGTAATCTAAGGTTATCGAGTGAACCTTTGAAAACAAATATTGTTAAGGGTAATTTGGGGTCGAGAAATGTTCGTAAAAGAATCCCCTTTCAGCTTAAGCCTCATCATAATTTAGCTGAGATCTTTTTAATCCTGTAACAATACTTACGACAACCAACAGCTAGTGGCTATTAAAGAAAAAACTTTCAACTTTACTTTTGGCGGGGCGAAAAGCCACCCGTTCCTAAGCTCCTACGTGGAGCATAGAACCCCTACAACTCTTATAAATCTTATTATATTTGATGCTTCTTTGCCCATCTGAGATCATGTGTAGCTGGCTGTTAGTAATGTTTCTGGTGCCCTAAATCTCAAACTCTCTTATCCATAATTATCTTGAAGTTGGCTTAAATTGGTTCTAAGAAAATTCAAGAATGCTTAAAAAATTATTTTGCTCTAAATTTCGTGTGCTTTCGACCTTATTTTGCCAATTTGATATCACTTTCAACAATGCAATAGGTTGATGAGCTGCCAAAACTTTGAAGTTGGGGGACATGGCGTAGATCGCGGAAAAGATACGTTGAAGATGTTAGGATAAGCTTAACTTTAAAAAAAATTAACTATTGGGTTGCCCAAAAAGTAATTGCGGATTTTTCATATAGTCGGCGTCTATAATTTTTTTAACAGCCTGTGACTATTTAATTGTATTTTTTCTTTTGATATTTATTAGCTGTCACTATTAGCTTGCTTTAGAAAAAAAGTGCGCGTAATTTTGTTTACATTTGTTTGTTTGGCGCCCATTTTAATATGGAGTCCACAAAAGAGCATTTCCGTCATATTTTATATTATATTATTATTTCCGTAAAGGAAAAAACGCAGAGCAGGTTGCTAAAAAGTTACGTGATGTGTAAGGTGATAAAGCCTTAAAAGAAAGACAGTGTCAAAATTGGTTTCGCAAATTCCGTTCTGGAGATTTTTCACTTAAAGATGAGCCACGTTCAGGTCGGCCAAATGAAGTTGATGATGACCAAATCAAAGCATTAATCGAATTGGATCGTCATGTAACTGAGCGTGAGATAGGAGAGAAGTTAAATATACCAAAATCAACCGTTCATTATAACATAAAAAGTCTTGGACTGGTGAAAAAGCTTGTTATTTGGGTACCACATGAATTGAAAGAAATTCATTTAACAAACCGAATCAACGCTTGTGATATGCATCTTAAACGCAATGAATTCGATCCGTTTTTAAAGCGAATCATAACTGGAGATGAAAAATGGATTGTTTACAATAACGTTAATCGAAAACGAACATGGTCCAAGCATGGTGAACCAGCTCAAACCACTTCAAAGGCTGGTGGGATTGGAAGGGTGTGGTATATTTTGAGCTGCTTCCAAGGAACCAAACGATTAATTCGGATGTTTACTGTCAACAACTGGACAAATTGAATGCAGCCATCAACGAGAAACGGCCAGAATTGATCAATCGCAAAGGTGTCATATTCCATCAGGACAACGCCAGACCACACACATCTTTGATGACCCGGCAAAAACTGAGAGAGCTTGGCTGGGAAGTTTTGATGCATCCACCATATAGCCCTGACCTTGCACCATCAGACTACCATTTATTTCGATCTTTGCAGAACTCCTTAAATGGTAAAACTTTCGGCAATGATGAGGCTATAAAATCGCACTTGGTTCAGTTTTTTGCAGATAAAGGCCAGAAGTTCTATGAGCGTGGAATACAAAATTTGCCAGGAAGATGGCAAAAGGTTATCGAACAAAATGGAAATTATATATTTGATTAAAGTTCATTCTAAGTTTTATTAAAAATGCATTTACATTCTTTTAAAAAATCCGCAATTACTTTTTGGGCAACCCAATACTTAAAAAGATTACAAAAATTGGCAAAACGTAATGGAAGTTGTATAAGCAATATTATATATATTATACATTATTATTCGAAAAAAAAAAATATCAATTATATTGCATATAATTTTGAAAGCGCATAAAAAGCTGTTAATAATGTAGCAGCGAAGGATCTCAACTTGCCTTATATAGTATGAACCATTTTAGAAAAAAAATTTTCGACTGACAAATAAAATTTAGTTGATGAGATATAATAAACACGTACAATATTTGTCAAAACATAAAATTCCAGTTATAGCAATAAGTGGTTTAAGTAGTTGTGAATTGTAAGCCTCAGTTGGTAAAATAGTACCAACAGTACAGGTACTGCCAACTAACAGCTGTTAGAACTTTGCTCCCGCCGTTTTCCAAAAGATGGCACTAGTAGCCAGTAATAGTTCAAATAAATAAATCACAGCTGTTTCCCATCAATTTTGACATCGATAAATATAACCTTACATCGATATTAGTTAATTTTTGTTTGCGTCATATAGTTACACTTAATTAAATATGTCAACTTATAAACCGAATTCACGTCATTTGCGGGAGATTTTACTTTTTCATTTCAACATGAAAAAATCGGCGGCTGAGGCTCATCGGTTTATTTCAAGTACTTATGGTGATGATACTATTAGTGAAAGAACGTGTCGCGAGTGGTTCCAGCGCTTTAAAAGCGATGATTTTGTTGTTGAAGATCGGCATAGCGGTGGCAGAGAAAAAACTTTTGAAGATGATAAACTGGAGGCTTTACTTAATGAAGACTTGTGCCAAGCTCAAGAACAGCCAGCAAAATCATTGGGAGTAACTCAGCAAGCAGTATCAAAACGCCTGGAGCAGCTGGGGATGATCCAAAAACAAGGATTCTGGGTACCGTATCAGGTGAAACCAAGAGATGTTGAGCGACGTTTATTTGCTTGTGAACAGCTGCTTGAAAGACAAAAACGAAAAGGATTTCTTCATCGTAATGTTACTGGGGACGAAAACTGGGTGCACTACGACAACCCTAAGCGACGCACGTCATGGGGATTGCCCGGCCACACTCCTACGGCGACACCTCGACAGAATATTCACGGATCCAAGGTCATGTTGTGTATTTGGTGGGATCAGCTTGGCGTAATTTATTATGAGCTGCTAAAACCTTCTGAAAAAATTACTGGTGCACTTTATCGAACGCAATTAATGCGTTTGAGTCGGGCATTAAAATCAAAACGGCCGCAATACGCTGATAGACACGAAAAAGTAATTTTGCAACACCGCAATGCTCGACCTCACGTGGCGAAAGTAGTCAAGACGTACCTCGAAACACTGAAATGGGAAATTCTACCTCACCCGCCATACTCTCCAGATGTTGCTCCATCTGATTACCATTTATTTAGGTCGATGGCACACGGCCTGGCGGGCCAGTGCTTCGATTCTTTTGAAAAAGTGAAAGAATGGATCGATTCTTGGATCTTATCAAAGGATGAAGAATTTTTCCGACGCGGGATTTGTTTGTTGCCTGAAAGATGGGCCAAAGTAGTGGAAAGTGACGGACAATACTTTGAAACATAAATAAAAACTCTCAAACTCTCTTATCCATAATTATCTTGAAGTTGGCTTAAATTGGTTCTAAGAAAATTCAAGAATATTTATAAAATTATTTTGCTCTAAATTTCGTATGCTTTCGACCTTATTTTGCCAATTTGATATCACTTTCAACAATGCAATAGGTTGATGAGCTGCCAAAACTTAGAAGTTCGGGGACATGGCGTAGATCGCGGAAAAGATACGTTGAAGATGTTAGAATAAGCTTAACTTAAAAAAAAATTAACTACTTGGAAAGATTACAAAAATTGGCAAAACATAATGGAAGTTATTGGAACCTTGAATTAATTTCCGGACTTTTTTTTTAAATTTTCACTAACCACTACTTTTTACCATCTTTCTGGTAATTTTCGGATTCCGCCTCGGAAGAACGACTCGTCTTTTGAGGCTATCCATGAATCGACCCAATTCTTGGTACTTTCATAAGAAGTGAACCGCTGGTCAGTCAATGCAAGTGCCATCTATCGAAATAGGTGGTAATCGGATGGGGCGATGTCGGGAGAGTACGGTGGGTGAGGTAGCACCTCCCATTTTAACGTTTCCAAGTATGTTTCACGACTTTCGCGGCATGGGGCCGAGTATTGTCATGTTGCTAAATACCTTTATCATGTCTTTATCATATTCTGGCAGTTTTTCTCCGAGCACATGCCTCAATCGCAACAATTGGAGTCGATAACGGTCCCCTGTGATCGTTTTATTCGGTTTCAACAATTCAGAATAGATAACACCACGTTGGTCCCACCAAATACAGAGCATGAGCTTAGATCTATGAATATTTGGCTTCGCCGTTGATGTTGATGGCCGGGCTTACCTCATGACTTTTTGCGCTTGGGATTGTCGTATCCACTTTTCATCGCCAGTAACAATACGATGCAAAAAGACTTTCCTTTTCTGTCGTTGAAGCAGCTGTTCACATGAGAAAAAACGGCGCTCAACGTCTCTCGGCTTCAACTCGTATGGAACCCAATTTCCTTGCTTTTGTATCATTCCCAAGGCCTTTAAACGTTTGGAAACGGTTGATTCATTGACATTCAATTCCCGCATTTTGAGTATTTGACACGAATCTTCATTGAGTAACGTCTTCAATTCTTCATCCTCAAGCTTTTTCGGCTGTCAAAATCACCAATTTTAAGGCGTTGAAACTAATCAAAACACTGTGTTCTTGATACAGAATATACCCCATAAACTTCCTCGAGCAAACGATGACTTTCGGGAGCGGTTTTCTTTGCGAAAAAGTATCCCGACAAAACTTCCCGCAAATGCTTTTTTTTCGGCAATTTTCAAATTTTTCCATCTTTAAAAAAAGTTTGATATGCAAGTTCGACTGATTCTGACAGCTATTTAATTTATCTTTCAAATGACGTCATTGATATTTATCCAGTGTAAATGTCAACAGATGTCATTGTTGGAGTCCGGAAATTAATTCAAGGTCCCAATAACTTCCAATAATGCAATCGGTTGATGAGCTGCCAAAACTTAGAAGTTCGGGGACATGGCGTAGATCGCGGAAAAGATACGTTGAAGATGTTAGGATAAGCTTAACTTTAAAAAAAATTACCTACTTAAAAAGATTACAAAAATTGGCAAAACGTAATGGAAGTTGTATAAGAAATATATTATACATTATTATTCGAAAAAAAAAATCAATTCATAAGCCGACCATAAATATTGCAGACAATTTTGAAAGCGCATAAAAAGCTGTTAATAATGTAGCAGCGAAGGATCTCAACTTGCCTTATATAGTATGAACCATTTTAGAAAAAAAAATATTCGACTGACAAATAAAATTTAGTTGATGAGATATAATAAACACGTACAATATTTGTCAAAACATAAAATTCCAGTTTTAGTAATAAGTGGTTTAAGTAGTTGTGAATTGTAAGCCGCAGTTGGTAAAATAGTTCCAACAGTACAGGTACTGCCAACTAACAGCTGTTATTAGGTTTCTCTAAAATTTTAAGCAAACAAGGCATGGCGGTAAGATACAAAAGTTTAATCAAAAAATCATCGGAAATAAATGCCCACTTTAAGGATATATGTTAAAGAAGTAGTTTTTTTGTGAAAGTGATTGTGAAAAAGTTGAGCTGGTCTGTAAACAAAGACAGACTAGAAAAAAGCACCTATTTAAAAAAAAAAACAAGCATTTCTAATGCAGAAATGTTGTTACTTCAAGCTTCAAGAGGAATAAATTAAAAAATTGTGTCATTTATCATCAGAAACCTTTTTTATTATTTTTTCTTTGCTGACAAATAAATCCATATGGTTGAGTTTACTCAGAAATATAGTTGTAGGGATATTTTAAGCTGCCAAGTTCAACTTACCATCTCTCGTTTAGTCCTCTCATTTTCGAGTTGTGATCTTGACATCAGAGGTAAAATAAGGAAAGACCATAATGTGATTATATCAAAAGCATCAGCATTGACTGGATGAACGATTGAGCCATGTGCCTCTATAAATACCTATATCTCCGGATCCATAAAAGTTCAAAGCTTCAAATTTCAATATAACCTACTTGCAAAAAGAAAAATTTAAGAATTTGGCAGATATTGCAAGAACGAAAATGCTAAAGGTTGTAGAATTCAGATTTCATTACAATAATTCAGTTTTTAGTTCGAAACTCTAAAACGAAGAATATATTATATTTGTAATGAAAGAAATGTTCTTAAAATAATTGTAGAAATCTTTTTTTGAAATACAAATTTTTTATATAAGCATAGGATGATCTTAAAGCATGCACAGAACTTTTATGTAAAATATTTGTTTCGTGAATCAAGATAAACTTTAATCAAATACTTTTCGCACCAAAATTTGAGATACCAATTTTAAATATACGCATAGAATGAATTTTGATGTAAAATATTTCCATCGTGAATTAAGTTTATATTTGCTCCTTAAGTTTATTTTTAGTTTGATATTTTATTTGAAGGAAATCAGCCAGAAAATGCTGTCATCCTACAGCTTGCGTAGTATGTGACGTCACTACAACAGAAAGCATTTACATATATTGTTATGATTATGAATAGTTTAAAAATATATATTCTTAGTGAATGTCTACGGTTTGTTGAATCATGGCAATATCCCTCGATCCGCCGCAGTAGATCGCGGTTTTTGGTAACACCATTTAATATTTTCATCTGAAATTTAACAGAGTGGTGCGCTATGGTTCAACGCATCTGTGTGTCAAAATTAAGAACGCTGATTTATGTGTCTCTAAAGAACAAATCCACATCCAAATTTTATCGATACGGACCCCCACCCCTCACAATCGATTTACCATGTTGTTTCTTACACACCCCTCAACATATCAACTTGAAACTTACTCCATATACTTTAAATATCTTTTTTGACATGACTTTCGAGTTTCATCACCGGTCGGTTAAAATTTTCTGAACTTATAGGTATAAATATCGAAAAAAAGCATTCCAATTGGAAAGTTCTTAGTAGGAATATGCAGAAACAATTTTTTGGAGATAAAACGTACAGGGTATTCCACTGTCGGGCACCGCCTCGACTGTACCACATTTTTTAACCTTATTTTTATTAAATAAAATATGCTTCTTTTAAGTTTGCGTTTTTTCTTAATTATCATCATTTTTTCGATTATTATTAGAGTTATCGATATTAAAATGTCACGAATTTTTAATTGGAGCACAAACAGCTTGAACTTTAAGCCGACATTTTTTTTACAGTGTGGGCTCAAAACTTTTTCTAATACCAGGACTCATCTCAACTCCCCTAGCCACGCAAAGCTTGTACCTTGAACGATCCAGCAATCCTAAACATATCGTCTATTATAATAAAAACTAAACATTAGGGCTTTCTACTTTCTGATTGACTAACAATTTTGTATTGCCATTGTCCTTGACGTTTCAAACTGTAGTTAATTATCTTTATATATATTTACGTTCCTTTAACTTTTATTTGGCGGAGAGGGAGTTTTCTTCATTAGTTTTCAAGTAACGCTAACTTGCCTAATTAAAAAAGTGAATTTTAATATCTTTTTTAATTGAGCACAGAAATTGCATTAAATGTTATTTCTCATAATGGAATTTCTGCCTCTTAAACGTTTAAAATGTTGCAAAAAGAATTTGGCTCAAGCAAAAACAAGATTATTTAAGTGGGGCAAAAAATTTTTTAGCGTCGAAGACGAAAAGCCCAAAAACAACAATTTGTGTTTTTTTGGTTCTGATATTATTCTTATAAAGTTAAGGACAGTGTTAATACTCTATTTAAAAAATAAAACGTTAGTGACTGCTGCGAGTAAAAATATCTCTTAATCTCGGGATCCTTGTACCTCTTGTACTTTGTACTTAACCAGCGCTTAATTTTTTAGAGAGACACGAAAAATTGATTGATCGTGGCATTGAGGTCTATAAAAATTGTACAATTCTTATTTGTTGACGATGAGTATAAAAAACGAAATGTAGATTTCTGTAAATTCGCTTTTTCCTAACATTTAATATATCCAAACTTTTTCATCTAGTTCAGAGATTAACATTTTTTTTTGTTAATTCAAAAATTTTAAAACGGATTTTGAATGCACACATCGCCCTAACATAAAATATTAGTCTCCTCTCTGGAGAAAAAAGTGTGAAATTTGTCGACTAGTGTTATTTAAAAAAATAAGAATGCTAAAAATCGTAATACGAAATTTTTTTACTTTATAGGTTACACTCCTCAACTCATAAAGAGAGTATCCCTTTGTCGAGCATACTCTTTCGACTGACTTAAAACGTTTTTTCCATAAATAACAGGCATTGCATTGTCTTTAAGCCCACGTATAACAAGTGACTAAGTGCTTCGTCTATGCCGGCTGCTCCTTACTCCTCTGCTCCTCTGCTCCTTCTACTCCTAACTCCTTTGCTTCTGCTGCTGGTTCCCTCTTTGTTTTGGTGGGCAACAATTTGATGGTTTTCCTTGTTATTTTAGTTATTTTGGAAAACGTGAAAGCGTTTATGAAATTCTCAAATTGCACATAACCGACTATACATATATACATACTTTATAGTGCACAGCCACATATGTGCCATATATAAAAAAAAAGAACGGGTGCAAAAACTAATTAAGTTTGTTTGGAATAAAAAAGTGTTCCATGTTTTTGGACTACAAGTGTCGCACGATAGGGGAGCCTCAAATAAATGGGCATGTTCCCAGTTTTAATTGGTTTTTTGTTCAAAAAATATATGACACTACGCTTAGTTTTGAAAAACCAACTATGATAAAATTGTATTATGCTAATTGTTTAGAACTGTGTGCGACGAGAGTTGGTATGTCCTTAATAGCTATAACTCTTTAATTTTATGAATTTTTCAAGGCATAAGTATTTGGAATCCTCATTTTGAAGCCAAAAAAACATATTCAGAAGCATCTACGAGCAAATCTACTATTTATACACATGTTACGAAAATAATTTTTCGAAACCCACAGAAGATTTCTATAAGTTTAAAAAGTGACTAGCTTTACTGATACTATTAGTAAATTTAGATCTCTTCTCCCAAGTCTGGAGACTTGGGCTAATGGCAGCCCCTGTGGAAACCAAACTGAGCAGGGTGTAAGAGTTGGAATCGTTGGACCTAACACCAGAATCACTCTCTCTTTCAAGAAGAGAGATTGCCATAGAGATCTGCGTTCTAAGTATCCTTCTCAAGGGAACTAGAGAAGGAAACATATTCATTTTTTCAAATCCTGGAGTTTCTCCTCCAGGATGGTTAAAGAATGCCATAACTACCTCTAAGCCCTATCCGCCTGGAACAAAGTCATCCTATGTTGGGTGCCTAGACACTCGGGAGTCGTTGGTAGTACGATCGCTGATGATCTAGCACGACAAGGTGCCTACACCCTGACTACATCTCCTGCGTCGTTCTGTGGTATTGGTTGGTCCACAATCAAAACCATTATAAATAAATGGGCTGCAGGAGAACATTGGACAACATTGGTCAAGCCAAAGTGCTTGTCAAACCTACAGAAAATTGGCCTATCCGACTCTTCAGAGTGCAGTCTCTGTCTAGAAGACGATGAAACCCCCAGACATATTCTCTGTGACTGCCCAGCGCTGGTATGCGACAGAGCCTGTCACATGGGAAAGGAACGGATTAGTCCCTTCCATCTTAGGTCATGCGGAAGACAGAAAGTCTTTTGCTTTAACTTAAGAGCATGGTACAAAAGACTTTTTGATCGCAGTGCCTCACCTCGTTGTGAGGAACCCTCTTTTCGAAAAAAAAAATGCTGAGACTTTTTTGGATCACATCAAATGGGGAAAATTCGATTAAGGTCCTGATTCCATTCAACTATGCTAGTGCTGAAAGTTACATTTATTTATTTTAAAGGAGTACAACAAAGTACAAAGATAAATTTAAATTCAATGTTAAAAAATAAATAAGGAAAAAAAGTATATGAAGTAATCCGCATCATCTTTTTAGCGTTATGAATCATATGTGGGGAAATTCAAGTGATTATAAATAACAAATCATCAGGTATCGAAAAAAATGAATAATACTTGTCTAAGAAAATAGCTAATACCTCATGCCATTTCCAGGTTAATCAAAACATCTCATTACCCTGAAACGATTTGATGTTTTTGGCTGTTCAGGTTTTTGATCATAATTTTATAAGTCTTGTGCTGCTGTCTTGAGAACGACTTATCATAAACTTTTCACATAACAGATTTAGTGGCTCTTTGTTGCTAAAACGGGATTCACTTTGGAACTAGTTCATCGATGTTCATGAGCTTAGCTACAATCGTAATAGAAACAGAAGCTCAAGTGCTACTTAAACTGATGTGGTTTAATAAAATTAGCTACATTTGTATAAAACCAAAACAGTTCTTTTAGAATTTACTTCTTAAAATATTGCTTTAAATACAATTGTTTTTTTTTTTTTTGTGTTTGGCTTTAGAACTGTAATAAAAGAAATCAAAAATTTCAATTGAATCTGTTGTTTTTAGTACCTTGAGGAATGTGAGTTAAAACGCTTTAATAGCACATGGTACAACATTATAAATAATTCCCATCACATTTGAATATAAATTTCGATTTAATGGAAATCAATCGAAACTCCGAATATGGCAACGCAATTGGTAACTTGAGTAGCCAAAAAGCAGTTCCAGACTGTGACGCGGTCTTCCAACCCTCAGCTGGAGCTGTATGAAGCTCATGTGATTTACACGCTGCTGTTGCTTTATTTTTATTTTTTTGTAACAAATATAAAAGACATTGTCAGGGCAGTAAAGTTTCAGGCAGTAGGGCCAAAAAAAAAAAAAAATGTGGGTGGGTCTGTTGCAAAAGAATAATAACACACACCATGCGAAAATTTAAATTGAAAATGCTACCAAATGCGAAAATATATTACGCATTTTCAGGCATTTCCCGGACCAGGCAGGCACACAGTTTACTCCGCTCAGGAGCTCCTTGGGCAGACAGACTGACTCTCCGGTTAAGGCTCTGTGTCTGTCAGTATTTTTATCCTGTGTGAATTTTGTGCGCTTGACATCTGACGATTTATACAGCGAATACACACAAATATATGTACTACTACATGTGGGTGAAAATACACAAAGCAGGACACTTTCTCAAACGGTTTCTTTGATTTTAAGGATTTTTCGGTACAAAGAAAAATTCAACTGGTGCATTTCTATTCTAAATTTAAAGATAGACTTGAGGCTTTAGTTCTCTAGTGCCTTAAATCCACTTTAACTGAAAATTTATCCAACACTAGTTTGGATCACAGGTTAACTTCCTTATATAGAAGTTTACACATTAATTCAAAATAGCTTTCTTCATTGTTCGGTAATCTTTAACTCCTCAGTTGGCTTACTTTTCTGGACTAAGGTTACCAAACAAAACCTTTACAATGTAGCGGTTTTAAGTTCCATCAGTAATCACTGTGGACGTCCACTTTCTCAGTACTGCCACAAATACTTCCCTACTTAAAGTTCACTCAACGCTATTTTCTCATCTACATTTAATATTTCAAAGAACCTAATTTTAATTTAGAATATTTTGTTATCTCACTGAACCCCTAGCATTTTTTTTTGCGACGGAGAAAAATATGCTAATTTTCAATTCAGAGTAATATTATATTTAATAAGAATTTATATTATTTATTTTCAGTATTTAATAATTCAATAGCTAAGTCATTAAAAATTAAGTTTTTCGTTTCTAAGCCGATAAATATTCGTTATTTAATAAATTGAAATAATTAATATTAAGATTGAATATTGAAAGTCGTGAAAACTTCCAGTCAAAAGTTGTTCGCTGCACCTGTATACGTCAATAAATATTCATTATGAAACAACTCATTAAAAAATTGAAACCTTTAAAAATATAATTAAGATTTAAGTCAAATATTGAAAATCAATAACATTTAAAAGTTCGATTAAAAAGTTTTTCGCTGACTTACCTATATTCTACGTTAAATATTCATTATACAATGCCTCAATAACTAATCGAGATCTTTCTAAAAATAGTTAAGATTTAAGTTGAATATTAAAAAATTATGAAAAACTAAAAGTTCGATTAAAAACTTTTCGCTTCACTTATATTTGCCTTTTCGTTATTCAATAAATCTTTCGAAATATTTAAAACATTTTAATTAAAATTTAAATCGAAAATCATTAACATTAAAAACTTCGATTCAAAATTTTTTTGCATCATTTATAATCGCCAATAAATATGGATTATGCAATAACTCGATAGTAATCGAAATTTTGCAAAAAATAATTAAGATTTATGTTGAATTTTGAAAATAATTCATAATTTTTAATCTAAAAGTTCGACTCAAAAGTGTTTCGCTTTAGATATTCTTACCCATACGTCATGTATATATACATATAGGTATGTAAATACATATTTGTTTGTGCTTCAGTTACAAATACTTCTGTACTAGCCAACTTCTTTGGACCAGGCCAACAGCGCAATTATTCAAAATATTGTGGCTAAGCATATGCAAAGTGAATATTTAGCATAACAAATGCGCTAAAACAGCAGCCAAAGCCACAGAGCAATAGCCAGGGCCATAACCATTGGGATTGGGATTGGGTTTGGGGCTTGGGACTGGTGCTGGTGCTGGACCCAGAAGTAGAAATGGCAAAGGCAATGAGCTAACGAAATAAGACAAGATGACTTTACGTTTAAAAGGATGAATGCTTAAGTAACTTGACGAAACAATAAAAGCAAAACGTAAGGGAATGAGACAGTGAGTGAGTGAGGGGGTGAGTGAGTGAGTGAGGGGTTGAGTGGGTGAGGAGTGAGCTAACTGATGACTAGTAAACAAAATGAATATAGTACAACGGAAAAGATTGCCCAACCCGCTAGTATGCTCTAGGGGGGCTCTTTGTCTGTCCCGACAAACGGTTTGGCAACATTAATCGAAGCTGAATTCCCGGCCAGGAAGGAAGGAAACACTATGCGATTCCAGCGGCCAAAGCTGGCAGCTCAAATTTGCTCAAAAAATCAACCAAAAAAAAAGTACGAGTTGATCAATAATATTTGAAAAAAACCGACTATTATATACACTTCGCTATTCAATATACTACATGCCATTTATATATTATGGATTAGTCAAAATAATCAAAAAAAATCGTATTTACAAAATGTTGCGACTTTTGTGACATAAGATCTATAATATGGAGGGTACTCTCCACCCTATTTTACTCTATTATACACTGAGAGAAAGAAGAGTAAGGTGTCAATGTAGTTGTACAAGGGCGAAAGGAGGTCAAATTTAAAACAAGGCTGCATGCAATTGAGGAACTGGACAATAGGATGCAGCTTCAGACAAAACAGAGCACCGGAGCGATGAATAGACCCAAGGACGCAAATCGATTTCTTTTGACATGCTGAACATTTCTTCTTTTTTTTTACTAATCTAATATAGCCCTTATGCTTAAGCAGTGGAGAGTATAAAAAAAAGAAGAAAACGAGGTCAGCCAGCAGCAGCAAACAAGCAGCAGGATAATATGTATGAGCCTGCAAAGGTGGAACGAGTTGTCTTAAGGTAAAAGCATCCTCCCCAGACAAAAAAATGAAGCAAGTCTTATGATTTATATGGCCAAACAATTGATATGCCAAGGCAAGCTGAAAAGTAACACAAACAGACTTATATAAAACATGTATGTATGTACGAGTGTATGTACTTGCTTATATGTATGTATATATAAACAATATCTAAAGTGTAGCAGGCTTTTTGGCGCTGTTATAGCCTTAACTGCTTAGCTTTCTGGGATGCTGTTTGGTTGCTTGGCTGCTTGGCTGCTTGTCTCGCTCTCCGTGCCTTGACTGACTGATCTGACAACTCTTTGAGCATAACCAAACAGACAAAAATATTTTATATGTAAATGGGATTTATGGCAAAGTTTTAACCGGATTTTGAGTATACAACAATGCGCAACGGATATGCACACAATGACAACAAACATATTTACAAGAAATTTAATGTTCATGCAGCTCTTCCTGCCAGTTTCCAAAGTACGCCGTGCGAGTTCTTTCAAGCTAAATTTTTGTGCACACTGTTAAAACATCTAGCAACCCTCGTTGCCACTGACATGCTGAAATCAGCAACAGCATTAACCTGTCCTCAATTCTTACGTCTTTCTCCAGAACTTCGCACAGTAGTTCCCTCATCTGAACAGAACTCACAACTCAACTCAACTGAACTGAACTGAACTGAGTTAAAGTCGAGGCAATTCAAATCAACTTTCAACTTGTCTCCGTATCAACTTTGGTATGTCTTCAAGTTTGGTTTCTGTTTGTCATATGAAAATTAAGCCATCGTTGTCCTTGCCATCATCCACATCCTCATCAGCTTTGGTATTGTTGTTTGTTGCCATTATTAAACCAGAGCTGAAAGCAGAGCGCTCACTCACTCTCTCACTTCGTCTCTCTCTCTCGCATGCAGTCAGTTGTCGTTGTGTTGTTCGGACCTGCTTTCCTGACACCCGCTGCTCCCCGACCACATCTCCTTGTGTCGACTGACGGTATTTACGCTTTCAATAATTCATGCTTAAAGGATAATCAGGATATACTTGTATGTAAATTTTGATAATGCTATTTGCTGCCAGTCTCACACTGTCTTCAGCTTGCATTTTGTTATCTCTCTCTCGCTGTTCGTACAGGGTGTGTACACACTGGCGCGATTAGAACTTGAAATCTTAGATGGCACATTTTTCAAAAACTTTTTAACGTAGTTATTGTTAAATAAAACGCATTATTGGATAGATAACTTAAAATTAAGGACTTTTGGAAAAATATCTATGTATGTAATTAAAGCCTTCGATTTTTATCTTCCTTGAGCGAAAAATAGAAGTCTACAAAGCATCAATTTAGGTTAAATGAACGGCCTCTTAATTTTGATTAAAGTAATTAAAGTAATATTAAATTGCACTTAGAATTACATATTTTTTATAAGGATTTGCACAGCAATCCCTACCCCTCCATCGACGAAAGCGGCTCAGGGGGGTCCACTCAAAATTAAATTACTTCTTTATTCTTCTCATACCTCTTCTTTGATGCTTTACGCAAAAAAACGTTTTTATATAATAGAGGGATACAATTTAATGTAATTGGTATTGTAGTATAATAGTATTCTGCTCAATATACTTTAAAGCAATGTTTTTATTTGCTTTAAGATCAAAAACGATTTTTTCACGCCAAGCATATCAAGAACATAT
The DNA here is from genome assembly GCA_037043745.1 of Chymomyza amoena. Lineage (NCBI taxonomy): Eukaryota > Metazoa > Arthropoda > Insecta > Diptera > Drosophilidae > Chymomyza > Chymomyza amoena. The sequence goes on from JBAMAX010000250.1 coordinate 170,897, forward strand.
TCAGTCAAAGTAAGATCCAGCCAATAATTTTAAAACTTCAATGAATGATTAAAATCGCAATATTCTTTCGTTTTCTTGAAAGGAAACCTTCGTTGATGATGAATCTTTATGTGAAATTTCTTACTCTCTCATATAATGCAAGCGATTAGTATCGTGAGTCCAAAATATTCTACAGCAACTAAAGTCTACGCATATCACTTTTCGATCATTGTCTTGTGGTATTTTCAAATTAATTTCGAAAAAAAAAAAATATTTTGCAATTTCCAAGAAAAAATTCATCTGCAGCTTTCCAAAAATATACTGAATAATCCAAATGAGTGAATTACTAAAGCTTAAGAGTTAGTGGGATACTTGCCTAGTCCATTGAGATGTATAATTTTTTCCGTTTATCTGGTAATAAAACTCGGTCTATGTTTAAAGCCTAGAGGTAATCAAGAAATTAAGTTAAAACGTATCATTATTCGTGTCTCTCCGCTGGTTGATATATGAAATAGTGGACCAATTTCGACCAAACTTCCCACAAATGTTTTGAGTAATATAAAACACAAAAAAAAAACATAAATATTATAATATTTCAAGTTATCTCTGCACGTAAGTAATGAAATCTTTGGGTGCCCTAAAGCTCGATATGATGTTTGCTATATGTAAATTGTAAAGCGCTTATCATCATTATATCTAACCAGATTTTTAAAAAAACCATGGATTTTTTTTATTTTGGTATTAATTATCAACCAACAAAAATATATCTTTTTGATTTCAATTTTTACTTCGAAACTTAACTTCTAGAGCTTATAAATACATTGAAATTTTATGAATTTCCTACCCACGAAAAATAAAGGCTTACCTATACTTGATTCTTGCTTTGTCATCAGAATGTTAAAAAAAGTGCAATAAAATGTTTAAAATCTAACAAAAAATCACCCTGTATCTTCGATTTTTTTTTTTTTGACTTCACTCGATTTTCTTCTTACCTGTTAGACAATGTTGCTTGACGCCATGGGTATAATAATTTGCGAATCGAGATTGATATGAGGCTTCGCAAAAAAAAGAGTCTGGGTTAAAACCTGGCAGTTAGTTGGATTCGAGCTACATTCATTGTGTACATTTATATACTGCCTACGTTTGGGTGTGTGAGTGTGCAAGTTGTTATATTGGATAAAAGATATTTTTTGTTAGAGCATTTTTTGTGCTTGTTAAAAAAGCTGTTAACGAGAGGAAAGCGCCGAAATCACTTTTCCCAAAAAAAAGTTAATCTTTTTTTCCAGTTAATATGTTAGTAAAGAAACAGATTACAGCGTAGATAATTTTTTTGTCAACATTTTAATGTTTATTTGACTCACATGAGTTTTTCTTGGGATTCTTAGCATATATTCTAATGCTCGTCAAGATCTAGAAGATTTAACAACCTTAGTCGATATTAATCATATTGCTAAGAGCTAAAGTTCCCTAATTGATACAAATCCATCGCCTTGGATAGGGTATACAAATATTTGCAGCATGGCAATGATGCGCCCCAATTACTAGAAGGTGTGTTAAAGCCACCTTTATGCCACTCCCTCTAATTTTTGGAAGCATAATTTCCAGCCCTGGCTCAGCTGCTTTTGCTGTCAGCGTGAATGTGAATGAAAATTAATGTCCAAAGCTTTGAAGCGTTGGAAACGGCAACGACAACTTAATGAAAAATGGCAGTAGGAAGAGCAAAATCTTGGGAACGATATGCTCATCACATAAACTGGGCCAAACCAGGTGTCCTTCTAATGCTGTAGTCATGACCATAACTCTGCGCCTCTTGCCCCCTGCGCCGCCGCGTCATGATCCCAACTCAACGCCTGTGGCAAGCTCTGGACTCTTGACTTTTATGCAACATTTTTGCTTCAATGTTTTTGTCTAAAATTTGCCTGCAATCTCGTCATGGTTGTGGTTCCTGTCAGTGACACAAACACGCACATATACTTAAACTCATACTCATACGCCCTGTTGGCAAAAAATGGCCGCTGCCACTCCTAAAGTGTCAGTATTGGTGTTCAAATGTGGCACACTGGCGGACTAGTCCAAGACTGTCGCGCTTTTGTGCCTTGAGTAAACTAGTTTAAGTGCGTATACTAGTAGCTTTTTAATTAGCATGTACATGTCATTTAGGCATGCTTTAAATAAAAATATTATAATGCGGCTTAATAGATATAATAAAAATATAATAAAATTTAATAACAAATCATTTTATAATAGTTAGAAATTTAATTAAAGGTTTTTACTGGAAGTCTACCAACTGTAAAACAAAATATATGCTTTTTTACCCAGTACAGTTTGCAAATTAAAAAAAAAACAGTTATTTGAATATTTCATATTTGCCGCTCTATACGGGAAATGTTGAACTGCAGCTGACTTTTAGATACTCTACCCGATTGCATTTTCATGCAACATAAATATACAGGGGTGCCACAGAAAACCAATTCAATTCAATTTCGATGCAATTCCAATTCTTGGTGCCACAGACATGACTGACAACGGTTTCAAAACCGTTGTCAACATTTTTTGAGATTTGATTAAATTCATTAATAAAGACTAATTTATACAATTAACCCCTTACTTATTTGGAAAGTATGTTCAATTTCTAAAATATCTGTGTCTTTATGTTTTGCTAAATCTAATATTTTAATTCATGATTTTCGTTTTTACAAAAACGTTATCAAAATCAATTGTTCAGTTGCCATTCAGTGTCAACGTTCAAAATCGATTCTACAAAGGAGTTGCCACATAGTGCGGTTCTAAATAATAACATTTCGAAGTAATTATTTTGGCGTATTAATAAATGTTTTTGATGTTAAATGATAGTTAAAAAATGTTTTTTTTATTTTCACTAAGTTGCCATTATGTGAAGCTACGAATTTAATGGAAAGTTACATAAAAATGTTCTGTGCACCTTTATCCTACAAAGTGGCAATGTACAGCATGTAAGGCATGGTTGTGATTGTCAATAGTTAAACTTTAAATGAAAATATCAGTAAAGGTTCTTTCCTTGTAGGGTGTTTTTTGTAAAGACTTAATGGCTAATAATCGTGCAATTGGCATTTTAAAAATTAATTTTTATTGATGTGCAAATTTTCAAATGAACCAAACCGATTTTGCCATTCTCAATGCTGAGCACAGCTGTGGAGTAGGGTTGTCATATACACTCTTGTATTGGGCGGGACAAATATTCAAACTTAATTTAAATGTATTTTTTACAAATGGAAATCAAAATTATGCAAAATATGCTGATAATTATCGTTTAATGTAATAAAGAATAAACTTTATTGGATCACTATTAATAAACATGTATTTGAATAAATATCTAAATGTTCTAAAATAATTTTTCCAAGGCTGCAACCCTTTGCTGTCATTCTAGCAAAAACGTAAACATTCGAAATAAATTGTTCGAAAAATGAAATCAACAAGATTTATGTGGCACCTACGGATTTTTTTATTGATTTGGTTTCAAACCGCTGCCAAAATCAATATCGATTTCTGTGGCACCCCTGATAAGTGTAGTATGTGTAGTAATATTTATAAATAATTTGTAACTTTGAAGCACAAAAATTAATTTAATTCCCTTGCTTATGTTACATTTATTTGCATAAAACTAATATACTCATAAACGTAAGTGTAGTCTAACAAAATTATGTTTGAATTATTACTGGTTATAAGAAGTGACACTTTTTTAACCTGCCAGCAACTAGTTACATTCGGAGTAGTTGAGTGTCATCATAGCAACAAATTGCACACTTATGCGTGCTCACCGATATGACTGTACTTTGCTTAGCTGACCGAAAAATTTGCATTTTGCAACACATACAAAATATGCAAAATAGAAGCTGATCTTTATGTGTCGATAAATTAAAAAAACAAGCATTTGAAACAGTTACTCCGGTAAATGACAACAGTTACTGCAAGACAGCTGTGCTGTACACTGAGAGAAATCTTATTTTGGTGGGAAAAGTCAAATGAAATTGAAATGGTTTTTATTTTTTATTTATAGCTGCATAAGAGTTGGTTTATCTTAAAAATTGAAGTGTACATGGGGGTTGCTTAATTAAAGAGGGCATGCCCTATATACATACCTTGTAAAAATATCAAAATATCTTGATTTCTCTCACTTCGCCAAAAATTCCCTTTAAAATGCCAACTTTATTTAAGTACCTATTTTTAAATATGAGCTTGATAGAGTATATAAATTCCTTGGTAATAAAATATATGTTTTTATTTTCTCGAGCCAATCCTTCAATCGATTTATCGCGTTCATCTTTACACATTTATTAACATTGTGCCAAAAATATTTTTAGTAGCCATTCAAACCGCAAAAAAAAGTGTTAGCATAAAAGTGATAAATATAAATTTTGCCGTAATAATATTTAAATTTAAGAAATAAGCTTTCCATTTTGGTTTTTTTTGGATGTTTTGAAACCTTTACCTGAAGTTATATATAAATTATTGCGAAAAGAGTTGTTTCTGTGTATTTTGTGAATATTTTTGAGAGTAGGTGTATTTACTGCTTTGTTAAAACGATTTCTAAAGTGGTTGCGCTGAAAAAGTTTGGAGAGTTTCGCGGTCTAGACTTTGGTAAGCTAGTAATAGCCCATAAAGTTTCACCAAAATAAAGAAAATCGATGAAGATGTCCGTCTGGCTTTTCTTGTAACCTTACTGCTTGTAATTTAGCAGAAAGCTCCTTTTCAATCCTTTTTTTTACAATCATTTTTTTATTTCCCTGGAATACATTTGGTAGCTTATGTCCTTATACGGGTATTCTATTGAGAACTTTTGGAGATTTTCGCAACATCGTTAAAATAAGAATCAACCTATTCCTGAAGCTCCACCAAAGACAACCTATTTGTTATTACGCTAATTAACAATAATTTTTTATGGTGTAATATTACTCAGTGCCCCCATAATAGCTCATATTGATAAGTATCCGTGACATATTTTACTCATTTCCATAAATATAAAACCGAAATGAACTGAAAAAATTTGTCTACATACAAATTTTGAGATATTACAAAACAATTTTTTTTGTTATGTCTCTCTGTTCTCATCAAACGAAAAAATAATCGACTGTGCTACAGTAAACGAATTCGAACAATTTTTTCGGATTCCTTTTGAAACCGAATGTTTGGTTGCAAGAGGAATTAAAACGAATCGTCAAAATATGTTAAAAAAAGTACTGACTTTATATCGAATTAATTTTTTAAATATTCCTTGCAATTCTTGGATTATATTTATGCCAACTTAACGTTACATATGTATTTTTTGAAAATTATTTTGAATAATTTTTTTCCGACTCCACCCAAAACAAAGGGTATATAAATTTTGTACATGCCGAAAATGTATGTAATATACAGAAGGAGTCGTCAGATACCCTCCAAAGTTACCTACAGTTTGATCAGAGTGATTAGAGAAGTCGATATACCCATGACTGTCTGTTTGTCCGTCCGTATGTTCGTCTGTCGAAAGTGTTTAAGTATTTAGAGTAACCAAAATTTAACATTAGATCCCTTATTATTCCATAGAAGACAAGTTTATTTCACTTTTTTGATATCGTGGTTACGTTATATAGCTCTCAAAGGGATGAGGTCAACAAACCTCGAAAAAAAAAACAAAAAGTTATAGATGGATAATTTGTTTATTTTTACAAATATTGTGCCACCGGCACTCAATAGATTATTACAGCCCCCAAGAACTGTACCAAATTTGATCAAAATCGGTTGACTATATCTTGCAGCTTCCGAAGAACCATTCGGCCAAAACTTTTTTTTTACAAAATTCACTGTATTTCGTTTGTTTCTGAAGATATTGATAAGTAATTAATTTCTTAATGAAGATATTGTAACCAAATTTGGCATTCGGAAGTTTTTTATAGGTCTTAAGCGTTGCAGCCAATTTTTTCAACATCGGTTGACTATATCATATAGCTCCAATAGGAACGATCGTTCAAAAAAACATTTTTGGTTAAAAATTTGTCTTTTTTGATTGTTTATAAAAGTATCGTAACCTTATTTGGCAATCCAATGTTTTTTGGTGTTTGGTGCATGTTAGTGGAACAGGGTATCCCAATGTCGTCCGCCACCGACTTTAACATACGCCATCTTTTTTTATTAGACGATTTTTCAGCAATATTTCAAAAAAGGTGACACTTTGTTTTTGCCCGATGCATTTTAAAAATGTATGAATAGTTTTTGAAATTTAATTTAAAAATAACACTCGTTTTTTTTTTCAGTGTACAAATAGCATATGCAATATGACCAAATGTGTTGCTAAACTCAATTTAGTTGAATTTTTATTTACTTTGGATTTTGCATGCATGGCTTCTCGTTCATATACACACACACAAAGACACACTTGCAAAGATAAACTATATACATATATAACCTTATAAAGGTAGTTGCCACTAACTGAAGCTGCACACATATATCACTCATACGCCATGACAACATGCCACCTACCTAGACTGACTGATTCTGATGAGGTTTTTGCTGCTGCTGATGCATCAGGTAAAAGAAAAGCTTGGCAGTCTGTTCATTTATAAGCCAAGTTGTCCATAGTTGTCCATTGCAATTGCAGCATTTTGCTACGAAATCATATCTAAAGTGTGGCATGTGGCACATATTGGGCCAAAAGTTGAATTACTTTTTGCACAGTTTTGTGCATCTTGCCACATTTTGAGTGCTGCTGCATGTTTGCAAAATGTTAACATTGTTGCAGAAACTTTTTGCATGTTAAAGGAAGTTTGCATATTTTACTTGATTTTCGCTGTTGTATGTTGCAACCAAAATAGTGGCATGCAGCAAAATTTGGAGGCAGACAATTTGAGAGCAGATTATGCATATTGATGGCATTAACGAAGTATTTGAAAATAAATCGATTTCGCTGATATTGGTACTACAGATTGGTACAGGCAGATTGGACAACTTGGCTGTTTATCGATAACGTGATCAAAATCATTAAAATTGATCGATCGATATATATATTTGTATATAGTGTAATTCAATAAAAATAAATTAAGCTTAACCGCAAGCCTTTCTAGTTGGCTTATTCTAGAAAATTAATTATGTTTCTATTTTTATTTTAAGGGGATAATGTTGCTTCTATGTTCCGCCAGGAGCGATTTGTGATATCATAGGTGTATATTTCAGTGATATAAATAAATATAAATAATAATCTAGCTTATGAAAATATCCTAAGATTCTCTTGTTGCATAAACTTCTTAGCAGAAGCCTTGAGCTATCCATTTTGTTCTAATTTTAATCTACTTGACATGCGATATGCGAAAAATCTAATCGATATCGCAACATAATTCTAGATGCTGACAGAACCTGAGGCCAATAACAACAACAACAACAATAGATACTTGCAATAATTACAAGCAAGTAGCAGCATCAGAGTGCCAGCTTGTTTGCAACACATTCCTACGTAACATGGGTGCAAAGAGGGGGAAGATATAAAAACTTGCTTACGCAATTTGCCCGCTTACCAAGAAGGGGTGGGGGGACGACAGACTGTGCTAAAGAGCGAGAGCCGCAGGCAGTATGGGAATTGGAGCTGTCTTTCACCTGGTACTGGTACTGGCACTTATGAATATTTGCGCAGAAACAAACACCCCATCAACCCCAACCCACCAAATGGTAGTCTTGCCCCAACTGAACTGAACTGAACTCGAGTCGACTTTATGCCTGCATCACGTCATTTCCATCTGTTTATACGCATATTTTGCCCCACCAGTGTGACCGTGTCTTTCGTAGTGTTTTGCGGTATTTGGTGGCATGTTTTATGCATACGTTGACATCATTCACAAATGATGTACTTCCGAGCAGCTCGCTCGGACCGTGTGCCCTGTCGAGACCCAACAACCCGCCTCCCCAACCCACACACTGCGCCAGTGCCCAGGTGTGCGCGACTCATTTACAGCTGAAGGAGAGTAGTTCAAATATATATTGTGGGTAGTAATGTTTATGCGAGAACGATGGTTGCAATGGTTCAACATGCTTTGAAGGACCTGTAAACGGAACAATAGCCACATCTTTGTGTTTTTTGAATTTTTATATCATTTTTGGTATATTAATATACACAACTTCCACGACTCTTCTTTGCTCTGCTTCTTTAGTTTTTTAATGATTACTTACATTTTTGACTTTATTGTACTGGGGAGCATCAGCTGACTCGGGGCATTCGTTGACCCAGACAGCTGCACTAGGCTTCCATAAAGAGACTTAATATAACGAAGCTTTCCAATAGGCATATCTTTATATTAGCCTTATGATTATTTTGAATATTTTTCTTCTACGCATACACTAGTCTACAAATTTAAGACAGTTCTTACCCGAATTAAAGATTTTAGACTCAAAACTTTCGTAAGAGAATTCTCTTTCAGCTTCGAGCGTTTTTTTTCTTTAAAAAAACGCAAACCAAAAATGTGTAATTTTTAAAAATTGTCGAAAATTTTTATCGCCTTTAGTTGTTTGTAACTTCAATAATTTTTACTTAGACTATACATATCATATCACTGTAAAGAGCACATTTAATACTTTCGATCTTTCATATCGATACAAAAAAAGTGCCCAAAACATGTTTTTCGAAAAAATAAAGGTTGCCATTGTTACCAAAAAAAAATATTTTTTACATTTTTCGTGTAAACTAGTGTTCGTTATTTATCAAAAATATATTATTATTTTCCAAAGTATTCAAAGTTTTATTTTATCATATATATTTACCTCGATTTACCTACCACTATTTGCTCAAAAAATTTTAACAAATTATATTTCCGTTAGGGACATAGTGTAAATAGGATTATGATAAAGAATTATCCCTAAATATCGAAACACTTGCCTAGTTCCACCATTTGTCCTTTTTTTTCCGTTAAATAGTTCCTCACGGAGAGGTGGGGCACTGCGACCAAAAGGTCTTTTGTACAACACCCTTTAGTTAAAGCAAAAGACTTTCGGCTTCCTGCATGAATTGCAGTAGGTCTTTTGTTGGTATTGACCTGAGATGGAAGGGACTAATCCGTTCCTTTCCCAAGTGACAGCTTCTGTCCTATACCAGCGCTGGGCAGTCACAGAGAATATGGCTGGTGGTTTCATTGTTTTCTAGACAGATTCTGCACTTTGAAGAGTCCGATAGGCCAATTTTCTGTAGATGGTGTCCAACAGTCAGATAGGTAAGCTACCAGTAGCTTTAGGTCCGCTCTGCCAAGACCTTTTGTCTTGATCGCAGCCAGAGGTTTGACAAGCACTTTAGCATGACGAAGCCCCGGAAGGGAGATCCAGTATCTTCTATGTTCTCCTGCGGCCCATCTGTTTATCATGGTTTTGATTGTGTACCAACCAATTCCACAAAACGGCGCAGGAGATGTAGTCAGGGTGGAGGTACCCTGTCGGGCTAGATCGTCTGCGATCGTGTTACCATCCATTCCCGAGTGTCCAGGCACCAAACATAGCACGAATTTGTTGCGGGAGGACAGGGCTTGGAGGTAACTGTGGCATTCTTTAACCATCCTGGAGGAGATGCTCCAAGAGGATAGTGCCCTAATAGCAGCTTGGCTATCTGAGTAAATACAGATGCTTGCTCCCCTAGTTCCCTTTTGATGGATACTAAGGGCGCAGATCTTTATGGCATGAATCTCCGCTTGAAAGACGCTGTGCCAGTTGCCCATTGCGGTAGTGATTCTGGTGTTGGGTCCAACGATTCTAACACCTACATCCTGCTCAGTTTTTGACCCATCCTTGAACCATTGTTGCCACCGGGGGTTTCCACAGTTGCTGCCGTCAGCCCAAGTCTCCCGACTTGGCAGAAGAGATCTAATTTTCTTGTTATGAAAAAGTTCCGTGATCATAAGATCTGATCTAGAGCAGATCGATACGTCAGGAAGGGAATATATAAGTGCTGCATGACCAGTGTCACTTGCTAAGAGCCCAAATGTGATCTGGATGCGTAGTAGGCTCTGCATGGCTGACTTTTTGATGAAAATGTGCAGTGGTGTGAGTCCATGGACTGACTCCATGACAGCTGTCGGACAGGTATGCATAGCTCCCGAGAGAGATATGCATACTAGTCTTTGAAGCTTGCTGCATTTATTGATGGTCACATTTTGCTGCGTCTTGGGCCACCACAGACCCCAGTCAAAGCTTGCTCTAAACAGACAAATCAGTGGACTTAGGATGAAATCCAGACATTTCTGGAGAAGTGCTGGAAAAATTCCGTCCCCATCAGATTTCTTGAAAGATTCAAATAAGCCAATTGCCCATCTTACTTTGTCGGCATCGAATATAGTGCCAGATATTCTGGCAGCCCCTCAGAGGTTTGGCTCGATCCAATCGGTGAGTTGGTCATCCCTGCTGCAGATGCCCATTTGGGCTTAGCAATTTTGTAAAGAATGTAGCTCCCATCTGTATGATTAGTTTTTAAAAATATTTGGGAGCACAATTTAGTTACTTATATTTTTGTAGATAATAAACAATATTTTAAAGAGCTCAAAATGATTGTATTAAATTTTATTTTGAAAGACCATCGTTCTTTCTGAGTTTTTGGAAACAAATATGTTCTCACCGAAAAAAAAAGTTATTAACGAACTTGCAAGATCTCAATTTTTATGCGCATAAACCAGGCGCATTATTTAAAATTATATTTATAAACATAGTATATATGTATATACTTGTCGCCTTAAATATGTACTATACATACCTGTTTTGTATATATATGTATATTAGCGAAAGTTCGCTTCTTTTTGGCAGTCTAGTCATAAATCAAAAATAATTACTTTCTGACGTCTTTGCTCTTGCAAGCTACGAGACCGGCCCAAAATCAAACTCTGGAACTCCGGATGTGTAGAGTAACTTGCTCTCTTAGACCTTTAATAAAGTCGCAATTTCGTTGGCAAGTTGGCAGTTCCAATTAGCCTTGCAGCCAAAGTCAAAGCGGCTTTGAATTTTGGTTTTTGGTTATGCAAGCTGGCTTCGTCCTTGGGCTAGCGTAGTGGCGGCAGCTGCATGTCCTTGGACCGAGGCACAAATCAATCAGCGTATTTCCTTTATGTGTGTGTGTGGTCTGGGTGTGCAGGGGTTAGGATGATGTAACCCATATAGTGGAGAGTCACCTACTTTTTTTGATAAAATTTTTTAGGTTGCCCTTTTGATACCCTCTTAGCAGACTAAGGACTACGAAAAGGATTAGATTTTAATTGAATGAACTGGACGATAAAAAACTTAAAAAAAATTAAATCCTATTCCACAAAAAGATCCTCTTAAGCCTAAATAATTTTGTCAAAAAGGTATATCTATATTTGGAAATTAAGGAATATTTGTTCGACTTGGGTGTAAAAAAAAGAGTTGATTCACTCTGGAATTTGAATTTCTGGTGCCCTTTTTCTTAAAATTAAGAATAAACTATTGTTGATGTTAGTTTTAAGACTGACCATTCTCAAGAAATTCTTTTAAAAAATACTTTTCCTTAATATCATACTTAAAATTAAAAAAAAAAAAAAGAATTTCTAACAGCAAAAAAACGTTTTTAAAAAAATTAATCTTTCTTTAATCGAAAATTAAAAAAAAAGTTGGTCTCACAACAATTTGAGCCAAACAAAAATATATATTTTTAAATCTCAGATGAAATAATAAAATATTATAATAATTTATAATTTATAATATTTTGATCGAAAAACAAGGGTTATTTTTCGAGTTTTATATTAAATAGTTTTTCTTATTGATAAGATCCCCGATTTAGGTTAAAGGATTTGAAAAATTTTTGCTTGTACAGATTTCGGTTTTCATAAATTAGTTAGGCAAGAGTATTTGGATTATGGGTGATTTCCTTTTGACATCAATTGAAGTTCTTAAGCATCTGCCGAATAGTTTTCAACATCGAATCTTATCCACTCCCAAGAAAAATTTATTAAAAAATCTGTTGAGAACTTTTGGAATAAGAACGGGCTTAGGGTATTTATATTCGTCATGTTTGGACTGGCAACTTTCTATTTGTTTTTATTTTTTTTGTAGCAATTTTTTTTCCTAGTTTTTTGTTTATTTGGCTGGTTGGTTGACTGCGCCTGCTCTTTTAATTGATTCCATAGCATTTCGTTTTAGTTTTCAATTTCAAAATCAATTTGTCACAACGTACACGTATATACTAGCTATATATGTGTACTATATGTAGAATGTATGTAGAGACGACTTTGCCAGTTCTCAATCAAGGTCCTTTCACACGCCTTGATGCTATAGTAAAACTATCTAGTATAATTAAAAATGGCGTAAAAAAAAAGAGCAGCACAAAAAGCCAAGCAAAAACGAATTAAGGACATTTTGTTCTAAATGTCATTGCATACTTTTTGGCGCATTAGTTGGACACGTACGGAGGGGCGATCCGGTCAACTTTAAGACAGTTTGGAAACAATTTTTGCCTGAGCGCCGCACTGAGTGACTTTTGATGTGAATGCATGCTGCACATTCCCCCGCCCAACACCAATACCCCGACTAACCCACTTACCCCGTCAGCAAGCCCTCTCAGCTGGACAACACTTGACTAGATAAGAATACCGAGTACTTTGCCTTATCAGCAAATTGCAACGACAACGTTGAGGCAACGTCGTGGGGTTCCGGGTTGACCGAACTGTGTACCAAGCAGTCTGGGCAAAAATTATTCGCACACTTGTCACGGCTACCTCTATTGCCGAACTGTTTTATTAAAGAACTGCATGTTTATGGTAAAATGAGAAAACTCGGACACTATTGAATTAGTAAGAATAATCCTGAAAACATTCTTCGCTGAATGCAAAATGGTTTTCTAACGTTAATTTGTAGAATTGTTTCGCCATGACCAAATGATCAAAGTCAAGATTTTTATCTGAATTAGTGGAAAAATACAATTTCGGAAACTTTATTCCAGTTATATACATAATACAGCTTTTTTATTATGTATCAATTTTATCTCATTGATTTCAAAAAAAAATATCCACAACTATTCCTAGATTTGCTAAAAATATTCCTATGTATTTGCATAAATATAATTTTTATAAGATATTAGGTTGGTTTTAGAATTTTAATGTTGTTGTGACCCAGAACCCTGGATAACAACTACTCTACTTTACCCAAATTTCGTAAAATAAATAATAAATAGTTTCTTTCAGAAGTTACAAAAATAATTGTTGGAAAACGCTTAGGGCAGAATTTAGAAAAAATATTTCTTTTAATAGCGAATAATAACATTGAGTTTAAATTACAATTTATTTTCAAATTATACGTTAAAAATAATTGGATAAATTTTTTCGTTGCGCTGATCGCAATAACAATTTGCAAGCCAAGTCAAGATTTATTTATTATTTTTTTGATTTAGAAACATTAAATTGGATTTTAACTTTTCAGCAAGAAGGAAGAAATAGCAGCTAAGATACAAAAATAAAAGACCAAATAAAAACATTTAAGAAATTAAGGCTTCTTGGTCTAATTTTAATAATAATCCCTTGTAGCATTTGAAAAGCTACTTTGCCGGTTGAATCTTTTTATCTTTAGTCCTTATGTTGTCAAGGCAGGGACAAATCTAACGAAGATCTTAAAAACCGGATCACCCTCTTTTGTATTCTGAACGTATGAATTGTAGTTACAAAAAAAAAATTTTTTAAAGTCATATTTTAAGAGTTTCTGAAACTAAATAGTCTGTCATTGGCCGTTTGATCCAACCACGTCAGGGTTTCCACATTACCATAAACCGATTATACAACATATACTGTTTTCCGTACTAAAAAACTTTTTTTATTTTAATTATGTTCTAACATTGAACCTTAATTCCAAAACGAAAGGTCAGGGAATTATGAAAAATATACAACGAATTTTGAAAATATTATTGCCATTGAAACCCATTAATTTTAATCGATTATTTCAAAACCCTTATGTAAGATTATAATCTGATCTTGTCAGAGGCCTTTTTGTTTATTTTTTTTCGTAAAGCCAAAGGCCAAGTGACAGAAAAAAATCGTTTTAGACCATTTGTCCTTGAATAATTTTTGCAACTTAGGATATTTTCTTGAAACCAAGATTAAAAATTATTATACATATTTATTTTTATAGATATGGCTGTTTGCATAATTATTGTAGCGACTGTACTTACACGAGTAGCAACAACGCGGCGACAATGACAGCGACAACGTCGTCAACGCAAAGAAAGCTGCTTAAGGATTTTTAAGTTTTCAACCCTATATTAAGGGTTGGGGCTTTCTAAAATTGTTGCACTTGCTCAGCTTCGCGTCTCCTCTTGGTCGCACTATGTTAAGCTTGCAACTCTCAGTCTGAAAATTCAATTTCCTAAGTGTTTGTTGCAAGACCTAAGAAATCCCCCCCAAAAGAAGTTCTAAAGGAGGTTGGGAGCTGCTGGCAGCTGTACTGGCCAGCTAATGCAGGCTGCTTAGAAGTGCTGAGCACTGCTTAACTGCGCCTGTTGTCCTGTTGCAAGTTATCCTGCAACTGGCGCTGCCCCGTCTGGTAGTTGCCATTGTTTGTGCGGAATTAAAGTTACTAAGCTATCAAGACCCTATCCCTTTCCGCATTCCCAGCGCCATCCCAACCGATTTATGCACAAAGTTTGAGCCAAACTCTCAGCCAAGTTTTTTGGACCAAAAAACATGATAGAAAGAACGAGGCTTAGTGAGTGGAAATTTAAGAGACATTATTTGTTTTAAAATTATATTTAAAAAGTGTTAATGTAAATAGTAGTCTATTGGAGGTTATTTTACAAATTTTAAGTACTGAACAGCAAATTAGTTTGGTTCGCTCTGGAGCAAAATAAATATATAATCTGCTTTTATAAATAACAAAATGTTTAAAAAATAAGTATACGCCGCAGAGCCTTATGCTGGAGTGAATTGAGTAACTAAGTTAGAACTTTAGGCTAATAAGTCTAATTAGGTCCACTTCATTTTGCATGGAAACTTGCTCTGCCGCAGCGACGTCGACAGCAAACAAACCCTAATTAGTTGTTCAGCCGTTGATAGAGTAAGGCCACGTAACTAACGATTTTATACTAAGAGAAAAAATATGCCACGAATAGTGCAAGAAGTTCATTTAGAGGGCGTGGAATATTATACCAGTTCCAATATCCTTTTGCGACAAACAGAAATGTAGTATGTTTAGATTTACATCTTTAGTTCTCTTTCTCACTTTTAAATACTTTTGCCAAAATTGTTTAAAAATCAACAAAACCGGAGAAGCTCGGGAAAAAAGTGGAGTGGCCAGCGACGATTTCCTAACTGGCCGATCCAATTAGCTAACAACCTCCAGCTTTACGCTAGGTACCCTCTGGTTGGCCCCTGGATAACCCTTTCCAGATGTGAGCTAATGTGAGAAGGCGGTCCCTAAGGCGATCTGCGTTTGAGGACGTTTTGCATGGAAGCGTAAGTGGACATCTAGTACCATGCAAGGAAGACGAAGGCCCAGTCAACCGTCATTTCCTTTTCAAACCCCACGACTACGAAAGAATCAAAAAAGCCTCCGATAAACCCACATCGAATTAGTCGCGCCATAGAAGAAGAAGCTTATATAACCCTTACCTTAAAGTACATGGTCTAGACACCCTCGCAGGAAATCGCAGGGTATTCAATATTCTTATACTTCAATTGTGTTTCCTTTTCCATTCAAATTTATTTAATTTATGTGTGCTTACAATGTTACGATTGAAACTAGTCGGTCAGTCAGTCAGTCAGCCAGCCAGTTCGTCCATCAGGCAGTCCTTCAGTTGGTGGGTGTGTCGAAAGTTCTTGACAAATGTTGAAAGCTTATGCCAGAGAGAGGAGTTTCTTTTTTCTGACAAAAAAAATCAAGGAAGTGTTTCCTAGTACGTGCAATTCATTTTGTGCACGTCGCTCAGCAGCGACATGAGCCACCAAATTGCGTATACGACATGTTGTTCACTTGATAAAGCTTGCTGGATGGGATAGCCAACTGGTAGCTGCTGTTGGTTGTTGCTTCCTGGTTGCTTGCTTGCCTCGCTGCCTGGATGCCTGCCAACGTCGAATTAATTATTGTAATTAGAAAATTTTCAGGCTTTGCGCTAGGACTCTTTTACAACAATAACAAGCATACCAAATAGCAAAGACAGTGGCCGCAGCAACAACAAGAAGATGATGTAGTGTCGGAGACAGTCGCGGGACTCTCACGAGATTGGCATTAAAAATGTTTTTCAATTTTGCAGCAACATCATCATCAGTCAAGTCACGGCAGACCTGGCAGAGGCGCCTTATAGGCGTAGACACGGTCATGGGCTAAGATGAGTCCACGGGGGAGGAACTGGAACTGAAACTGGGCTGGCAGAGTAATAGAAATGGTGTATGTCGTGGGGGTAGAGGGTACTGCAAACTCAATTTATGTTAAATTAACCCTTAAATCAAGCCAAAGGACAAAAAAAAAGAAGAAAAGAAGATGAAAACTTCTTGTTCAAATGTTGACAAAACTGCAGATGGATAAAAGGGTAGGTCGGGTTGGTTTTTAGTGCGGGGCTTACGGGGAGTGTCAGGCAATGTGAATGAAAATTAACTCACAACAATTTAACGAAAAAAAAGCATAAAGTTGTCTTTGCTTTTACGCGCATTAAATGTTTTCTATGCTGTCTTAATAACCTATAATCCCTGGGTACAAAGGGTATTATAGATTTTTGCAGTTAACAGAGTGAGCTATATCTAAACTTCTGTATGAATACGTAGTACATACTTAGAGAGAATCTCAGACTTGTCAGTCATCTCCCGACAATTTAAAAACCTCCATTATTGACGTACTAACATTAAAACTTTTTTATTTTCTTAATTTTTTATTTTCTTAATGAAAGAAAACTTTTTTTAGTAATACATTTTTCTTTTAACTAAAAACCTAATTTTCTTAATCAAAATTTCCCATTTTTATATATATTTTTTTTTTTAATTTCGGAAAATAACACTAATATTGATTTTTCAATATTTTTCTGCCTCAAATAAAATTACTATACAATTTAAAGATATTTAAAAACTATTTTTGATAATTTTTTTTTGTTTACTAAACAAAAATTAGAAACTATGACTTTTCTATAAATAATTTTTTTATAATAATTTTTATATATAATATTTTTGCAAAACTTTTTTTTTTAAATTTATTCTGATCTGCTGGAAAGGCCCAATTTTTATATAACAATTTTTTTAACCCCCGACGCAAAAAGAGGGGTGTTATAAGTTTGACGTGTCTGTCTGTCTGTCTGTTTGTTTGTCTGTCTGTCTATGGCATCGTAGCTCCCGAACGCATGCAGTGATTTCAATTTAGTTTTTTTTGTATTAAAGGTGACTTACGTGCGAGTGTTGTTAGACATGTTTGATGAAAATCGGTTGAGCCGTTTAAAAGTTGTGGGGAGTAAAAGTGGGGAGAAAAACATCAACTTTGTCCGATTGGCTTACAATTTGGTCCTATTGTAGCTGACGACGTCACTGATTCGAATCTGAGGTTATTTTTGCTCTATCTCTTCTCGTTTAGAAGTAATGGCCATTTGAAGTTAAAAACATAAACTTTGTCCGATTGGCTTAAAATTTGGTCCTATTAAAGCTGACGACGCCATCGATATTTCGTCTATCACAAGTCCACCAAAAACGTCTTGAGATATTTTTAATTCTTGTAAACGTAGATGAATATTTCGTCTATAGCAAGCCACCAAAAACTTCTTGAGATATTTTTAATTCATGTAAACGTCTTGAGATATTTTTAATTCTTGTAAACGTAGATGAATATTTCGTCTATAGCAAGCCACCAAAAACTTCTTGAGGTATTTTTAATTCATGTAAACGTCTTGAGATATTTTTAATTCTTGTAAACGTAGATGAATACTTCGTAAAACTTCATAAGACACCATCGATATTTCGTCTATCACAAGCCACCAAAAGCTTCTTGAGATATTTTTAATTCTTGTAAACGTAGATGAATACTTCGTAAAACTTCATAAAACACCATATATATAGTTGATGAATACTTCGTAAAACTTCATAAAACACCATCGATATTTCGTCTATCACAAGTCCACCAAAAACTTCTTGAGATAACACCATATATATAGTTGATGAATACTTCGTAAAACTTCATAAAACACCATCGATATTTCGTCTATCACAAGTCCACCAAAAACGTCTTGAGATATTTTTAATTCTTGTAAACGTAGATGAATACTTCGTAAGACTTCATAAAACACCATATATATAGTTGATGAATACTTCGTAAAACTTCATAAAACACCATCGATATTTCGTCTATCACAAGTCCACCAAAAACTTCTTGAGATAACACCATATATATAGTTGATGAATACTTCGTAAAACTTGATAAAACACCATCGATATTTCGTCTATCACAAGTCCACCAAAAACGTCTTGAGATATTTTTAATTCTTGTAAACGTAGATGAATATTTCGTCTATAGCAAGCCACCAAAAACTTCTTGAGATATTTTTAATTCATGTAAACGTCTTGAGATATTTTTAATTCTTGTAAACGTAGATGAATATTTCGTCTATAGCAAGCCACCAAAAACTTCTTGAGATATTTTTAATTCATGTAAACGTCTTGAGATATTTTTAATTCTTGTAAACGTAGATGAATACTTCGTAAAACTTCATAAGACACCATCGATATTTCGTCTATCACAAGCCACCAAAAGCTTCTTGAGATATTTTTAATTCTTGTAAACGTAGATGAATACTTCGTAAAACTTCATAAAACACCATATATATAGTTGATGAATACTTCGTAAAACTTCATAAAACACCATTGATATTTCGTCTATCACAAGTCCACCAAAAACTTCTTGAGATAACACCATATATATAGTTGATGAATACTTCGTAAAACTTGATAAAACACCATCGATATTTCGTCTATCACAAGTCCACCAAAAACTTCTTGAGATAACACCATATATATAGTTGATGAATACTTCGTAAAACTTCATAAAACACCATCGATATTTCGTCTATCACAATTCCACCAAAAACTTCTTGAGATAACAAATTATGCAATTAGATGTACGTATAGCCATGTGGAATGCCAATAGACTTGCCAATCATTTAAATGAAATAAAACTAACTTATCCTAACCTACCTATAAAAAGTATGAAATAAAAAATTAAATTAAAAATTTAAAAAACCCCCGATACAAGAACTTAAGTAATTTTCAATTAAAAAGTAAAAAATAATAAAAGAAACTTAATGTTAAAGTATCTAAGAATCTATTAATAATTCTAAAAAAATACGTCGCGTTGGGGGACCGCTCCTAACTAAAAATTTAAATACAAATAGTCTAATTAAGTAACAAAGATTAACTTAAAAACAAAATTAAGAAAATACTTCAAAAACTTTCATAGAATTACTTCAAAAAATTTGCATGTAAGACACGACCGTCAACGACGTCTGCCCTCGCGTGTCCCCCAACGCGACGTATTTTTTTAGAATTATTAATAGATTCTTAGATACTTTAACATTAAGTTTCTTTTATTATTTTTTACTTTTTAAATGAAAATTACTTAAGTTCTTGTATCGGGGGTTTTTTAAATTTTTAATTTAATTTTTTTAATATTATAATTTAATAAATAAGGTCATTGGAACCCGAACTCTTAAATTTACTATATAAGATCATTATTTACTATTTTTTTAAAGAAGATATTAAAATTAGATTAATTAAGTCAAGAAACTAAGACATTTGATTTATAAATGACTTTAATAATAATAATTTATTAATAACTTAGTTTTCAAATATTTTTTTTTTATTTTATTTGCAATCTGTCATATAAGACAATCAGCAAATTTTATAAGTAAAAACAAACAAATGACAGGATTGATTGTGCTCCATTGAGTCCAATCAATAGAGTATACAACAAAACTATTTGGTAAAAATTAGTATTTTATTATGCAAATCTATCTGGAAGGTCCAGAATGTGAAATCTTTTCAGACGTCTAACATCCAAGCTAATATCCAGTAAGTTAAGAGCCAACGAATTTCCATGGTTTGACAGTCTCTCCAAATATCTTAACGATGATTTGCTTATTTCATCTTTGACAAAAGGAACATTCAAATCTTTGTGAATTTCTTTTTTGGTTACGTACCAAGGAGCGCCTGCAATGTTTCTTAGAGTTATAGATTGGTATCTTTGCAGGATTTCGATGTTTGAATTGCTCGCCATCCCGCAGAGCTGCATTGCATAAGTCCAGACTGGCTTGAGTACTGCTTTGTAAAGCCGAATTTTATTCTCCAAACTAAAATCATTATTTTTGGACTTGCGGGCAAAGGATGTGATAGAATTAACTTTTTTTAGACATAGATGAGAAATAAAATATTTAAAATTTTATTCCTTCGCTCTCTTTCCTTAGGATCCGTTGAATTTTTATTCCAAGACCAGCTCCAGTGCAGGGTATCCCGCAGTCTAACAACGCCTCGAAAGGTCTTTACAATTTAGTTGTTGTTTTTGTTTTAGTGTTGTTTTTGTTGTGGCTGCTGTTTGGCAGCTCAAATTTCAAATTGCTTACTTAAAGCAATAAAGACAGACACCCAGATACACCAATACACTCTCAAACACACACACACACTCACATGCACTAATACAAAGAGACTAATACACAAGCCGAAGAACATTGCCACTCAGCGAATTTTGGGCAGATAAGCAGTAGCAGATGAAGAAGAAGAGGAAGTAAAAAGTGGAAAAGCGAAAAGCCAAAGCAAATGACAAACAGGACGACGTTGAGTGCCAGCCTTCAGCGTTCAAGCAAGGACTCTTAATGTTGTCGTTGTTGACGATGAAATTTGGAAAGCACTCTTTGAGCTGGCTTCCTACGTTGTGGTTGTTGGATTGCCTTGACTGCTCCGCCAATGCCGAGTTCCGGCGCACAGTGGTTTAAATGACTCGAAAATTGTGGCAGAGATCAAAAACGATCAATGTTGTAATTTATTTCTTTGATATTTATCGATTTGAGCAGGATTCGAACTAAACTTTGAGACAAGGCAATTAGTCAAATGAGCCAATCAGCAAATTTTATATATAAAATAATAATGGCAGCATTGATTGTCATCCAATGGGCCCAATCAATATTAATCTATTCTTTTTGCTTATGGTAGCTTAAAAAAATTATCTGATTAATTGGGAAAATATTCTTATGCGATTTGATCAAGATTATTGTGTATTGGATTTTTTATTTCCTACAGAGAAAGATGGTTACAATTTTTTTATAAATTGTCTATAATTGTATAGATCCTATTTTGCTTTGCATGATTATGTTCATATTATGAAATTTTTTCCCTTTCGAACTGTCTCTATTTTTTCTATCTGGTCACCTAAACTTTCTTTTTCCTTGACCAAGTGAAAGACATAAGATAATTTTATTTGCGTGAAAGCCATGAATTTGTAAAATTAACATCTTAAAAATATAAAAAAGTTCACTTACCTCCAATACAAACAAAAAAATCAAAAACGGTATCTCTGCCTTATGATATTTATTTTTGAACTGCTTAAATATTAAAAAAACTTACGTGCTGAAATTTACTTTGTAATATATTTTCTATTTCTTTCAGAACCAATAGAATTGAACGACTCCATCGTTAATCTACCAAAGAAACTATTGGCCAAAATCAAGAGTTGGTATGTAAAAAGATAAGTTATGATTAGTATTTAAAAAGCGACGAAAAAAATCTTTATTATTTAAGTGTCTCTTAACAATTTTGCTTAATTTTGGCTTAGAACTTAAAAAAGAACCTATTTTTTTCTAAAATTGTCTGGGACGCTCCTTCGACTTGTATAGGTATAATTTTATGCCGAATTGCTCTTAAGGCAAACCAAAAAGAAGCAAAAAATTTGAAAATAATTTTTAATTTTAATTTGATTGATTTTTGATGCACAATTAACCCACTGTGCGTTGCTTCCGACCGTTCCGAGTGCCTTGCTTTTATTTGGTGTCGAGCTTAATGTGTTGCCTCTTTTTGTTGTCGTTGTCATTTCAGCCAACTTCCTTATGCTGTTTATGTAATAGTCCTGGCTGTCGTGCTCGTTGTTGTTGTTGCAGGATTTGTCACAGTGTATAACGTTTGCCGAATATGCACGAGTAAATATTGTTTTAAATTTCTCAACTTGAGAGCGCGGAAAAATGTCACAAGAGCAAAGCTAAAAATCGAAAAAAAAAATGTGACATTAAAAAATGCAAGATAACGCCAGGGGGGTATAAAAGTTCTCAAATTTACCAAAGTTTGCATACCCTTACCGCCTTAACATTTGCAAAATTATATTCGACCTTCCCTTATTGTTAATTTTGGAATGTTTTTAAGACATTTGTGAATTCTGTGGCTATGTTTACTTCAGACCATGTTAGAAAAATCCTGATACCGTTTAAGGGTCTTTTTAACTTTGGTTAGCCCTGTACCTGTATTATCCGCAAAAATAATTTCCTGGTAACTCTATTTTTAGGACACCAAACTTACGAAGTGCTTTCAATAAAAAAGTTAGGGTGTTCACGTTGTCGTGCATAATTGTATAAAAGCAAGAATATCCTAGCAATGACGCTTTATAAAAAGTCAGAAAGGCAAAAATGGTTACTTTGGGGACCTCCCCATATAACCTTATAGTCACTAAAAATACTTTAAAAGCATAAAAGATAAAATTTTGGATACTTGTCCCTACAATATATTTATACCCTGTATCGTATGGTACCAAGGGTATATTAAGTTTGTGCAAGCCGAAAATGTATGTTACATATAGATGGAGTTGTCGGAGACACCCCAAAGTTACATAAAATGTGATCAGGTTGACTAGAAAGTCAACATACCCATGTCCGTCTGTCCGTCCGTCCGTCTGTCCGTTTGAACGCCTTGTTCTCAGCGATGGTAAGAGCTAGAGTAACCAAACTTTCACATTAGATCCCATATTATTCCGTAGGTGACAAGCTTATTTTATTTTTTTGATATCAGGGTTAAACTATGTAGCTCCCATACGGGTGTTTCAGACGACCTCGAAAAAAAATAAAAGTTTTAGATGAATAATACGTTTGTTTATGAAGCTATCGTATTGTATCGTTGACATTCGAAAGTTTTTTATAGTTCCCAAGCATTGTATCAAATTTGAACAAAATCGGTTGACTATATAATATAGCTCCCATAGGGCCGATCTTCCATAAAATCGATTTTTGAACTAAATTTGTTGTGTTTCGTTTGTTTGAGGAGATATTGGAATTAATTTGGCACTTGTAAGTTTTTTTATAAGTCTTAAGCATTGTACCAAATTTTATGAAAATTGGTAGACTTTATCATATAGCTCTCATAAGACGAATCGATCCAAAATTCGTTGTGTTTCGTTTGTTTGTGTTTGAACTAAATTCGTCATTCAGATCTTTTTTAAGGTATTAAAGCACTGCGCCGAATCGGTTGACTATATTATATAGGATCGATCGGTCAAACAAAAATAGTTTGCTCAAAAATTCTTCTGTTTTTGATTTTTTATGAAGAAACTGGATTTTATTGCAAGCTAGTGGTTCAGGGTATCCAAAAGTCGTCCGCGCCTAACTTTACGTGCGGCATTTTTTTTTTTTTTTGGAAATACAAATAGTTTAAACGTCGTCGTGTGGCCGTCGGTGGCTTAAGTGGTAGCGTACTCGCCTCTAAAACCGAAGGTCGGTGGTTCGATTCCCCGCAGTTGCACAGGTGCATTTGCCTAGAACTGGCATCGCTAGCTCAAAGACGCTATTTGCCATGAAAGTCTCTATTAATTAAAGACACCGCCGTTCGGATTCGGCTATAAACTGTAGGTCCCTGTTCTGTTCGAACAGTTACTAATAGAGATCCCCTATGCCCCTCCTCCAAGGGGTCTAACAGGGAATTATATATATATAATAGTCTAAACGCATCTCACAAGGTTTTACTTTCTGGAAATGTGGCATTATGGTTACTACAAGTATTTTGCATATAATATATAATTGGAGGTAAACTTTATTAAATTATCAATAGTATTAAGCTATGTTATTTAAAGTATTGTCCATTCGAATATGTTTTATTTGGTATTTTTCTTGCAATTTATGAACATCTTGTCAACAGTGCTGTCCTATGTTTTGACAGGAGCTACTCTTAAATTCATATTATATAACAATGTGTATATATCTATGTTATGAATGATGAAGTTCAAGAGAATAAATAATATACATATCGAAAGCTGTGACAACCTTGGTGACAGTGAAAATCGGATGGGGCAAGTCTGGCCAATGTAATAAAATAATACAAATAATTGTCAATCTCATGATTTTAAAACTGAAGTATGTTTATGATAAAATTCCGAATATATTCAATAACTTTTAGCAGCATTCTAATCTAAAGTCCAGTAACAAACTTCATATTAAAATAAAAAATTTCAAAACTTTCCGCTGCAAGCACTTCCGATAGTTGTATACAGATTTGCGAACAAAACTAATAAAACAGTGTTGCCCCATAGTTTTGTGAAAAATTACGTTTGAAAGCGAACAAAAAGGCTTTAAGAAAAATAGCCTTAAAATTTTTCTTCCAAATCAGTTTTTTTTCGTAAGCGTTTCAATCTGCTGTATACTGGCTTTAAACTAAATTTCGTTAGCGAATAATTTACAAAATCACTTATTTATTTCACGAAAAAATTGTTATTAATGCAATAAAATAAATATAAAAATATTAAGAATAATTTATTTTATATTTTTGATATTGGGAATATATATTGTGTAGCTCCCATAGGGGCTTTTCAGTGGACCTCGAAAAAAAAGTCTTACATCAATAATTGGTTTGTTTATATGGATATTGTAATCAAATTTGGGAGTCAAAAGTTTCTTAGAGTTCCCAATAACTGTACCAAATTGGGCCAAAAGCGATTGCCTATATCATATACTTCCTACAGGATCGGTAAAAAAATCCTGTTTTGCACAAAACTCATTGCATGGTAACCCAAAACCATCTGCGCTCGTCTTAAACGTATGCAATCCTTTTTTAATCCGAATAATTTATTTAAATAAAGAAAGTCTTTCAAAATGAAAAGCTTCGAAGTCTGAAGTATGCAAAACTAATAGCTTTGTATGAGAGTAGCCCTAAATAAACGATTGTTTGAAAATTCTCGAAGAAAACTTCCGTACTAAAGTAGTTAGGATCCCCAAACACTTCCATCCCATCGACGTTTATGAATATGATTGTGTGGTTGTTTTTTCTTTTTTATGAACATAATGCACTCAAAATATGTTGTCTATTGTTTTAAATAAGAATAAACTATGTATCGTTTTTTGAAAAACAAAGCCAGCTCCATAAGGATATCTTGAAGCAACAAAAACTCATATCGTTGCCTTTGTCGCAGACAAATGAACTTATTTGCGTGCGTGAGTGTATATTAACGGGTGGCTGGAGTGTGGGGCGGAGAGTTGGGTAGTATAGGAAATGAATGGAGCATTTTATAGACTGCATGAACTGGTTTAAACAGAGGGACCTTTGTTGAGATATTCCCTGGGCTGGAAAGGATGCGTTAGTTGGCGCATTAATACAACTGTATGGGCAAGATTCAAAATGCGCGCGTTGGCAGTAAAAGTTTTTTTGATTTGTGTGGCATACACAGATACACACAGACACAGATACATTGGGCCAAGTGAAAGTAACAACTTTTA
Organism: Chymomyza amoena; assembly: GCA_037043745.1. Taxonomy (NCBI): domain Eukaryota; kingdom Metazoa; phylum Arthropoda; class Insecta; order Diptera; family Drosophilidae; genus Chymomyza; species Chymomyza amoena. The sequence continues at coordinate 196,542 of JBAMAX010000250.1, forward strand.
TTTCATTTAGCCTGCTACAACTTGTATAAATGAATAGCAATACAAATACACACACACACACAGTCGCACATATACTCAGAGACAATCGCAAATACTAATACAAAAGGTATAGTGAGTTGTGGTGGAAGGGGGAAGGGGCCGTGGCACATGTTGGCTGTACTTTTGTTTTCTATGGCTTATCTTTATAATGTGGCCCATTGTCTATTGCCGTCTCTGTCAAGCGTGTTGTAAAAGTAACTGATATCTATGAAACTTTTGGCTAAAACTCGCACACACATGCATATAAAGGGTGTTTGTTTTTGTGTGGAGGCTGTTTAGTTCGATGCGAATTAACGACTTTTCAGAAATAAACTATAAAAACACATTTGCATTTAATTGTCCACCATTTCTTCACTGCCTATATAGGCAAGTATAACCCAAAGAAGAGAGAGAGAGTTTCTTTGTATCTTTTTGTTCCTCAAGATCGCCTTTGTCTCAGGGAAGTTACGAATGGAGGAGTTATTGTTGTCAAAAAACCTTAAGTCATCCAATTTCGCTTTAAGCTCTAAGAAATATGGTCAAGTAAATTTATATCACTCTCATTACCTTGCATTATATGTCTTTTTAAAAAAGCCAAAAAGGTCCTATACTATCCTATACGATTCTTCTGAAATTTTAAAGACACCTTCATTTGTTTTATCGAGCTATGTGACTTGAAGGCGGCGAGTAAGATTGCATAGCTTCTAGTGCTCAGATCTATATGAAATTTTAGGAAGAATCACCCTATAACAATCGCACACATGAGACAAGCTGCTGTACAAATACATTTGCTTATACATAGAAATAGTTGTATATATATTTTGTAGCATACTTTTGTGCGCAAAACTTGAATAAAACGCCAAAGCGCAAAAGCGAAAAACTTTCGGTTTTTGTTTCGTCTCTCCTTTCTTGTTTTGTCAGCTGATAAAATGTCCTACACACACTTATACACATGCACTCACACGCACACACTGATAGTCGATGTGGGAAGTTGGAATGCATTTTGGTCATATTTTCATGGCGGCCTGCAATGGCTGCCATCGCAGTTTCCGGCCAGTTCACACCCACACTCACTGTGACTTACAAATACATTGGCGATTTAACGTACGGATATCCGATTTGTGCCAAAATGGCTTAATCATGAGCGGGAATGCATTTGCCTGTGTAGGGCTTTTGAGTTTTTGGCGCAACTTTAACATTTTCCACTTACTTTGTGCCAAATTTTCACTTGCCATGCGAAGAACTGCACAGCTGCCTGCGGCAAACGTGGCAACTGTGGCAAGTGTGGCAACTGTGGCCATTGCGGCAACGTTGGCAACTCTATGTCCAATGTACGCGGCAAGCGTAATGGGCGTTTCGTTGCCGCTTCACTGCTTGTTGCGTGGCATCAAGTGGCATGTTGCAAAGAAACCACAAAATGCCAATAACAAAAGCCAAGTTAAGTTGCCCGTCGCCATACAAATCCAAGCTGAATCGCTTTAAGGCCTTGTACAAAACCAATAAAATGGCACTTTACATAACCCATAAATATCAAGAGTAGGTATATCAATGCAATATTAAATATGAATTTTACAAATACATATGGACGATATGTGTTGAAATCCATAACTTTATCGCCATCTTCTGAAAGTTGACTACAAGTATCCGAATAGAAATCTTTAGCTGGTTAAAGACATTGTCAGCTGCAGCTTTCTTAAGATTTATTTTCATATTATTTAAAATTCGTTAATAATAAACCCATGTGAAGCTCACTTTGAAATTTTTATTTAAAAAATCACATATCACGTATTTACACAATGCTAATGAGCAGTTTAAAAAGTCTTTAAAAATAAGCTCCTCAACATAGCATATCTTTAAAATCCAAAAATTTAGTTCAGCGTCTTCACATTTTCAGTATTTTTTACTAATTAAGCTGCTCATCTCACCGATTAGGTCTATTAAAAATAAATACTTCAGAGGAACAGGGTTGCTTTTGAAGTAACTGCTCTTAATAATATTTAACTGCTGCTAACACAACTCATTAAGGCTGCGCTTGTACCCTAGCCTGTTAATAATATTTAAGTTTACGTTGCTTACAATTCACAACTTCTTAAAACAGTTATAGCTATAAGTGGAATTTTATGTTCCAACAAATACTGTATTTGCTCAATATATTTCATAAAATAAGTTTTATTTTTCAGTCGAACATTTCTTTTTATAAAAAATGGCTTTGTAGCATAAAGTTGTGTCCGTGACATATTTATTATCATACTGTAGAACTTATATTTTTTATGTTATCCAATTATTTTATTAGATTTGACCAAAAACTCTTTCCAAGAAACGTTAAAAAAAAAATTACAATATTGCCGACATGCAAAAATTTCGTAAAAAATAAATACTTCAGAGGAACAGGGTTGCTTTAGAAGTAACTGCTGTTAATAATATTTAACTGCTGACAATTCACAACTCATTAAGGCTGCGCTTGTACCCTAGCCTGGTAATAATATTTAATTATATGTTGCTTACAATTCACAACTTCTTAAAACAGTTATAGCTATAAGTGGAATTTTATGTTCCAACAAATACTGTATTTGCTCAATATATTTCATAAAATAGGTTTTATTTTTCAGTCGAACATTTCTTTTTATGAAAAATGGCATTGTAGCATGAAGTTATGTCCGCGACATTTAAGCATGATGCAGTAGCACGTCACTGGACCAGACTACTTTGCTGCTTGAAAGAACGTTGGTTAGGTGTGTATTAAAATAAACTAAAAGCTATACAAAATAAATATTTCAACGAATTTACTTTGCATAGTACCAAAAAAAAAAAATTCATTCAATTATGCCTCCAATACGTCGCATTGAGCGAGCCCATCGCCGCGACTATAGGAGGCCTGCTTATAATCCTTACGAAAAGTCCAAAAAATATAAATTGACTTATTTAAAAAAAAGAATTGTATCGGAATTAATTCGATGTCCGCGACATATTTATTCCCATACTGTAGAGCTTATATTTATGTTATCTAATTATTTTATTAGATTTGACCAAAAACTCTTTCCAAAAAACGTTAAAAAAAAATTACAATATTGCCGACATGCAAAAATTTCGTAAAAAATAAATACTTCAGAGGAACAGGGTTGCTTTAGAAGTAACTGCTGTCAATAATTTTTAACTGCTGCTAACACAACTCATTAAGGCTGTGCTTGTACCCTAGCCTGTTAATAATATTTAAGTTTACGTTGCTTACAATTCACAACTTCTTAAAACAGTTATAGCTATAAGTGGAATTTTATGTTCCAACAAATACTGTATTTGCTCAATATATTTCATAAAATAGGTTTTATTTTTCAGTCGAACATTTCTTTTTATGAAAAATGGCATTGTAGCATGAAGTTATGTCCGCGACATTTAAGCATGATGCAGTAGCACGTCACTGGACCAGACTACTTTGCTGCTTGAAAGAACGTTGGTTAGGTGTGTATTAAAATAAACTAAAAGCTATACAAAATAAATATTTCAACGAATTTACTTTGCATAGTACCAAAAAAAAAAAATTCATTCAATTATGCCTCCAATACGTCGCATTGAGCGAGCCCATCGCCGCGACTATAGGAGGCCTGCTTATAATCCTTACGAAAAGTCCAAAAAATATAAATTGACTTATTTAAAAAAAAGAATTGTATCGGAATTAATTCGATGTCCGCGACATATTTATTCCCATACTGTAGAGCTTATATTTATGTTATCTAATTATTTTATTAGATTTGACCAAAAACTCTTTCCAAAAAACGTTAAAAAAAAATTACAATATTGCCGACATGCAAAAATTTCGTAAAAAATAAATACTTCAGAGGAACAGGGTTGCTTTAGAAGTAACTGCTGTCAATAATTTTTAACTGCTGCTAACACAACTCATTAAGGCTGTGCTTGTACCCTAGCCTGTTAATAATATTTAAGTTTACGTTGCTTACAATTCACAACTTCTTAAAACAGTTATAGCTATAAGTGGAATTTTATGTTCCAACAAATACTTTATTTGCTCAATATATTTCATAAAATAGGTTTTATTTTTCAGTCGAACATTTTTTTTTATAAAAAATGGCTTTGTAGCATGAAGTTATGTCCGCGACATTTAAGCATGATGCAGTAGCACGTCACTGGATCAGACTACTTAGCTGCTTGAAAGAACGTTGGTTAGGTGTGTATTAAAATAAACTAAAAGCTATGCAGAATAAATATTTCAACGAATTTACTTTGCATAGTTCAAAAAAAAAAAAATTCATTCAATTATGCCTCCAATACGTCACATTGAGCGAGCCTATCGCCGCGACTATAGGAGGCCTGCTGATAATCCTTACGAAAAGTCAAAAAAAAAAAAAAATATAAATTGACTTATTTAAAAAAAAGAATTGTATCGGAATTAATTCGATGTCCGCGACATATTTATTCCCATACTGTAGAACTTATATTTATTATGTTATCTAATTATTTTATTAGATTTGACCAAAAACTCTTTCCAAAAAACTTTAAAAAAAAATTACATTATTGCCGACCTGCAAAAACTTCGTGAAAACAGAAAACAATTTAAAAGTATATATAGTATGAAAAAAAATATGCTTCGACTGGGAGTCGAACCGTAATATTCAAATTACATTAAGATTAGAAGTCAACGCGCGTCAAACATAAAATTCAGCACAGTATAGACAATATTCACAAATAGAAACTAAACCAACAGGCTCCGCTACCTGAGTGGTTCGCACGCCAACCCCCGTTCGGAGTTCTTTATTCAATTCCGATTACCCAAAACTGTAATTTTCTTTATTTCCATAATGCTCATTCCATTGCATGCATAAATGCTCTATTGCAATTATTATTATAATTAAAACTAATTATAAACGTAGTCATTCACATAAGTTGACAAAGGATTTCCAGTGAACTCTCTTTCGCGCCATTGCTCGTAACTCGATGATGGATTTTCCGGTCTCCCGGTTAAGCGTCCAGGTCAATTTAGGTATGTTCCATTTCAGAACTGCATGCGGTATCTCATCATAATCCTTGCGCAGCGTGTGTCCCAACCAACCGTTTTTGCGCTTGCCAATTTCATTTTCGATTACCAAAGGCGCACATTGCTAATGGTTCGGGGCCACCATGTACGTAAAACGCTTCTAAGACATCGATTGACAAATATTTGGAGCTTCTTGACAATAATACTGATAATGAACCATGTCTCACAACCATACAACAGAACCGACGTTATGCATGCGTTGAAGACTCGTATTTTGACTTTTCGCCGGTTAATCGGTTCTCGCCAGAATCTATTTAGTCGTCCAAAGGCAGCTCTGGGATACGAATTCTTATAGTCTATATAGTCCAATGCTCCTCTGGATGATGTAATTTGGCTTCCAAGATACTCGAATTTGCCCACGTTTTCAATATGCAAGTTGTCGAAACTAAAGGCGCTTGTATTAGTGGGGCTTACCCGCAAACTTTTCGTTTTTGTGCAGTTGACTATAAAACCAATTTTTGAGGCTTCTATGGCGACTCTATCTTACTGGGCTTGAAGGTACGAATGACGGGTAGTAAATTGAACAACATCATCTGCATATTCTAGATCTCCTAGTTTACGCTTAAATTTCCAGTTGATTGCAAAACTATTTAAATAAAGATAAAGAGCAAGGGCGACAGTGTGCATCCTTGTTTCACACCGCTATTGCAATCAAAAGGATCGCTTAGTTGTACGCCGTGCAAAACTCGGCTTGACGACCCAGTATACGATGCTTTTATAATAATAATTTTGTCTGGAATCCCTCTAGCTCGAAGTGCAACCCAAACTGCTTCCATATCAAAGGTGTCAAACGCTTTCAGAAAATCTATGAAAACTACAATAAATATAACGTAGAGTTGAATTCCTCGGATTGTTCTACGATAATACGTACAATATTTATTAGATCTATACAATATCTTTGAGGGCGAAAGCCAGCTTGATTTCTACGTACGAAGTTGGAAATGCGGCTTAGTATAATCTGGTTGAGGATTTTCATGATGGTTGGCAGGAGATAGATACCCCTCCAGTTAGCATATTCGTCGGTTTTCCTTCTTCGGAATGTTGATAATTACCGATTCCTGGGAGAGCTGTTGAATGACGTCAATGTCGACCCAGATTTACTCAAAAGGGTGATAACTGGTGACGAATCATGGGTATATGGTTATGATATCGAAACCAAAGCCCAAGCCGTCAGAAGAGCCAAGATCAAAAAAAAAAATAAATCGCCGAGCACGCAAAACACTTATAACCTTTACGCCTCTCACAACCAAACAAAGAATGCGATTCACTTGAAATTTGTTACAGATGTTCGGGAAGAGTGTACCAACACAACAAAACAAAAAAAAATCTAAAATACGTTTTTACCAGACTATGGAGATTTCTCATATCCCCTTTTGCAGCCGCTATCTATTCTTCGCCAGATCATAATAGTGTACTATTGCAATTATCTGTATTAATTATGGTCGGCTAATAATGTATTTTTAAAATTTTGTTTTATTTATTGAGCCTTTAGTTTTGGTAATCATTGAAAGTGACTTAAGCACTAATAGTGCATCAATGCCTGCCTCCGCGAAAAAAAACTTGTAGGAACAATTTTTAGGCACCTACCAAGCCACGTCTGTGCTTGTATCCAAAAATCATAAAATTTTGACACAAGATTCACTTCAAGTTATTCCTTTTATTATTGCCCATTTTGACTAAGGGATTTATTGTATGCCAAAATGAGCCTTAACAGATCGACAAAGATTCCCTAGGATAAAATCAATATACATAAAGTTGGGGCAGTTTGTGCAATTTTTGGCAAGTTTTGTATGCAGCAGCTACGGTCACTTTTTTTATATAAACATGTATGCATATGTATGTATATGAGCCAGCTCATATGAGCGCATACTGTGCACATTACGTATACGACGCACTGCACAGTCGAATTCATTATTATGAGTTATTATTATTAATACGAATTGCATGGCAAGAGGGTAAATATGCGCATCCATTTACTACACACACATATATATACATAAATATGTATATATACATACATATACTCCAACATATGCGTCCCTATTTGGAAAAAGTTTTTGCTGCCTGTGGTCAAAACTTAAACTTGAAATTTGTTTAAAAGCCAAAGGCGCAAACATGCAATGCACACAGAGTGTGTGAGAGCATAAATAAAGAGAGAGTGCGATGGAGTGAGAAAGGAAGGTTCAGAAATAAAGCAAAGTAACGAAGACTTTGTATAAAAGACCGCAACTTGAATACCCTGAAAGACAAACTTTAAGCAGTTTCTATAATAAAAGAAAAAGTGGGACTTTAAATAGTGAAGCAAACTATTTTATTATTATTTATTAGATTTCTTAAATTATTATTTTTTGTTTGCAAATATACACAACGAAAATTTTAATTTCACTCAGCGACCAAAAAACATATGTATAATAAACATGGTCTGACCCCGGTTTCGAATAAAATTTTGTATGAGGTTTTGTCAGAGCCCTGACGTGCTGCATGTTTTTTGGTCCTCGGATTCTGATTCAACGACCCCGAAAACATATAGTAAACATGGTCTGACCTCCAGATCCGATAAAATATTTCCTAAACAACTATATTTCAAAATTAGCTAAAATTAAAGAGAATTAAAAGGGATATTTTGGAATACACAAATATTTGTAATTTTATTTCCTATTTATAATTTTATAATATAACAGAGACTTTCTTTTAAAAAATTAATAAATTAAAAATTGAAACTATAATTTTATTAGCATGAAACTGAGGATGCTTAAAAAAAAAATACCAAACTCTTCGAAAAATAACTTCAGTCTTAAACTAAAGACTTTAGTATATTTTAATAAAACTATGTACCTTGACTTAGATAATTGCATAATTAATTGCATTAAAGTTATTAATATAAATGTTACATGTGATGATGAGATATGTCATTACGGTTAGTGAAAAATATTATTTACGAGGTGAGGGTAGGGGATAAATATTTATGAGGTGTGAAAGGCAAATATTGATTGGAGCTGCAATGAGTCTTGAGGTGAGATATGGGCATTTTAGAAACATGGGTTGGAACTATGCGGTGGGATTGAGGTTTGTGTGTCCTAGCCGCAATTGTTGAATTTCGTAAATATTAAACAGAATGTTCAGAAATCCGATTAAAGTCGAACATATTTAATATAACAATCATTTAAAGTAATTTTATAACAATTTAAAGGAGTTGGAATTAAAGGGATTTTTAATGGTCGTAGTAATATGTAATAAACGATACTTCTTCTTTTACAATGTTGATGCTTTATGAGATGTTTAAAAATGATGAAAAAATTCGGAAAGTTTTGCTGGTATTTTCTTGCCGATAATGTCGGAGGGTCGCACTTTTTTTCACATACTGAAGGTGTACATGCCTCTTTTTCCATTTTTGTTTACATTTTTTTTTTTCGTGCTCCAGTCTCTTATTATTACATATTATATTATACTATTGCTGATTTTAAATTTACTTATAAAGTAATGGTATGGGATTTCTCAAATTCGTAAAACTGTCCATCCTTCAATTACAACGCAGTTTACTTTCAAGTTACAAATAAGACGCATTTCCAAAAACTTTGTGAAAATAAGGAAATAAATCTAAAAGATATTTTAATAAGCTTAAAAAAAACTTGAAAAACTCCTAAATGTTAGTAAAAAAACTTAGAGTCTGACATTATTTTGTTTTTATAAAAAAAATTTTAAATATTTAATGTACTTTAAAAAAATTATTTTAAAGCTGATTTTATAATTAAAACTCTTATAAACAATTAGGTGTGGTAGTGAAATCGGAGAAATTTTACATCTATTCCTACCATAGTAGGCCGCTTTCAAATTTAAAAATTAATAAACCCAACTTATAACAAAATTTCATAAAACGTATTTCATATATGCTTTGATCCATACTTCTTATATTTAAAGAGCATGCCAGCGAAACCAAGTTGAAGGAGTTTCTCTGCAGGGATATCCTTGTCCTGTTTCGACACACCCACACATACACAAACACATTATTATTGCAATATATAGAATGCCTTCAGGCATTTTTGCTATTGTATGTATGTGCCGAAAATTGTGTGAATTTTAACACTTGATATTCTTTTAATAAATTATTTGGTAGCCATTGCCATTACCCTGGGCCCAGACAGTTCCACATCCCTTGGCTGTCCTTATCCTACTGTTTGCGTACCTCAGCGTCGCCTTTATCGTCATTATTTAAATTTTTCAACTATTTTGCATACCAACGTCTTGAGCTGTTGACCCGTAAGTCAAAAGTAGCCTGGCCAGCAAAATTGGCTGACCGACTCTGAAAGAAACGGGTACGTGCCGAAAATCTGTTTTGAACAATCAAGTCGTATTCAAGTCCAGCCGAGACCTGGGCCAATTTTATTTACCTCGAATTAGGCATGTCACGTCTATGTATAAAAGAAGTAAGCTTGGCTAAGATTAGGTTTTTAAAGGATTGGTTAGGTTTGGCCATATAGGCTTGGTTAGATTCACTTCAGATTAGTGCTCGGCACGGTACTATCTCGCGTAGATACGGATTAGCCGCGGCAATGAGGTTCACATACCTAAAGTACACGTACACGTCGCATTCCGATGTCTATGGCGACGCGTCGTGACGTCACTGCAGCACTCTCACATTCTTTGGAATTTTTTTTGGAACTATGAAAGGTTTCGCAACAGCACTTTCGGAATGAATATTTAGTGTTTCTTATATAGGAGTATATATAACGATTTAGCATAGAAGGTAATATGAAAATATTTCATTACCCATATAGAGTATGTCAACCTTATAAATCAAAATTTTGCTATTGTAATAGAAATATCTTTAAGAGTATTGGATAGGTTAGGAAGGGTTAGGATAGGTTAGGAAGGGTTAGGATAAGTAAGGATAGGTTAGGATAGGTTGGGATAGGTTAGGATAGGTTAGGATAGGTTAGGATAGGTTAGGATAGGTTAGGATAGGTTAGGATAGGTTAGGATAGGTTAGGATAGGTTAGGATAGGTTAGGATAGGTTAGGATAGGTTAGGATAGGTTAGGATAGGTTAGGATAGGTTAGGATAGGTTAGGATAGGTTAGGATAGGCTAGGATAGGTTAGGATAGGTTAGGATAGGTTAGGATAGGTTAGGATAGGTTAGGATAGGTTAGGATAGGTTAGGATAGGCTAGGATAGGTTAGGATAGGTTAGGATAGGTTAGGATAGGTTAGAATAGGTTAGCGTAGGTTACAATAGATTACGATAGGTTAGGATAGGTTAGGATAGGTTAGGATAGGTTAGGATAGGTTAGGATAGGTTAGGATAGGTTAGGATAGGTTAGGATAGGTTAGGATAGGTTAGGATAGGTTAGGATAGGTTGGATAGGTTAGGATAGGTTAGGATAGGTTAGGATAGGTTAGGATAGGTTAGGATAGGTTAGGATAGGTTAGGATAGGTTAGGATAGGTTAGGATAGGTTAGGATAGGTTAGGATAGGTTAGGATAGGTTAGGATAGGTTAGGATAGGTTAGGATAGGTTAGGATAGGTTAGGATAGGTTAGGATAGGTTAGGATAGGTTAGGATAGGTTAGGATAGGTTAGGATAGGTTAGGATAGGTTAGGATAGGTTAGTATAGGTTAGGATAGGTTAGGATAGGTTAGGATAGGTTAGGATAGCTTAGGATAGGTTAGGATAAAAAAAATTTATTTTTGAAAATTTCACACTAGGTGTGCCCCTTAAGAGCAAAATAGTTTCTTAGTCTCAGTTTATGGCTAGACATGGGCATACGCGTGCCTTCCTGGTCCTGAAGAAGGATGCTGGTAGTCCCTCGCCTAGCTAGGTCATATGCAATACAGTTGCCCTTGATACCGCTTGATACCCAGATGAGGTTGATTGAAAACTGCTTAGCCATATCCTCCAGATACGAGCGAGTCTGTCCGAGTATATGTAGATGTTATAAAAAACGTTGGAATTGTCGGATTTTCTAAGAGATGGAACTAAAGCTTTGTTCCGCGTTCGAATTAAAGCCTAGCGCAAAAAAGCGTCTTTAAAAATATTTTTTACATAGTTGAAAATTTATTATGCAAGGATGGAATCTTCGTCTTTTTCAAGATATTGAAAATTATTGTAATATTGAAGCTTTGTCTTATAATAAGCTTCAAGCCACATACATATATATCTCCCGAAATTCCCTTAATGATGTTGTTGTGTCCTTCATATCTTTGTGGAGCTTAGGTCCTCCTTAATAATAATAAATAATAAATAGTAGGGATATTCTGCTTTTTTTAAGAGTTTCAAAATAAAACTAAAGTCTTCTTTCACAATTCCAATTGCATAATAGAATGAATATCAGAAGAATCACTAAGAGAGTTTAAAATTTTTAAAGAGAGAATTGATTTTAAGACTTGTAGTAACCCATCGAAATTAACATTCACGAGGTAAATGTCCTAATTGAAAGCTGGGTTTTTAAGAGGTCTTAAATTTGAAATTAACATTTTTTTCGACTTCAAATTTGGTAATAAACGCTAAAAATATAAAGGTTTTAAAGATTTGGCAAATTTCGTCGGATATTCAGAAATATTTCAAATAAGTATCAAGACCTTTTCCAATATGCGTATTCAATGCTGTAGAAAAGGCATGGAAATCAAAGACAAAGGCTAAGTTGTGAGAATTTTAGGCAGAGATTGACCAAAAACTTAAGTTAATCCGCTGAGAGATTTTCGGCACAACATACTTAATGGCTGGCTGATTTTCGCTCTAGCTAACTCTCTGGCTGACCGGCTCATTTGCTCACTGACTCTCCGACATTATGGCTGACTGCCTCACGGTCTGACTACACAGGTCTACAAATACAGGAGTCATGTGAGTTGTTGGAAAGCTAAGAGTCATTTCCGAAGTAATTTGGTGCGTAGAATCTGAATCCGGCATCAGAACTGCCCCATCACTTCAGGATTTTGAGATATTTGAGGTTATGTTATTTTTTGGGTACATAACCTCAAATATCTCAAAATCCTGACGTGATGGGGCAGTTCTGATGCCGGATTCGGATTCTACGCACCAAATTACTTGGAAATGACTCTTAGCTTTCCAACAACTGAACCATGTTGACCTGTGCTATGTAAATGTCAAAACATTATGAAGTTAAATGTGGGTAGTTCCATTAAACACGAAAGATACGATTATCGTAAAAACTCAAACTAATAAATGAATTTTAGTTATCAATCCGAATTTTGCATGGACAGAGAAGCAGAAATTAGCTTAAATTATTTCGGATACTTTTCCTTGTAGACTAGTGCTATCTCTCTGACAAAATGGCCGACTGACTCTCTGGCTGAGTGTCCTGCAGGGGCTTAGGGAACTTTTCAAGAAAATAGCTTGCAATTGAGTTATTTGTTGTTTTTATGTGTGTGAATGTGTGTGTCCGCGTTTACATTTATATTTGTTTGTGTGAGTGAACGCAAAAAAAAGACTATTTAAAAAAAATAAAAATATAAATGAAATACCCAACCAACACAAAGGCACACAAATGACCAAATTACAATGTTGCGCCCTTAGGCTCCAAAACCGGCTACTCTGCAGCTGGTATACCCCATGCCCAACAGCACTCTATCGCTGTCTCTGGCTTTTTCTCCAGCTCTATCGCCATCTCTATCTCTAACACTTGCAGCGAGCCATCTTTTTTTTTTTTTCCTATCTCTAGCCCTTACCCTTGTCTCCGAGCCTGTACCCGCAAACCCCCCTTACCACACAACTGTTGGCCATTGTTTTGTTTTGCCTTGTGGTTGCCGCTTTTGATTGTATGGGCTATAATATTTAAGCTTCTGCTACTGCTGCTCCCTCTGCCGAAGCCCAATGCCTCTGTATCTGCCCTTCGCCATTACTATTGTGCGTGCTCTGAGCCGTAGCCATTGTTATTATTTGTCTATGCCTTTGTGTGTGTGGCAATTTGTAGCCCAGCTAAATAAAAAGTTACGAAAAATTAAAACCGTCAAAACTGGGTAAAAGGCTGGCTGCCTCTGCCATTCACATATGGCCAGATCTAGACCAGCTGTCAAATCCTGCTTACCCCCAACTTATGGCTACCCATTCTGCTTCATTCACGATTGCCGCTCGATTGCCATTTTATATAAAAAACATTTAGCTGCCATTTTGACTATAACTGTGTGTCTGTCTGTGTGTGTGTGTGTGTGTGTGTGTGTGTGTACGTGGACACGAATTGGAGATGGAAGCGTGATTTGTATTTAAAGAGCGACGCAGCATAATAGAATTTCAAAAGAAATCTGAAGAAATCTTATGCCCGAAAGCAGTGCACCAACAAAATCAAATATATTTAGACTTAGCGCTGTTTAGGGATAGTTAATAATTATTATAATAATAACTTGTGTGATACTGCTTAGAATTAAGTAGAAGCAAAAAAAGAATCAGTGCCAGAAAAGTACTTCAAGAGGAATTTTTGTTAAGAATTAAGTTCTTATTACAAGCCATTTTCTAGAGAAAAATTTTTAAATTGATATTTTTAGAGGGATTTTGATTATAGATGGCTATTATTGATTGTAATGTAGCTACTAAGACAGAAATTTACATTAGAGAAAGCTTAGACTTCTCTCTCCGTGGTTTATTCTTCATGCTGAGATTGGGAGTGTTTTGTTTTTATGTAGGGGAAAGGGACAACGAAAAATTCTTGACTAAAAAAGTCTATTTTGAGCAAATAAATAATTTTAAGATAGGATTTTTTTATAAGAGTGAACGTTAAAAATTGGAGCAGTACTCAATTTACCACCATGAATTGTTAGTCCTTACTGAATAAAATTACATTTAAATTTGTCAGAAGAAACAACTGGTTTCTTTCGGAATTCCGGAGCCCTTATAGATCCAAAAACAGCTTTGAACTTTGTTTATATAAAATTAATTTTATTATAAACAAATGGTTACTAATTAATCATTCAAATTACTGCCCTACTTTCTGGCAGACTTTGAATACCTTGACGGTAGAATCAAGTCCTTTTGTGATACTCAAATACTCAGCATATCCTTAGCAGCTTGAATATTTGACCGAGCCGGAAACTTGGAAGCAGGACCAGGAAGCTCCCAAGATTTTGGATTGATGTAATGAATACATTTTTCATCAAAAGTTATGATGCAATGAGGAAAACTCTTCCTTCTTCGTCGTTGAAGCAAATGTTCACAGTAATTCCAAGTTGCTGGCTTTTGAATAATTCTCAATGCATGGATTCGCTTGAAAGTGGCTTAGCGGGCAACTCCTAGTGGAGAAGCAAGCTCTTTTTATATTTGGCACTAATTAGATATTTTTACCAACAAATTTATATAATGCAAAAAGAAATTCACTTATGTGTCAAAGCGGTTTTTGGATATATCAAGCTACACCAGCTCTTACTTCAGCTCTATTGACAAACAGCGAGAACTTAGTTGCTCACCTAATATGAATGTGGGTTCGTCAGAAATCTTTTATGGCCAATCTTCCTTTTGGTAAAAATTAGCTTTACACGGTTGTATTATAGAAGTTGATATTGGGGCTAGAAAGTTAGCTGATATGTAAAGATGCTTTTGGATCGCTGCATTGATATCCAATGTGCAAAAATCCTCTGCACGTCAAGGTTTTTTTTTTTTCTTTTGGTACATAGAGCAAAGCCTAATAATAATAATAATCTAATAATGTCTTGCTGAAATAGAGAAAGCCCTACTAAAGTGTTATCAGTACTGTAGTACCAACTTTCTGATCATCGAGTCTCTTTATCTATGTATAGTATATCTCGTTTGTACTCCAATCACTATCATTATCAGATTCTTTGACAATGATCTGGTTTTGAAAACCAGATGCTATGTTTTTTTGACATCCTGCCTTTGTTCTGCCTCTCGCCTATGTGTTATAGAAAGTAGTGTATCAATGTCCTATAAGTTAGTTCAACGCTTAGGTCATCATAGTTAGAATTTTTTTCAAGCAATTATTATTATATATACAGCAGTAAGCAATAAAAATGTAAAATAAATAACACAATTGATTGGACTGTTAGTCGAACTCTTTTCCGTAACCCTAGACCTGTTCGTCATCTTTACTGTCCTTGGGGCACACGGTATTCCGTGTATCAGTGTATTTTGTATTGCAAAAAAAAAACGAATTAAAATTGAAATTTATTTGGGGCACTCAGTGTCACCAAGGACATGTCTAAGGTTAAACATGTCCACATTAAATATTACGGCTGAATTTCTACCATTTGCGCTACCCTTATACATGCTGTTAGCTCTCAGGTGACTCGAACTCCCGCCTCTAAGATACTAACTTGCCAATATATCCGGACTTTAATGAACCTGGACAACGACCTTTACAAAAGGTTTACTTTTCTAATGTAAAAAATTCAGCGTCGTGAAATTATATACATATATATGTCTCCTTCTATATGCTACATAGATTTGCACAAACTAAATGTAGCCCTTACCTTAGTTACAGTACACTGCGGTGTCTAAATGCTAAGCGTTGCATAAATTTCTTCTTATCTTAAAAAAATAATAGAACTTTGGGGTTTCTTGTTTTTATTTTTGAACCTAAACTATAATAAAACTAATAAATTTGAAATTGCGCTTGCTTCATAGTTTAGTCTTAAGAATATGCATAAGATATCTATTTGTTTGGAAGATGATAGTTCATGGTTCCAAGTTCATCCCTATTGCGTTTGTGTGTTTAGTGCGTGTGAAAGAGTGTGCGTGTTTTTGTTCGCCACAGGAGCCGCTTTAAAAGTTCATTGTTTCGTTTCCCTGCAGCACAGCATGAGTGTGCGATATGCGGCAAGTTATCCCTTAACTCAACAAAACACGCCAAGTAAATCCGTTTTGTTACCTCAAAAACTTGGCCAGAGCGAAAGTTTGCGCCACATGGGGACCAAGGGAAAGGGCACAGACATGGACACAGACACAGATGCAGACGCAGACATACAAAGAAAGCACAGGAGCGTAAGTTCCAAGATGGGTCACGTAAACATCTTGGCCCCTGAGCGAGCACGGGCAGGGTAACTTTTTGCAGTACTC
The DNA here is from genome assembly GCA_037043745.1 of Chymomyza amoena. Lineage (NCBI taxonomy): Eukaryota > Metazoa > Arthropoda > Insecta > Diptera > Drosophilidae > Chymomyza > Chymomyza amoena. Next base: position 212,623 of record JBAMAX010000250.1, read on the forward strand.
TGTACTATAAGGATTACTAAATATATGCTCAAGAAGCGGCATGACCTCGTTGCTTGGGTTAGATATGCACAAAGTATTCTCAACCTTAAAGTAGGCAATAGAAAAAGTATGTTAGGTTAGTTTTAATTGCCTTTAATACACTGTGACCATAAATAGACGATTATATTGATTATGGCTAAAAACTGAAAATAGAAAATGTTGAGAAAAGTTTGATGAAGTATATAAGTGCTAGGAGTATAGAATTTTTCCACAATGATCCTACTCTTCACTGGGAATTGGTTGTTTTTTTTTTGTAGCCGCTACAAAAGGTGTCAAGAGTACTAAAGATTTGTTTCATTTATGTAGTCAGTAGAACGCGTGGCAGACAATAGCTCTTTATATAAAAAGACTAATCGTCTTCAGAAAATAAAGTGGCTAGGTCATGTGCTAAGAATATTCACTTTAAGAATAACTCGACGGCTCGAAGGCGGAAAAATAAAGCTCGGAAAAATAGCAGTACGACACTGAATAGCTGTTGTTAGAAATGTTGCAATGAATTAGGAGAAGAAGAAGAGAATCGTCTTCTAGGATAGCGACTCGATTCGCTCTAAATCCTGGATTTCACAAATGGACATAAAAGACGAGTCTATTTCACATATAGTGGGCGTCGGTGACGTAGTGGCAGCGTACTCGCCTCTAAAACCGAAGCATTGGCATCGCTAGCTCAAAAACGCTAATTACCGTAGAAAGTGTCTATTAATTAAAGACACTGCCGTTCGGATTCGTCTATAAACTGAAAGTTTCTGTTCTGTTCGAGCAGTTATTAATAGAGATCCTCATGCACATCCCAGGCGTCAGTCAGGAAATTATATATTTTAATCCGCATATAAACACAATTTAACAATGTTTTTTAAAATTTCTGCCCACTCCTACAACTTACTCCTCCGTAAAGGAATTTCCACACACTCCCCCGTAAAAACTAGTCCCTCTTTGTAACAACTTGTTAAAAATGGACAATTAGTGGCGTAAGTATCTTCTAAAAGGCCCTGAGATAACCTGTACACTGTTTTCCAATAAATATGTATTAGGGTAGAGTTGGCACCCTCGTTGATCTCTTTTCACCTTTTTAAGAACTCGATAAAGCGAGACAGACTCGTTACGGATAGATGTGTCAGACACCGTAGATTATCAAAGATGTAGTTTCCCAGACATTCGGTGCATTTTCTAAAAATTTCAGGGTAGTTGCTTAGAAATGTTGTGGCCTATGGTGCAGTGCCTTCATCAGCACGCTGGAATTAAGGATACTTGTAGAATCGATGTGCCTTAGCCAGAGTGCTTGGAAGATGTGACAACCGGGCGCAGTATCCTCTTCTCTCTCTGACAATCTTTGTAATTTCGTCCCCCTTAAGATGATTATTTTATGTCTTAGACTTTCATTTTGAGAGATGCCAGAGACTTGGTAGTACCTTGGCTTTCGACAAGCCTTGTTATGTTTTTTGGGCTCTCGACTGAGGATTCATTAGCTATTTCGCAAAGTCTTCGGAGCAGACAAGCAAGACAAGATACGTTAATTGGGCCTTTGTCTAAGGTGTCTATCAGTTGCTTCGCTAGCTCTTCCATGAAGATGTCTTTGCCTGTGTCGGGAAGAATGCAACCGATTCCAGTGGGGTTTATCAAAAAGGGCTTGGTGTCTAGCTCTTGTGGACTTCGAAATAAAAATATTTCTAATGAACGACAGACGAACGTGCCTTAACATTTAAACAAAATTAAAGTACAAATAATTAGAAAATTATAGTCGGACACGTTTCCGGCTTTCCCACAGTATCCTTCATAATACCACTGCGAACCATTTTGCTTTGCAAAATTTTGTGCAAATAATTGCTTATTTCGAAAAATTGGGTTGAGGGTATCTGTCAGGCAAGGCACAGACATTATTCGCTCCCAGTCACTTGCATCTTGCTTCCATATATATCGAGAGAACTTCGGTTGTACGCAAAACCGTCACCTTTCAATCCTATAAGAAGTTTCCATTTGCTGTCACCAAATTCGTTTCAAACAATACTTCAACTTTTTGGGAATACTCGCGATTTTTGCTACTAAAGCCTAAAAGTATAGAGTTTTCCACCTTGGCTTCAAAAAGACTTGGAAAGTTAGCTGCTCGGAGTTTGTGTGTCCATCGTTTTTTAAAGCAATTTGAAATTAAAGCAAGTCGATTCGCAGGCTTGGGTATGGAAAACGAGCCTTGATATTGAATTACCATTATCCATAACATAAGCCACGAAACACGCAAATGAAATGCCCGGCAGCAAAATGGACCCCAAAAACCGCTGAGTGAGTGTACCGTTGGAGCGGCGGTTGGAAATATATGGAGGGGGGAAGGGGGGGTAGAACTAACGGTTACACAGCAAAAACCAAACGAAGCCGAGCCAAAACCAACTGTTAATGCTCGCTGATGAAATAAGCGCAAAAATAAAACGCCAGTCAAGTTGGCAGCCTTTGGGGCTGACTGTAAGCTTTCGTGAATGAAAGGTTGGCCTGTTGGTTGGTTTGGATGGTTCTGAATGTTTCGAATGGGTCGCAAGGCCTCCTACAGCGTCGAAATCAACGAAATGTTAAATAAGCAAAACGTGACTTTATTCGCAAAATGATGAGGCCAGCTTCCACTCGCTGGGGTAGACCAGGCAACCAGCTTAACACCTTGCCAGCTTGCCAACTTGCCACCTGGTGGCAGGTCCTGGTAGTCATGGCCTGTTTGTTTGCTTTAAGTGCTGAGCAGAAAACGAATACGAAATGTTGAAAGTGAACAAAAATTGCTGACAGCGACAGGACACAAAAAGCACCAGGAGCAGTCAATGCCAGAGCATTTAATGCACTTTATGAAACGGCAAGTGTTGTGTTCCTGTTCCGGTTTATACATATGTGTGTGTGTGTGTCTCAGTGTGTGTGTTCATTCACACACAACCACACAGCAGGGGTATTAAAAGTGTCATAAACTTTACATCGATGTGCCAATAATGCCAAAATGTATGGTTATGACTGTATGTAGGTGACGTCACACGACCAGGCGGGCAACTAAGGCCGCCAAACAAAGCAAAGTTTGTCATAAAGTGTCAAACTAAATTGCAAAATTTCCATTAAGCGTTTTGCTAAATCCTTTGTTGCCAAAATCAACCACAAAAGCTGTGCCGCAAAAAAAGTCGAAACAGATCCACAAACTAGGCTCTAATACATATACCTGAACACAAAAAAAAAAACCATACCAAAGAACCCGCAGATACAAACGCAGCAAAATATATGACAGCGGTTATTGTTGAAAGCGCGAAATACAGGGTGTATAATATTTATAAATCCGGTCTGCTCGGAAAGTACAAAAGTTGTTAAAACACTTAATGTTCTTTAAAATAAGAGCGCTTACAATTTACAGCTGCTTTAAGTGCTAGGAATTTTCTTTTTTAATGCGTATTTTGTGTTAAGCATAAAAATTTGTATATTTTAATTTTTGTTAAAACCAAAAAAATTCATTCATTCATTGTGTGGCCATGACAACCCGTTCTCGGGTTACGGCCAACCTCAGCAGCTCTCGCCAGGTGCCTCTGTTTTGCGCGCGCCTTCTCCAATAGAAATACCAAGAGAGGATAGTTTCCCTCCACTTGACCTTTCCTTGGTCGTCCCCTTCGTCTTCTTTCATCGGCTTTCACTTCGAATACCTTTTTCGCTGGAGCATCGTTATCTATACGCACGACATGCCCGAGCCAGCGCAGACGTTGTATTGTGATGCGCTGGACAACATCTATGTCGTCGTAGAGCTCATATGCGATAATCGTCCTCAAAACGAACGGGACTGAAGATTTTACGAAGAATTTTTCTCTCAAACACTCCATGAGCAGATACGTATATCCGTGACACAACCCATGCTTCCGCGCCGTATAAGAGCACGGGCAGGATGAGCGTCTTCTAAATTGTTACTTTTGTTGTTCGAGAGAGGTTTCTGCTACACATCTGCTTACTAAGACCATAGTAACACCTATTTGCGATTGTGATTGGCCTTCCGCAGTACCCCTTCCATCACGTAATTGAAGAGGTCGCATGATAGAGGGTCGCCTTGTCTGAAACATCGAAAAGTATTGAAAGGTTCGGAGAGGTTCTTTCCTACCTTCATTCTGCAAAGACGAATTTGCTTTGCGGGAATACCGAACTCAGACATGGTGATGTATAGGCGATCCCTTATCGGGCTATTGAATGCAGCTTTGTAATCGATAAAGAGATGATGTTTTTCGGGGATCTTTTCCAGGATTTGGCGTAGAGTGAGGATCTGGTCTGTGGTGGACTTACCAGTCCTAAGGCCGCACTGATAGGGTCCGATCGGTGTGTTGGAATATGGATTCAGTCTTTCACATAATAGACTTGACAGGATCTTGTATGAGATGGCAATAAAACTGATTGCCCCGTAGTTGGCGCACCAAAAATATACCTATAAGAATAATTAAAATCTTAAAGCACTAAAGCGAAGGAAACCTGCTTGACCAGAAAAGCTTGGCAACATTTTTGTGTTTTTGTCTAGAGTCTAGATATACATTGGTAGAGATATAGCAGCCCTTGTATATGTAGTTTTTATAAACTTGTTTTAATACGTTGCGACTGTACTTCATGGCCGCGTATGTCATATGCGTGATTGATGTCCAGTTAGTGCGAGATTTGATTTAAATGGCTCTGATAAATCTTTTGGCTCGTTATCGTCGTCGGCCATGTCCAGCAGCACTGCAGCAAAATGAAGACAAATCTTAATGACAAAAACATTTGAGCAAAGTATTTTTTTTTTCCTTTTTTTATTTCTTACCCCTTCTATTATGCTTATATTTTGAGATCTTGGAAGTTTGTCTTGCCTTGTCTTGCTAGCTGGACAGGTCTGGCTGGGTATTGGAAGGTCCTTGGGTCTCTGGACTGTACTGACGTTGCCTTTGGCTCACCAAACTGACAGCGACAGATGCTTTAAGTCCGTCCCCTTTAACGGAGTAAATTCCAAGCCGAAATGTTCGCTTAGCTTTTTTTCTTTGACTTTTTTTTTTTGCCTATTTATTTTGCACAGCATTTTTTTGCTGCACTTTTTTGTCCATGGCTGTGTGAGTGCTGTGTCAATATGTGTCACTATATCTGTGTGTGTGTTGGTGTGTGTATCTATGTGTGCTAATTTTGTTAACGAGACTAATAGTTGAGGGCATGGGCACATGGCACATGACAAAGAATGTCAGCACGTCAGTCAGCCGAGGGGTCTAAATGAGATTTTCATAGTAAGCCAAAGATTGAAAGAAAGAGTGAGTAAGTGAATGAAAGCAACTGAGATAGCGATAAAGAGTGAGATGGGTTGCTAGTAAGCGTAAAGTTATATAAGAGCTAGAAAGCAAAAGAGAAACCCAAAATATTTGCTGAAATTTTAAGCGTTGAAAGGTTGAAAGGTTAGACACTTTTGCCACACACACATACACCACACTATATACCATACCCCTATACATATATCAAAGTGTGTATGTGTGAGCACGCTGGCACAAAGGCATCACGCTTAGAAGCCTTGAAGATGAATGGGCGTTAAACGCGCCAAGGAATTAATAACAGGATAAAGAGCTGCAGCAGCACCCAGCTAAACATAATGACGATAATGCTCAAGATAATCATGATGATGAAGCTGAAGCAGTAGCTGGCAATCTAGAAGATGACGACAATAATGATGGGCTTGCTATTGGTAATCGGCACAAAGATGATGAGGTTCCCGATGAAGATGATGAACAAGCTGCTGGCAACAAAGGCCAAACTAAAGCAAGCCACCGAATAGTAAATGCACAAAAGCTTCGGGAAAGAAAAAAAATTCAAATGGAGAAAAAATATTCAGTGCTGCTTTCACAAAGTAGGGGCGTGGCGGGCTGTAAAAAATAAAGACTATTAAAGGATGCGAGAATTGTCCTTTGTTCGGTTCGCTTCGGTTTCTGTTGAGTTCTATTAAATATGCAAATGAGCCAATAAAAGTGAGTTAAAAATGAAATCCAATTAAATTAAACAAATGTTAAAGAACTAAGAAGATTAATTTTTTTGATTCTGTTTCGTAAGTGCTGTGCACACACTTTACACGCATTTAATGGGTATTGGGTAGTAATAAAAGTGCATGATTATTATATAAGATTAAAAATATAAAGCATTCATACTTCACTTTGTCTCTGAAAATCTCTTATATTTATGTTAAGTAATTTTATACCAAATGAGGGTCACGCGTGACTATTAATTATTATTCTTACAAAATTCAATACAACAAGTCTAAATATGGATCAGTTTTATAGTGTCCTACAAATCTTTAAGTAATAACGTATAAACGATTATCAAATGAGATTAACCATCCCATTTGAAGTGTGGGAAATAAAGGGACTAGGAAAATAATGTAACAAAAACTGTCGAAAAAATTTTTCAAAATTTATGATGTACAATAAATCAAAAATCTTAATGTCATATCAAAGCAAAAATTAGTTTTTCAACCAAGGCAAATTGTACTTTAATCTTTCATTTAGTAGATGTTGTCTTTGGTCTCAGTTTAGAAATACGAGGTGTGTTCAAAAAGTAAGGTGACTTTTCAAATTTCGCGGGCAACGTATTTTCGATTATCGATTTTTTGCTTTGTTGTGTTCGTACACTCTTCCCGAACATCTGTTCCAAATTTCAAGTGAATGGCTTTTTTTGTTTGGTTGTGAGAGGTGTAAAGGTTATATGCGTTTTGCGTGCTCGGAGAGATAGCACCGATCTTGCAAAAAATCGATTTTTGAACTAAATTTGTTGTGTTTCGTTTGTTTGTAAAGATATTTGAACCTAATTTGGCATTCAGATCCTTTTTAAAGTTGCAAAGTACTGCGTCGAAATCGGTTGACTATATTATATAGCTTCCATAGGAACGACGGGTCAAAAAAAAATTGTTGCTTAAATTTTTTTTATTTTTGGTTTTTTCTGAAGGCACCTAATTGGGCAATCTTAGACGTTTTTAAGTAATATGCCGGATTTTATTGTAAGCTAGTTGTACAGAATATCGAAAGGTCGTCCGCGCCAGACTTTACATACGCGATTTTTTGATTTACTTTACCATTTTTTTTTAAGAATCGGTAAAACTGCTTGGTAGATTCTTTTTATTGCTATATGTTTTCAGCAGTCAAGAACTAATTATTTTGTCTGCTTTTTTTCGTGTACTTGAAAATTTTTTATTTTTTTTAGTTCCAAGTAAAATTCAAATTAAAAATACAACCTGTTCTGTTTTTATATGGTTTTGAAAAAACATGGTCTTCAAAAAAATTTTGTATACAATTCATTCGAAAAAAAAAACTATTATGTCTTTTTTTACACGGGTTTTTCTGGAACGTATAGACCATATAAAAATGGAATTGGGTGTATCAAAACAATTTTAAACTTACTTACTTAAAAGTACCCCAATTGAGATTACATTTTGAGTATGTGAATATTGGAAATTTTTGCCTCCAGGTGGCGTTTATTCTATTTGCAGAAAAGTTATTACCAAGTGCGGAAGTGTTAAGTCAAAACTAACCGTCAACTTGACGCATGTGCTCCCTTAAAGGATTTAAAAAGAAGAAGAACAATTTAACGAAAACTTAATGCAGGATGCGGTGCCCCGTAATCTTCACATATGCGCTAATTAATGAAATAGCTGAATGAAAATTTTGTTGGCTAGTGTAAACATTTTGCTCTTACTCGTGTTAACTCAACTGCTTCTAATGTGTTTTGGCCAAAAGCAAATGCAATTTTTTGTCACCCATATAAAAGCAAATTTACGCATTAAGCAAACCATAATTTAATATTGTTATAAGTTTGTGGTTTTTACACAAACACAAGCAAAGCCACTTAAACACACACATACACACGTACAAAGTAAGCAACAATGTTGAGCAACAATACAATTTTTTTTTTTTTTTGGGAGCATCCATTGCAAATCTCAACTCGTCTGCGGTCACAACACACTTAAACACACTTATGTATACTGTATGTGTGTATGTGTGTTTGTGTGTGTGCATGTAATCAATTATACTTTTTATGTCATGAACGCCATCAGCATGTCAACAGCAACAACAACAATAACAATAACAACTCATCATCATCTCATCATCATCTCACCATCATCTCATCATCATCAGCAGCAGCACAAACAATAGCAACAAGAAGCCGCAAGGTTTATACGTTTGACCCACTAAATGAGATTATTTTTACACAATCAGAACAGGTTACCATAACGACTAGCCATTGTTAATTAAAACAGAGATTTTAAAGAGTGAATCAACTCAGATGATAAGATTTCCAATCCTAAAGGTGTTTAAGCCCTGCTCTTACTTGAAAATACATCTGTATAAGCAGGATTGTGGTGGAAACTATTATAATGGGTAATTTTTTTGGTGGTATCTTTTTGGCATCACTGTTTTTGACAGATTACGCGTGAATCGTGTCTTGGGTCATTGTCAAACTTGTTCAATTTGGTCTATAATTTAACCATGAATCGACTTACGAACAACGTTTGCACATTATTGAATTTTACTATCAAGAAGAAGTGCATCGCGCACTTCTTCCAATTTATGGGCAGTTTGGTTGGCCTACTGAGGGAGCTATTCGGAAGCTTGTGACAAAATTTTGAACCCAGCTTACATTATTGGACATTAAAGAAAAGGACCAAAGAAAATATTGCGTCTGTATCCGCCAGTGTTAGTGATGACCGCGAAATATCGATTCGCCGCCGTTCGCAGCAATGGGCCTATGTTACTCCACCACGTGGAAAATTTTACAAAAGGATTTGTTTGTAAAACCTTATAGGATACAAATGGTGGAAGAATTGAAGCCAAACGACCTCCCACAACGTCCAACATTTGGTGAATGGGCGCTGGCAAAGTTGGAGGAAGATCCACATTTTTATCGAACAATTGTGTTCAGCGACGAGGCTCATTTCTGGTTGAATGGATACGCCAACAAGCAAAATTGCGGCATTTGGAGCGAAGACCAACCAGAAGCATTGCAAGAGCTACCAATGTTTCCAGAAAAATTCACTGTTTGGCGTGGATTATGGGCTGCTGGAATCATCGGGCCGTACTTCTTTAAAGACGACAATGGCCGGAGCGTTACTGTGAATGGCGAGCGCTTCCGTCTGATGATTGACGACTTTTTTTTGCCCAAAATGGAAGAATTGGACATGACTGACTTGAGGTTTCAACAAGATGGTGGCACACGGCATGCGGACCAATGGCCCAATTAAGAGCCGCCTTCGGTGAACAGTTTATCTTATGTTTGAGGCCCGTCAATTGGGCGCCTATATCGTTTAACGCTTTTGGATTATTTCTGTGGGGCCATGTTAAGACTCGTGTCTACAGGGATAAGCCACCAACGATTGACGCACTGGAAGCCAATATTGAAGCATTTATTCGTGAAATATCGGTCGAAGCAGGGAGTGTGTCAAAATGGGACCTTGCGCATGAGCCATCTCAAGCGGCGCCGTGGCCAACATTTGCCTGAAATAATCTTTAAACATTAAATTATATTGGTCGTTCTATTGATTCCAATAAAGATTTTATCAATTTTTTCAAATTTTTTGTGTTTTTTTGAAAATCAAATACTATACCTCTTAACAAATCACTCGTTATAAATCTGATTGACCAGTGTTTATTATTCCTATATCAAACACAACAAAATAAATATAAGCTCTAACGATAGAGCTGTTATCGCAAATAAGAGTTAGAGGATTAAAAATACAAACATCACAGCGGAAATATTTTGGAGTGAAAGTAGAAACCAAACCATAACAGCATGGAAAGGACTATCCGAATTAAGAATAATTTTTTTAATTAAAGGGTTAGCTGGATAAGGAATGGAAACTACCTCAGCAAGTTTTAAAAACAAACAATGTAGTTCAAATAACAGTTTTATTTCTTAGTTTAAATTAAAATTTGTAAATATTAACATAATAGTTACAAATAAATTTGTATTCAAAAATTGCCTAATAACACTTTTTTTAAAATTGCATAATTAAAGTGGAAAATAAAAAATGGCATACGTAAAGTCGGTCGCGGACGACTTTGGGATACCCTGTACGACTAGACTGCAATAAAATCCAGTATATTGCTTGAGAAGACCAAAGAACTTTTAAGCAACAATAATATAATCTATCATATATGTATAAAATTTGGTACAGTGCTTAGGTAAAATCGATTTTTTGTAAGATCTGCCCTATGGGAGCTATATGATATAGTCAACCAATTTTGTTCAAATTTGGGACATTGCTTAAGTACTTTAAAAAATTTTCAAATTCGAAATCTGGTCACGATATCTTTATTAAAAAATTTAATATAGCGAATTTTGTATAAAAAAAGTTATTTTGGCCGATCGGTGCTATAGGAGCTATATGATATAGTCAACCGATCTTGATTAAATTTGGTACAGTGTTTGGGAACTAAAAAAAATTCCCAAATTTGGCTACGATATCTTCATAAGCAAAGGAATTATTGATCCAAAACTTCTGTTTTTTTCGAGGTCGTCTCAAACACACCTATGGGAGCTAAATAATTTAAACCCGATATCAAAAAAATAAAATAAACTTGTCTCCTATGGACAGACGGACATGGGTATATCAACTTGTCTAGTCCCCCTGATCATATTTTAGGTAATTTTGGGGTGTCTCCGACGACTCCTCATTTATATTACATACATTTTCGGCTTGCAAAAACTTAATTTACCCTTTGTACAATACGGTACAGGGTATAAAAACGAAATATAGCAAATTTTGTATAAAAAAAGTTATTTTGGCCGATCGGTCCAATGGGAGCTGTATGATGTAGTCAACCGATTTTGATCAAATCTGGTACAGTGCTTGGGAACTATAAAAAACTTTCAAATGCCAAAGTTGATATACGATATAAACAAACGAATTTTTCATCTAAGAATTTTATTTTTTTTTTTTCGAGATCGTCTGAGACACCCCAATGCAGTGCTGCCAATTTTTTTCCAGAAAAAAAAGCTGCTTTTGGATGGAAGCAACGGCAAAAAAAGCTGAAAAATTTATGAATAAAGCGTAAAAAATCGGTTTTTATGGTTTATTTTTTTTTTTTTACTTTGTTTAATTTATAAGATTTTCAGCACATCGTCTAATTCTTCGCGACTAGCATAGGTGTTCATACCGATCATGCGAAGATAATTTGAAGGGACTTTATAGTCATAGCAGCATTTGCCCAGTCTTCGCAAACCATATCTGTGTGTTATATTAAAATAAATAATATAAAAATCGGTATCATCCTTTGACTCACTATAAAATATTACCTTATGCTAAGAATGCTGTTTATTGTGCTTAGGCTCATTGAGTTCCTTAACTTGGATTTTACCAAGTTAAGCTGGCTAAATACGCGCTCAATCTCCGCGTTGGATCCATGGCAATGAAAATATTTGCAGTGCAACAGCTGCCAGTTCAAGGAATCTGCGGTTGCCACCAGAATCCTTGTACTGAGAAACTTCATTCCAAAACTTTGTGCTGTCATTGACGTTTTCCCACTTAACTAAATTAATATCATTGTACTGCCGCTCAATGTCTGCTATTCTGTCTACTTGGAGGTGTTCTAACATTTCTGTAATTCTTTTTTTTTTTAGTAGACGGAAAAAACGTCGATGTTTTTTAAAGTTTTAAAATTGTCGGGGAGACTGAAAATAAAATCAAAATTATTTAACGGTCGGTAGAAGAATTTGACAAATTGGTTACCTCTGCTTTAGCTGCTTGATAAGCTGAATCACAAAACTAGAGCAACGAGCACGAATTTCTTTTTCAACGCCTGCATCGATATTTAAGGATTTGATTTTCTTTTCAAAATCATACCCTTGGTACATATCGGATTCGGCATGCTCTTCCAAGTTTTCAATTTCCAATATGTCAATTTCCTTGCTAGGGGCAACAATTAACTGCTTTAACGAATTAGTGGCAACCGTGCTGCTACATGCCAAATTCATTTTTAAAAAAGCCAGAATTCCCGCTTCCCGTAATTCACAAATTTTTCCCGCAATTGGGCTTCGAAAAAAGCCAGATTTGAAGGGAAAAAAGCTAAATTGAAAGCAATGCCCCTATGGGAGCTATATAATTTATCTCTAAGATCTAAGTTTTCAAACGTACGGACGTACGGACGGACATACGGACATGGGTATATCGATTTCTCTAGTCAATCTGATCATATTTTAGGTAACTTTGGGATGTCTCCGACGACTCCTTCTATATGTTACATATATTTTCAGCTTGCAAAAAATTAATAGCCTTTTGTACCATACGGCACAGGGTATAAAAAGTTTAGAAAAATTATGTCACTAATCCAATTCTTTTAATTTAGTATGCTATTTACGATAGCTTTGACGATTTGTCAAAAAAGTCTTGCGGTATTTCCGCAAGCTTGTCTTTGCAAGCGCGTAGTTCTAGTTGTATTCGTCGCATCGGTTCACGCTAGAGCTTTTTGGAAAGCTCTTTTCACGTGCTAACACGTGTTTGATTAATTGTTGTTTGCTTTTAGTCGTTTGTGAGTTATAGCGTCGCAAACATGGAGCAAAATAAAGAGAAAATACGGCATATTTTACAGTACTACTACGATAAAGGCAAAAATGCATCTCATGCTGCCAATAAAATTTGTGCAGTTTATGGACCCGATACAGTTTCCATTTCCACCGCACAACGATGGTTTCAACGTTTTCGTTCTGGTGCAGAGGTGATCGAAGATGCGCCACGGTCCGGAAGGCCTGTTGCCGAAAATTGCGATAAAATTGCTGAATTGATCGAAAGAGACCGACATAGTAGCAGCCGTAGCATCGGCCAAGAGCTGGGCATGAGTCATCAAACCGTTATAAACCATTTGAAGAAGCTTGGATTGAAAAAGAAGCTCGATGTATGGGTGCCACACGACTTGACGCAAAAAAACATTTTTGACCGTATGGATGCATGCGAATCGCTTCTGAATCGCAACAAAATCGACCCGTTTTTGAAGCGGATGGTGACTGGCGATGAAAAGTGGGTCACTTACGACAACGTGAAGCGTAAACGGTCGTGGTCGAAAAGCGGGGAAGCTGCCCAGACGGTGGCCAAGCCTGGATTGACGGCCAGGAAGGTTCTTCTGTGTGTTTGGTGGGATTGGCAGGGAATCATCCACTATGAGCTGCTCCCCTATGGCCAAACGCTCAATTCGGACCTGTACTGCCAACAACTGGACCGCTTGAATGCAGCACTCATGCAGAAGAGGCCATCTTTGATCAACAGAGGCCGAATTGTCTTCCATCAGGACAACGCCGAGTTTTTTGACAATAGGGAAGCGAGCTTCTATAAGAGGGGCATTATGAAGTTAGCATCTCGTTGGGAACTCGTCATCGAACAAAACGGCGCATATTTGACTTAAATCGCATTATTATAACCAATTTTATGAACAATTGAAAATTCAATAAAAATACCGCAAGACTTTTTTGACAACCTAATATCTCTATTTAACTCTCATTTTACTTGTACTTGTTTTCTTTATAAAACAAGTATGTTGAAACAGGTTTGGGGTCATTACTTTTTTCAGATAATTTAGTTATTCAAATGCATATAGCTGTGTATTTAATTAAACATATTAAAAATAATAACACTTTTACTATCCTTGCTACTTAGAGATCATACGATTTAATACAGATAATACTAAATAATAAAGCATATTTATTCTATGCATTCCATTGCCTTTGGGCTTTATTTGACACATTCTTAACTGAGTTTACTTACAAATTGTGAACTGCTTCTGGCTTAACTCAATTAACTTTGAAATAAACTTATTAAATAGAAATTTGAGATAACTTGCCCCCCACGGTCCCTCCCACACAATCGTTGTATTTAACTTGAAGCATACTTAGGTTTGTACTCATGCCCAACTCATTTGATATGAATGAACTGAACACTCAAACAATCCATGACTAGAAATATCCTTTATGCCATAGCTCTGGCATTTATTTGGCTGCCTTACAAAAGGACTACTAAATGTTTCCAGGCGGTGCGGGGGTGTGTAGGTTGTGTCGCTGGGATTGGGCCCACATATATCTAAGGCACATGTATAATAAATTAAATCAAGTGGCGTTGGTTGCGTCAAATGGCAAATGGCAGCCATGACAGGAAGTTGCGCGCTGACAGGAAACAGGGCACACATACGCGAACCAACGCACACATACAACCAAGTGAATACATGAGAGGCATGCCTGTATGTCTATGTCTATGTATTGGTGTATGCTTAGCAAAATGTTTTAATTATAATGAAAATTTGCACAACAATTTTTTGTTCTCTAGATTTTTCCTCTTTTTTTTTATGTTCTGGCATTTTTCAAGGTAGTTGTTTGTATATGTATAAATATTCATGTATAAGTATGTTCGCATGTATGTGTAGCGGGGCTTGGTTATGTAAAATGAAAAGTTTTTTGTTGAATTTGAGTTGGTTGAAAAAAGCTGAAAGCGACGCACGTTGCACACATAATAGGGTGATTTTTTGAGTACTATTATAATACAATTATAAATAGCTGGGCTGGTTCTGATGAACCCAAAGCAAGCAACTATATTTATTGAGCCTCACTAAAACTTAAACTTATAATGCCCGAATTTGAATTGAATAGCAAGCACTGTAGCAAAAACCTGATACTTTATGCAAAAAATATGTCTTTAATTTTTTTTTGAAATTATTGTTTACAAAATATTCAGATAGTCATGCATATTGCACTGTAGCTCACTGCTTGAATCATAAAAATAAACATGATAAATGACCACCTAAAATAAAAAATTAATGATACTTTAATGTTTCTTTTTCTTAGATTTATTTTCATTTCCAAACATTTTTCGTTCATTTAAAAAAAAACGTTTAATATTGTTTTAAATTTTCTTTTTGTAATTTGTTCCACCAAATTGATTTGGTTCGTATTCACAGCAAATAAAGAACGTATAGAAGTATTTAAAAAAAATTTGGTGATTGACATAACGTTAAGGAACATACTTTAAAAAAAAATAAGTAAAATACTTTTTTTTTAAGAAAATGTGGTGATAAAGTGAACATTTTTTAATAGCCCTATTGCCAACTTAGACTAAAAAAAAATGGTGCAAAAATATTCAGTAGCTTAGGTTAGGTGAGGCTATTCTAAACCTCCTACAACTGCACAAGGTAGGGATACAACAAGCCATTCTATCAGCTTTACGCATGAGAGATGCAAAAAATGGAATGACCAAGACTTTGGCCATGCAAAGATTCTTAAGGGGAACCCACTTATCTCCGAAATCACGGACTACCGCATACAGTAGGAACATTTTACAACCAAATTCAAAGCCTATATTCCAACCAGGGAGGAGTGGGATACAGGTGTACCAGGCCCAGCGGGCTCGATAAAGGTAGAACTGCTTTTCGACTCCCGGGCCATTGTAGTGTTTTTCAGGCAGAGAGGTCACTATTATCCAAGAGGATTTAATAGCAATAAGAAATCTACAAGTTCGAGATAAGAACATTTGTATCTATTCGCACAGCCAAGCAGCTATTAAGTTCATAGCTTCGATGACTTCGTGTATGAAGTCAGTGAATAACTGCCGCTTGTCTCTAGGGGTGATTGCTGAGCAGCTTTTAATTCGCCTCCTATGGGTCCCAGGACATAGGGACTTCGAGGGCAACTGTATTGCGAATGAACTGGCTATAACTGCTTATACCCATGGCCAGCTGTAAGCTGAGAATATGAAATTTTTTCGCTCTCTGTACAAATAAAACGTGGAGTCATCGAACACGTGTAGAATCTCGGGGCAAACTTGGCCGACATACTGCAGCAAAAGAACCAAAAAAACTTTGCTGTTTGAATAGAGACCAGTGCTCATCCGTTATCCGTGCTATCACGAGACACTGGCTGGTGGGAAACCACGCATCCAGGTTGAATGCTCCCCACCATGACTTCTGTAGAAGCTGTGGCGATGAGGAGGTGCTGGAGATGGCGGAACACTTTTTCTGTCATTGACCTGGGCTGGGCAGTAAAAGTTCTAGGTTCCTAAAGTCACACTTTCTTGACGATTTATCTCAGCTCTCTAAACAGAGTCCAAAATGCCTTTTAAGGTTTATGCAGGCAGCCGGATTGCTTTTTCACCTATTATAGGGGACTTCTCAAGTGGGGAATAGTGGTGAAATAGCTCACTGTAGCGGTATCGCAATAGGCCTATCCTTTGCCTAAGTGACCTTACCTAACCTAACCTTCATTAGCTAAGACGCAATTAAATAAAAACGAAATACTTTTTTTTTTTAATTAAGCCGTAACGCGTTAAGTTTATAAACTGAAATTTTAGAAAACTTTTTATTTTTTGATTATGCATCGACCTACATCATAAGTTATCAAAAACCGCTGGGGGCAGTTTCCAGTACCTTATTTAAAAACTAAGAAAACGTTTTTTTTTTGGTGTTTTTATGCGTTTTAGAAGTGTGACTTTAATCGACATTGGTTGTAACGACCTCTGGTTTAGTCCAGAACAACGGCTGGGATAGCTCAGCTATGCCCAGGGTTAATGTCACAACAAAATTTATATTTTGCTGAGACTTTCGATATTTTAAACAATACACAATTTTCTTTAAGTTTTAAAATTATATTATCCGCCTTTTTGCGGTCAATTATCACAATACATACACTTAAATCGAGCCCGCACGCTCTCTAGTTTTACACAAAATAATATTTTTAGCAAAATATTTGTAGAAAACAATGTTAAGCTTAAAACTAACAATTTGAGATTTTACAAATAATACTTAAATCCGCCCTTTTACGGCGATACGCTCACCCAGATATAAAATCCTGGTAGCAGAGATCTTGGCGTGGCTCGTACACGAAACGTATAGACTCCGACGCGGTCGCACCCGGTGCGCTACTAATTAATTAACTCTTTTCCGTCCTTTGCGACTGTCCCATATGTATTTTATTAAACGAAACGCCTTTAACTGCGGCTGTGACTTTCTTTTCACTTAAACTCTCACTCACTGTCTGTTTGTCGTAATTTCACTCATTGTTCTCTGTGTTCTTTGTTCTGTCTCTGTCTGACCCAGATTTGGCTGTTGATCCGCCTTATATAGGAACTCGATCGCCGCCAAATCCTGGAATTCCCGCCCAAAACTATACTTATAAATCCTAAACGGCACTCTGTTTATCTACATAACTATTCTCATAATAAAGAGAGAGTCCGCCGTACCTAAAGCTATCGCTATCTCCTACTCTCCACTTACACCTATAAACTAATACTATCAACCTACGCACTAATACCAAATAATTATTTTGGCGCCAAGCTTAAAAACGCTATACTTGACTAAGTGTTGGTGAGAGTGAGAGCCCTTTCACCGCTACTCTCACCAAGCAGTTCAAGCAGTTTTGCTATTGCCCTGTTGGCAATTTTGGAACAATGTTGTGAGGTGGCAAATCGCCTCCTCACACTCCCCCCTTTCTTCGGAAAACAAAAAAAACGAGAAAAAAAAATGTCGTGCTTGGCCCTCGCAGATTTTGGCTCAGCTGTGGCTCTACCAAGTGGTATGGCGCCCGCGGCTGGTCGCACCGCCCCTGCGGATCCTCCTCGTGAGCTGAGCGCCACTCACCATCCATCGTTCGCCCTTACCTCGGCCATAAATCGGCACCAGGTCAAGTGACGGAACGGCCTCCCAGAACGCTCTGCTACCTCCCCTCTTTGGGAGAGTAGCCAGCAGCGTTGACTACACTTTTGCTCGATCCCGCGCTCCCTCAATCGGAGTCACGGCGAACGCAGCAAACTTTTGCCCGCTCCCGAGCTCCTTCAGTCGGAGTCACGGCTCACGCAGCAAAAGTTTGCTCGCTCCCGAGCTCCCTCAACCGGAGTCACGGCGCACGCAGCAAAAGTGTAGGAAAATCTTTGCTCACTTTCCACCGACCATCGCGTCCCAATACTCACTTGGCTTTGCCCACAGCTGCCAAGCTGCATCGGCCTGAGTATATTTTTTTTCTCTTTTTTTTTTCTACTAATATCGGCCTATGATTTTTACCCTACGAATAATAACGCCTTGCCCACGGTGCAAAATTTTACCGTTACTGTTCTATATTCATGAGCTTTTGTTACCCTACCGCATCATTCAGCTTTTTAGTGGGTGTATCTTTTCAGCATTGCCCCTTTTGCGCATGCGCGCCGGCAACGCTATCACCAGCTGTACTACTAGCAAGAAGAAGAGTTCTTGAAGTAAACGTGCAATGTAAGTACATGAGTTAAAAAATATTATAAAAAAACTTTTTCCTACCCACCTAATTTGTTACAGGTATGTGAGGACGGTAGACCCACTGACCTTCTACCCTTCTACACCTGCGGAATCGCCGTCCGCCTACCCATTTACAAATTGCAGCCTTGCGCCAATTTGCATAATTTGGCCCTGGCCTGCAATATTACCTATTTTTACGCCTAAGTCCCTCTTTGGACCCGGCCAGTACCTTATTTTTATATGGCTGGACTACCTCTTCATTAGAACGAAAACCCTAGGGTCGCCACATTGGCCCCATCGAACGCGGTACCTATTGCCACCCGTCGTCACGAGTTGTCCGCCACTTGCTTGTGGCCGATCGAGCTGCCGCCTACGCCGTACCATAGCAGATACGGCTACCGGCCACGCAGACTCATCGGCCAACAGTCGCCAAGCACGCCGGGGCACTTCTGTCGCCTCCTCGTGCTGCGCACTCATGCGCTCTGGCGTCTGTTGCGTTCCTTTGCGTCGTGGCGGTTCCGGGCCCATCGCAAGCCTTCGCCTGGATAGGCTAAGATCTTGCGAATTGCTCGCCGGCTGCCGCTGACGCTGCTGCTGTGTGTACTGCGGCTTTCTTTGCCGCTGCTGATGTTTATGCTGCTGTCGCCGTTGTTGATGTTCTTGGCTCTTTTGTTGTCGTTGTAGGTTTTGTTGCGGCTTGTTTTGCCGCTGTTGTTGTTGCTGCTGCAGTGTCTGCTGCTCACGCTTCTGCTGCTGTCGTCGTTGTAGCTGCTGTCGCTGGTCAAAATGTTGTTGCGGCTGATCTTGCCGCTGCTGCTGTCGTCGTTGGTGCTGTTGTTGTGAGCGCTGCTGTTGTTGCGGGCGCTGCTGCTTTGAGCGCTGCTGCATGTGCTGCTGTGGTGCGCGCTGTTGTTGTTGGCGCTGCTCACTGCGCTCAAACTGCTCCGTTTTATATTTGATGCTGGGCCCTTCGCAAGCCTCCGCCTGAGAAGGCTGAGTGCTTGCAAACCGCTCACCAGCAACAAGTGCCTGTGTAGCTGCATTTATGATGCTGGGCCCTCCGCAAGCCTCCGCCTGAGAAGGCTGAGCGCTTGCAAATCGCTCACCAGCAACATGTGCCTGTGTAGCCGCATCTTGTGCTGCCGTTATGTCGGATCTGTGGCCACCTTCCATCTCCATGACTTCAGGTTCCACCACGGGATCTTCGGCTAAATTCGCTCGGCATGGTAGTTCTTGTCTGCAACGCCTATTGGCGATGCTCAAAACATGCCCACCGCAGCTAAAACTGAAACCCATGCTTGTCAAGAAATCCCACCCAAGGATTAACTCGCCTACCACTCCCGGCATCACAAGGAGCCCTATAGTGGCACGGCCGTGTCCAAAGGCGATTTCTAAATCTAGCCCTCGCATGGTTTCGCAGTGCCGGCCATCCGCCAGGCAAACTTTTCGCAGCACATTTCTGCTGCTGCCAACGGCGTGCATCTTTTCAGCCAACTTTGTACTTATAAAGCTGCTGGTCGCACCCGTATCGATTGTGGCATCTATAAATTCGCCACCAATCGTAACCTGAGCCTTAATTCTACGGCCTTCGCTCACCAGTTTCCCCACCAACGATTTTGGAACCGGGACTGGTGCGAATTTCGCTCTTCCCGTTTGCAACTGGGATTCTGAGCAACCTTTTGGGCCTGACCACTGCTTATGGCAGTTCTTCCCAACCTCCCGCAACGCCAACAAATATTCTATTGGCTGATTGCGGCACATTTGGGGGCTATGTCCAGCCTGTCCGCATCTCCAGCAAGTTTCTGCTGTACCTGGGGTTTCTTCCCGATGCTGGCTATTTTGAGGTATGCGTGTTTGTCTAACTAAATCACGCTGCGTCACATTGGGTGCCTGCCAACGCTGGTGATATGCACCGGGCATATCACGGCTTAACGGCATTTCACCCTGTGATGCATACATGGCCCTGTGCCGCGCATGTCGCGCATCCGCTGCTAAGTTTTGCCGGTCTCTCTCCAAATCCTCAAACTCATCCGCTAACTCCATCAGTTGCTTGAGAGTTTGGAATTGGCCTCGCCTAACAAACGCACGCAGATTCGGCAAGCTGTGGTCGTAGATTAACTGCAGTTGATGCTCCTTGGAATATCGACAAGGACGCATCAGAGTCTGCATCTCTACCATATACGCCTTAAACGGCTCACACAGCCCTTGCCTTCGCTGATTTATTTCCTCCCGCAGCTTCGTATAATAGCCTCGGGGGAGGAAATAACCCTCAAAATCCTCTACAAAAGCCGCCCATGTGGTCCAATAATTATTATTGGCCACATACCATTGGAGGGCCACGCCTTGTAGGAGTTCAGGCATAGTTCTTGGAACCAAGTCCAGGTTTAGGCCATACGCTTCGGCCGACCATTCTACTCGTTCCAAGAACTCCAGTGGCTTAGTGGACCCATCAAAACTGAATGTCCACTCACGCACCTGCTCCGCTATTTTAGCATATTCGCTGATCCCGCTAGAGCCGCCTGGTATATTCTGTGGCATTTGGAACACCTCAGTATTTTCAAATGAGCCTGTGCCACATGGTGCGGATCTCTGAGCTGCCTGAGTGCTGTTGGCCACGCCTGCAAAACCCTCTGGTACTGCACGACCACCACCGCAACTCAAATTCAAATTGCTTGTTGACGACCGCTGGCCATGCTTTCTGGCCAGCTCGCTCAACCGCAAAGCCCATTCTAATTGGCCTTCTTGCATATTTACCCACCGTGAGAATTGTAGACGCAATTCTTCCACGGTGCCCGCCATTTGGAGACCAAACTCCCGGGTATATGCAAGAATCTCGTCACGCCTTAGATTTTTAATCCAAGCGCGTGCCACCATTTTGTGTATGTGTCAGACCTAGGCTATATAAAATATAAATTTAAAGTCAAAGAAAATTTTTGTATTCAAAATATCGAAAGTCCCTGCTCGGGCGCCAGTTGTAACGACCTCTGGTTTAGTCCAGAACAACGGCTGGGA
Source organism: Chymomyza amoena (assembly GCA_037043745.1). NCBI lineage: Eukaryota > Metazoa > Arthropoda > Insecta > Diptera > Drosophilidae > Chymomyza > Chymomyza amoena. The sequence goes on from JBAMAX010000250.1 coordinate 233,883, forward strand.
TAGCTCAGCTATGCCCAGGGTTAATGTCACAACAAAATTTATATTTTGCTGAGACTTTCGATATTTTAAACAATACACAATTTTCTTTAAGTTTTAAAATTATATTATCCGCCTTTTTGCGGTCAATTATCACAATACATACACTTAAATCGAGCCCGCACGCTCTCTAGTTTTACACAAAATAATATTTTTAGCAAAATATTTGTAGAAAACAATGTTAAGCTTAAAACTAACAATTTGAGATTTTACAAATAATACTTAAATCCGCCCTTTTACGGCGATACGCTCACCCAGATATAAAATCCTGGTAGCAGAGATCTTGGCGTGGCTCGTACACGAAACGTATAGACTCCGACGCGGTCGCACCCGGTGCGCTACTAATTAATTAACTCTTTTCCGTCCTTTGCGACTGTCCCATATGTATTTTATTAAACGAAACGCCTTTAACTGCGGCTGTGACTTTCTTTTCACTTAAACTCTCACTCACTGTCTGTTTGTCGTAATTTCACTCATTGTTCTCTGTGTTCTTTGTTCTGTCTCTGTCTGACCCAGATTTGGCTGTTGATCCGCCTTATATAGGAACTCGATCGCCGCCAAATCCTGGAATTCCCGCCCAAAACTATACTTATAAATCCTAAACGGCACTCTGTTTATCTACATAACTATTCTCATAATAAAGAGAGAGTCCGCCGTACCTAAAGCTATCGCTATCTCCTACTCTCCACTTACACCTATAAACTAATACTATCAACCTACGCACTAATACCAAATAATTATTTTGGCGCCAAGCTTAAAAACGCTATACTTGACTAAGTGTTGGTGAGAGTGAGAGCCCTTTCACCGCTACTCTCACCAAGCAGTTCAAGCAGTTTTGCTATTGCCCTGTTGGCAATTTTGGAACAATGTTGTGAGGTGGCAAATCGCCTCCTCACATGGTTCAATATTTCAAATAGTGTACTCTTTTTTAGAGAGTCACGAGATAACGCAACTGTGTTACCTTCTAATGATTGGATTATGTTTCGTATCTACTCTATTTCCGTGGCAAATTTGTTTAAAATTGGTTTATTATTTTTGGTGCTATAGATGTAGAATTTGCTCTAGAACTTATGAAATATGAGATCTAGTTACGGTCATGTTTTAATCGCTCCCCGAGGTTACGATATGTATCTACATATTGCTGCTTCTTTCGCTTGTTTCCCGTGCATCATAGGAGATCTTACTCGAAGGTTTGGTTGCTCTGATTCTTATCATCTATGAGAGATAGTTATTTTACCTGCATTGACTTCTCTAGTCACCCTGATCATAGAAACATAGGTAACTTTAGAAGGTATCCAAAGTTTTCTTTCCCATATTATTTGTGGCTTGCTGAACTTAATGTACTGAATAACATGCAAAAAGACACCCTTTAACCCGGTTTTGGCGTATTTCCAACCTTTACCTATTTGAGTTGTTGTTTTAAGTTTGAACAACGCATCTCCGCCACTTTGTAATCGTTTCCAACACTATCACCTCCCGCTCCTTCCACATTTGAACCAAGAATTTGTCTCCGCCATGTTTGCGATCGTCCAGCAGGCAGTATAAAATGACATTGCGTGTGGCAATTATTTAACTTGATTTATTTGCTTCAGTCAACAGTCACAATACACAACTTGCAACACTCCAACACACACACACACACACACGCATTGCAACACACACAGACATTTTGCAACACTGGTGAGAGAGAGAATGCGAGTTGAGCCGAGCTGAGGCCAAGTGTTTGCAGTAGCATAATAAAGCGGCGGTAGGCAATTTAATTAGAGAGCGGCTTCTGCATTTTACCTGGCCCACGTTTAAAGGACAAAGTAAACGAGGTAAACTCAAGTGGAGAGGGCAAGGAGCAGGATAAAAAAAACACAACAACAGCAGCAGCAACAACAGTTGAGTGCGCTCGCACTTGCTCATTTATTTATGAAGCCCCAGGATATGAAAGCGCAGAGCGTGGATACCTAAATCCTGCCTAGCTGCCTAGGTTAATAGACAAGGGACCTGGCCCTGTCAGGGAGCTGAAGCTCTTCTCTAGCTGAAGATGAGCCAGAAGCCGTGCAAACAAAATGAAACTAGACAGGCGCACAAATTTTGTTAGCCAAGCGCTCGTCACGCTGCTGACAAGCAGCCAAGTGCCACTCGCGTTTGTCAATATCCCAGCTCCAAAGGAAAAAACCAAAGTAGAAATAATATAAAAGTATAAATATATGTATGTATGTAGTACTATATAGGTGCGAGGGCAAGTTGAATAGTAATTGGCGTAGCTAAGCAATCAGCTTGGAAGCCATTTTGTTGACAGCATTTCAGTTTTCAAGATTTCAGACATAACAAGTTTAAAAAAAATAGAGGGAGATCAAAAAATAAATTGGATGAGATTTGTGGGGGCGGAAAGAGATTAAAGCGCAGAGAAACAAATTTTGTTGATGAGTGCTCCCCAGGCAAAGCAGAAGATGTTGCTAATATAATAATTTAATAATAATAATTTAAAAACAAAAACCTTGTCTGAACAAATGACATGTAGCAGAAGTTGAAAATTTTTGAGTATAAGCAAGCTCTATGATGAATCGCGGTGCCTCCATTGTAAAAAATTGAATAACAAATAAGATCTTGCAAACTTTGGCGTAATAATGGAACTATTTATAAGAAGGCTCAAGCGAGGTTGACAACAAACAAAGGATTTATAGAGTGGCCGTCATATGTATAACTCACATCAATAATATTCGTATCGCGAAGTTTTTAATGCTGAACATGCCACTATGTTCCACCTTGGAACTCTAGGAAATATATACTTGTCCACTTCAATGTACCCATCACTTTTTTTTTTATTTCTCTGGGAACTCCGAGAATCTTCGGAATGCTATACCATATTTTTTTTTTCGCATTTCATTTTAAATCTGTCTTTATTGATGACTCTTGCATTCATAGCAACATATTTTTCTGAGAATTTTAGGCAAAAGTTTTCAATTTTAAAACGAGGACTATGGAATTTAATTTATCCACATGAAATGGCTTAGTGCTGAATCGTTTAAAACTGGCCGTAGTCTACATCAATTTGACCATTCGTGTAGAATCTTCCATTTCGGCTACTACCTTTTTGATAACCTTTTTTAAAAGGTTTATATCCAAGATGGACTGTATTCCGTAATTTTTTTATATTTTTCCCGAAATTCCCTAGCCAAAAAAAATATTGATTCTCAAATAATAACAGAAGTCTACATTTCAATTGTTGAAGAGGTAAGGTTAGAATCTGATTCCGGGTGTACCCGAAACACAGAATTTTTTCCAAGTGTTAAGGTTATGTACAAGGTGGTTTTTGTCTCTCCTATTTTTAATTAGTACCACTAACCAATTTGAGAGTTCAAGAGATCTATTAGGATTTTGTTTTCAAATAGTTTTTTATAGTGAATTTTTCACGTTATCAGCGACCAAAACAAAAATTTACATGATGGGCCAATTCTGACCTCAGATTAGAGTTCTACGCAGCACATTACTTTCGAAATCACCCTTAGCTTTCCAACAACTAATCCACGTTGACCCTTTTAATGTTAAAAAATGAATGCGAATGACGGAACTTGAACATAAAATACTCCTTGGAGATTTTTGTGGTTCAAGAAACAGAAAATAATGACAGATTGACTTAATTTTGCAATTTTGATCATTTTGGTATAAAACTTTTAGAATATTAATCGTTTCCTTTAAGGAACTTTTATACTTAACTCCCTGCCGAAAGCCTTACTTTACCTTTTACAATTTATGCATGGAGTGTAAAAATAAAATCTTGTTTGACTCGACATGAGTTTGTTTGGGTTTCTTTGTCGCCGTATGTGGCAACTTATCGTCAGATCAGCTTCTCTTGACTAGTGTCGCAGGTGGTGCCGATTTAACGGAAGCTAGAGCTTTTGCTCTGGAGAGTCCTTTGCGAAGAGCGGCCCTGAGGAGTCTCTTCTCGCGGGAGTTCAGCATTACGAAGGAAGGCTCAGTCTCCAGATTGAGGGTCTGGAGGGTGGCTCCGATAGCGGTGCCAGACGACTTCTGCGAGACTACAATCACATTGTCATCTCCGTCAGAGGCCAGGAGTTCTTCTTCAGTGCTAGAAGCCGATACCTCGAGCTACCGATGAAGAAGCGGTCCTTTCGGTTGCAGGAGCACCGGTTTTACCCGAACATATTTAGGTGGTTGAACCCGAGTCCCTTCTGTATGCCTAACACTACTACTAGGGTGGGTTGCGGCGCATCAGCCGTAGCGGTACAAATAGAGGTCGCCGTGCATACTTCCCGTTGGGGTGATGCTTTTAGAGTGTCAGTAAACTCATCCGAATTAGTTGAAGTATCCATATATATATTGAATACTCGTGGCGGGGATGTCGCCCATGGGAAACCCGATGCCGTAGGTAGTCAAGGATTGAATCTGGAGGTTGACAGGTATCCAGAGTCCGCACACTAGCGCCCGAGCACACCCTCGATCATGCATCTATCAGCGTATGATGTGCCACCTTAGATAGGGGTAATTTTTTGTAAAATTGTTCTTCTCTTCGCCCGACTAAAATTGGTCAGCATCCAAAGCAGATACATCACGGTACCAAGGACCTGCTTCCAGCCGCCCTCACGGGGAGAGTATAGTCTCTACCAGTAGTGTATCACAATTACGGCGCGTACCACATAAAGTGGTTACACGTTGATTCCCTTGTAGTACCTATTGGCTGACGGCCTTGTGTTCTTGCTATACATTAAATTTTATATATTATTTTGCAAGGTTTAAGGTTTCTCAAATGCCATTTAGCTAAGATTTCTGAAATCATATTTATGTGTTTTTTCAAAAGAGTGCTGCATTTCTTGCTAGACTTATTCAATTACTAATCAGCCTGCCCTCGTTTATATAGTATAAACACAAAAATAGTGCAGCCTGCTTACGTGCGCCAGCAGAGAGCAGAGCATAGCAGAGCAATAACAAATTCCACTTGAGCGCGCGCGTCCATCTTTGGCCAAGCGGAAATGAGTTGAGCAGTAAAATATTTTCTTTTTTTTTCTTCCTCTTCATCTTCTTCTGCTTGCTTTTTATATCTTTGGCTGCTCGCGCATCATAACAGTTATGAAAAACGCATTAAAGAAATATTGTAAACAACCAACACAGCAATAACAGCACAACAACAAAACCAACAACAAACGTGATGGCCATAAAAAAACGTTTATGAAAGCGGACACGGTTGGCCCTTAAACGAGCAAAACGACCAAACGGCTGCGTCCACTTCAAGTTGTCATCATTATGGCCACTACGCCAAGTGCTGGCGGGGGAACGCGGGGCTCGGCGACTTTATTCAAGTGCATAGTAAATGAGTTGTAAAAGAGAATCAAGAGAAAAATTCCAAAAGTAAATGCGCATTAACTAAGCTTATAGTTTTTCAAACAAATACCACAGCGCGTATGCGTAATATTATTAATGCAACAGCCCAAAAGTAGGCAACAAAAATCAAAATGCTGCTCACTCTCTCATCGAGTTGTTCGTCCTGCCACGTTCGAGTGTTAAATTTCACGCGTATGTTTTATGTCCTTTGTGAAAAAGCTGCGAAAAAAAGAAGTATATGTGTATGCGAGCAAACAGTGCATCAAAAAAGTTTTGGCACTGTCGTTGTTTTTCTGTAAAGACTGAGTTTGTGTAATTAAATTACGTATTGTCTGTATGATTAAAAAATAAGTTTAAAAAATTGTATTGAAATACTTCATTGAAAAAAATGCATTCTTTATAGGTGTGATATAAAAAAAATTTCAAAAGAAAAAAAATTCTCTATATACCATTTTTCTACGCATCAATTTTTGGCTATACTGCCTCAGGCAACTTTTTTATAATGTTAAGTGAATTGCGATTGAAAATAATTGTATCAATAATAAACCATAGTAAATATATATATACTTTTTAAATATGTTTTGCGCATAAAAATGAAAATATTGTTATTTTTTAAATATACATTTTTTGACCTATTTTTTTATGTCCTTGAACCAATTTTTGTAAATTTTATCACTAAAATTTGATTGAAATTCATTGTTGCACTATTGTTGGCATGTTAAAAGGTGCAATAAATTATGGCGATAGAAACTTTTTTAAGTCCGCGCTAGGTCCAAACCGAACCACTATCAAAAACTGACAAATAAATTTATTCAAAAATTAGAAAAAGTAAATCCTTCTTTTTTATCACATAACTTAAATTAAAAATGGCACCAGGGATTTTTAGAAAGCCTTGATGCAATATTTGTGTTATTAGAAAGCTAACAGCTGTGCGAATAAAGAGAGCAAGTTTGTGAGGGCGTATTTTGCCGCCACACAACATTGTTCCCAAATCGCCAATAGGGCAATGGATAATCTGCTTGGACTGCTTGGTGAGAGTAGCGGTGAAAACGCGCTCACTATTGCATTTTTTTTGTAGTTTTTTGGTTGACTTGTGTAATAATATAACATGAAGAGAGAGCCATTATTTTTTTCCTTTTATGAACACACAATATTATGCAAAATTCCCCAAAGTGCCAGTTTGCATTTCCTGTCAATGCTGACAACCTCCTCCTGAAGTACTTGCCACTTCAATGCTTTCATATATTCTTTTCACATGAATATATCCTCCGACCTATATTGCCTAATTTTACAGTATATTGGTTGTTAAAATAAAAAATTGCTGAAGCTACTAAAAGAGTTTCAAAAATGCTTTAGTAAAAAAAAACAAAAAATTGTCAAGTCAGGGAAATTATTATAATTAGAAATATTTCTTATTTTAAAAATAATAGTTTTAACAATAGTCAAAAAGCTCTATTCCAAACAAAGTTTAACAACAATGAGTACACAACGACAATATCATTAACCCCTATAAATTTTTCAGAATATTTCCGCTTCAGTCATATCAAAATAATCAGTGCTGGTTATTTCGAGTCAAGCTACAGTTACACCTTACGACTATGTAGTGACATCAGCAAAATCCATGTGATAATATCCTGCCTAACTTTATCCCAATATCGTTTTTCTTTCTTTTCTTAAAAAATCAAACTCTAACCAACTAATATTTAATAAAATATCATAAATAATACAATATATTTTTTTGAATAAAAGTAAAGATAATTAGTAATTAATTATTTAAAATAAGAGTCAAAGAAAATATTAATTTCATACCTGTATAGAAACTTCAGATAAACCTCAAAAATAGCGCTGTGCCAAAACTTTTTAAACTCACTGTATACTCTAAATTCATAGCCGAATTGCAGCTTGGCGCTGCTAAGCAAAAACGACTCTCACAAATGAATGGCCAAGACAGAGAAATAAAAGAGCAGACAAAAGTGAGGTGCGGAGAGAGAAAGCCACACACACACGAACACACACAAACGCATTGAATTAAAAGTATTTGGAAAGGCAGAAAAGTTGTAAATATAGGCAATGACTCAAAATGGCAGAATTGTTAAACTAAAGGCAGTAAAAAAAGAGGCGTGCAAGCAAAAGAGAGAGAATGAAATAAGAGAAACAGACGCAGTCAGATGAGCGCTAAACCGTAAGGATAACAACGTAAAATGCAAGCACAAAAAAAAAAATGCGCAAAAAATTAAAGACACAAAACAAACAAAAGGCAGAGAGAGAACTGACAAGGACATCAGGCAAAGTGAGGTAACACAAAAGCAAGGTATAACACAAGTTGGCAATGCTGAAAAATACACAAAAAAAAAAAAAAAAACAAATAAAAGCTCAAAGTAAAACTTATTTTAATGAGAAAAGGATTGTATGTTGGATAAAAATTAAGCGACTTTTATAAATAGGCGCGGTTCTTCACAAATTTGCAGGGACCGAAAAAAAAGAGTTATGGGATGAAACAAATTAAAGCTAAAATAACAAGGATACATTTTTATTTTTAATTTATATCCAACATTAAAATTATAGGTCTTACTTTTTCATATAAAAGTAAAACTTCAATAAAATTTCAGTATCCATTTTTTATTCAAAATCGGGAAATAAATCTTTTTTCATCATTCTCAAAAAAAAATATGGGCCAATTTTTATTAAAAAATGGTAAATAAAAGTTACTCTGCAATTTTTATTATTAAAATTGCGTAATTTTTATTTTTATAATTGGAAATAAATTTTACTTCCAAATTCATTTAATCTTACTTAAATCATAAACGACAAAGCTAAGGTCAAAGATCTGTAAAAATAAATAAAAATCTTATACCAAGAATGTGACGCCTTAGATTTGCTTCACTTATTGCTGATGTTGCAGCTTCACTCGAGCATGATGACGTCAACAATGACAACAGCCGCTTGACTGCTGAAGAGGAAGGCAAAGCATAGACCATAGTGAGAGAGCGCGAGCTTTTGAGTGAGGGCAAACAGGAGTCAAGAGCTAACAATTGAGAGCGAGCTCAACTAGAAATGCAGAGCACATTGTTAACCCCACTTCATTGAGAATGCTAATCGCACTCATTACACGAAATATGCATGTAATAATGACAAAATCAGCAACTACAACAACAACAACAAAAAGGACAATAGATAGGATACCAACAACACCAACAACAGCAACAACAACTATGAAAGCAAGCTTGAGATGCTGTTAAGCATACGAATGAGTCTCGACAAAGATTGAGACTATGTCCATTATATAACCAGTATAATGATGACAATGATACCGATGATAATGAAGATGACGATGAGTTTAGCTTTTAAGCATATTCTAGTTTCTCATATGTTACACGCATTTTAGCTAATCAGCTTTATATATTCTCCGTATTTCCTTAAAATCAGCATTTTAAATTTAGAGATCCATGTTTGTAATCAGTCACTATCTTATTTCATTCAAGTTATAAGAAATGGTATTCTGATGAAAGATTTCCGTATTGAAAACATGATTGGTGAAAAAATGTTTCTTACAATTTTTCTTAATAGTTTCTTGTTATATTAATATTCTTGTAAAATTTTAAAAAATTGTTTAAGCATCTGTATATTAAGAAATTTTTTAAGTTAGAATTTTGCAAAATGCACTTTTTTTTGGAAATAAACATCATCCAAGAGTGGTGGAAAAAATAATCGGATGGTATCGGTCCGAATTTATGGATACTGTGAAAAAATAAGACTCGACGGCCACCCTACAGTCTCTTTTTGAAGCTGCATTTATTTCACTTATTATTCACATAAATTCGTTCTTTGCGTACCAAACGATTCTGGCTGCTTTATTCATAACGTTATGAATACTAAAGCACTCACGAAGTGCCCAAAGTTCTTATTTTGTATTTTTATACCCTGTACCGTATGGTACCAAGGGTATATTAAGTTTGTGCTAGCCGAAAATGCATGTAACATATAGAGACATAGAGACGTCGGAGACACCCAAAAGTTACCTAAAATATGATCAGGGTGAATAGAGAAGTCGATATACCCATGTCCGTCGGTCCGTTTGAACGCCTAGATCTCAGAGATGGTAAGAGCTAGAGTAACCAAACTTTCACATTAGATCCCAAATTATTCCATAGGAGACAAATTTATTTAATTTTTTTGATATCGGGGATAAGTTATATAGCTCCCATAGGGGTGTTTGAGACGACCTCGACAAAAAAAAAGTTTTAGATGAATAATTCGTTTGTTTATAATTCGTAACCAAATTTGGTATTCAAAAGTTTTTTAAGGTTTCCAAGCACTGTACCAAATTTCAACAAAATCGGTTGACTATATCATATAGCTCCCATAGGGCCGATCGGCCAAAATAGCTTTTGTAAATCAAAATTCGCTATATTTTGTTATTTAATAAAGATATCGTAACTAGTTTTGGCGTTTGGAAATGTTTTAGAGCATTTAAGCCAAATTTGAACAAAATCGGTTGACTATATCATATGGCTCCCATGGGGCCGATATTCCAAAAAATCGATTTTTTGACAAAATTTGTTGTGATTCGTTTGTTTGTTAAGATATTGGGACCAAAGTTGATATTCGTGAATTTTGTATAGTTCCTAAGCACTGTGCCAAATTTAATCCAAATCGGTTGACTATATCATATAGCTCCCATATGACCAATCGGTCAAAAAAAACGTTTTTTTTTTTTTAAATTCGATGTGTTTGGATTGTTTGTAAAGATATTTGAACTAAATTCAGCAATCAAATCTTTTTTAAGGTATTTAAGCACTGTGTCAAATTTTATTGAAATCGGTCGACTATATCATATAGCTCCCATAGGAACGATTTGTCAAAAAAAAAATTTGTTTGCTAAAAAATTCTTTTGTTTTTGGTTTTTGTGAAGGAACCGGATTTTATTCCAAGCTAGTGGTACAGGGTATCCAAAAGTCGTCCACGCCCGACTTTCCGTACGCCAATTTTTTTTTTTTTTTTTAAATTCAATGCATTCTTTAATCGTATATGACTTCATCATGTTAAATAAAAGAATCTATCAAATATCATAAATCTGAACCAGAAAAAAAAGATGTTAAAATACCAAGTTACCTCACTTTTAAAAACGACGCTTATTTTCCTCCGAATGTTTTTGCCGCTCTTTAATATCATAAAAATTGCACAATGTGCAAAAAAATTGATTTTTGACACTTTTAACTTTGGAGTTCTTTCCCATTTTACTATTCAATGCCAATTTTTTAAATTTTTTTTAAAAAAATGTCTAATTGACTTGTACCTTATTTAAATTCCAAGCATGGAATCTTTTTCGTAAACTGGTCGCAATCGCAAAAGTATGCTTAACTTTTTTATTAAAAGAAACATTTTTCACGGGCCTTCCTTACTTTTTTAAAACACTAGTGATCCCGGCAGACGTTTCCTGCCCAGACTTTTTGAATACTCTTTAAAGTGAATAAATAAATAGTTAGCTTATCTGAAAAAATATATGATTTTTAGATTAGTTTGCAGCTTGATTCAAACTTGCACCATTATTAGTCGAATGTCGCGCTTCAGGTGTCTGTCTTAACCGAATTCTATCACGTTCATTGCGATCTTCACATTCCTGGGCAGTACGATTAGATTGATAATTAATTTGATTTGTTGCATTTCTTCAATTTGAAATACATCATGCATTCATCGATTAGGAGACGGCATTCCCAATTGTCCTAATGCTTTATTAGACATCGTCAGGCATAGATCTTTAATATGATTTAAAGCTTCATTGAGAACTTCCAGCGTAAACTCCATTATTGGATAACGTTTTGCTTGACGTACTCGAAACAAAATATCTTCTGATAAATAATCTTGATATTTTATCCACAACTCAGGTGGATTTGATGGAAAGCATGTTCCCAAAATAATGGCAAATAGAACACGTATTTGATATGGATGAGCAGCAATAGCAGCATCTGCTAAAGTTTGATCAAACGGAATAAAAAGTATCTTTACTGTTTCCGTCTCCTGGTTCTAAGCTACCTCTTCACCAATTTTCAGCCAAATCGGTTCATCCGTTCTCGAGTTATAAATAATGTGACTAACACCATTTTCTTCTATATACATATATACATAGATTTTTGACACTAATTTAAAATTTTTTCCCTCATTTTCTTAACACCTTTTTGATTACTTTGCCGAAACTTGTAATAAACTTATATATTATTATTATAATTTGCACTTTTGGGGAAAAGCAGCTTTCAGATGGAATACCTAATGCGAGAGCTTCAGTTCACGAACCTTAGATTCTTGGAACTTTTATTCAAAAAGGCGACTCAAACGTAGATCTCAACCGAAGTTTTCGACTCAAAACAAAAAAATTTTTGATAAATCTTATCACCCATTTTTTAAAATTTATTATGTCTAATCTAAATTTTTCAAATCGTTAAAAAGTTTTCTGCAAATTTTGGTAAAACCTAAAATTTTTCCGAAATGTTATCATCGATATGAGAGCATTAAAAGTTGCTTTATAAGCAGTCAAAAAGTTATACAAAATATTCGATTATAGTAGAGCAAGGATTGTCCCGTTTAAGACGCAGATTACAAAAATTACATTGGCACAAAATTAAAGATAAAAATATAGTATTATAAATTGCTTTATATTATAAAAAGCCATTTTTAATACACAAAAAAAAAATTGTTACAAAATTATTAATTATTAAAAAAAAAAATTAGGTCAAAACTTAAGGCAACTCCTGATTGAAAAGGTTGTGAATTACAAGCGTCAAAAAGTTGAAATGTAGAAAATATAAATTAGAAATTAAAATTAAACTAAAAAAAATTATAAAAAGTCCTGGGTTATCGTAAGCGTATTGTTTATACGTAGACACGCATATATTCTCATATTTTTAGTTGCTCCAAATAAATTTCTTATTAATCCTTGAAATACACGATCCATGAAAATTTTAATTAAGAAATAACTAGATATAAAAATTGTCTTTGTTTTTACCAAAAACTAGCCTTAAACGAAATCCTTGGCTTGAAAATCCGGAAACCTTTTTAGACAATTTCAAATCCAAACTTGCTGAAAATTGGAACTAACCTTCGTTTGTTTATATCTCTTAGGCATGTGTGCGTATGCGACTCATGTGTATGTATTTGCGTTTATATTTGTATTGGTGATGGTGATGCCTTGTGCTGCTCTGTCTTGCTCCACCCTGCGCGCCGTCTTGTCATGCCTTGGTCATGGGTTGAGTTAAGGTCATGTCACTGCCAGCAACAAAAGCAACTACAACAACGACCTCGTTGACAACGCTTTAGGCCACTGTGCGTGTGTATATGTATGTGTTAGTATCTGTGTGTATGTGGGAAAGTATCTGATTGTTTGTGTGTGTGTGTAAGAGAACTGAGCCGCGAGCGGCGGCTCTAATGAGGGCCCATAATGAGCGACATTGCTGCGGCTGTTAGCTGCTGGCTTTTATTGTTGTTGCTGTTGTCAGTCGATGCTGCTGTTGTTGTTGCTAGACATTGTTGTTGTTGCTGTCTGGCCCCAGGACGTGCAAGTGTTGCCTGCTAAGCGTAACGGAACTTGCCAGCTCCATCAACGAAAAATCGAATTTCTCAATTTCTAAATTGAACAGAGCTAAGCTCTCATTGCATTTAATATGAAAGGACAACAGTCACTACGTCCGTCCGTCGATCACTCAGCTGGTAAGTCTAGGAGCCTGGAACGGCAGGAGGCGTTAGGCAAGGACAATGGATAAAAACAATTTGAAGAAAGCAGTGCAAAGTGTGTCTTAAATGCTGTCAAAAGTTGGCGTTGGCAGTTGCTTTGTATGCGAGGGTGGGCACAAAAGTAATTGGTAACATTTTTGCAAAAGTAAACAAAAAGGCGAACGTTTTTTATCCTGTACAGATTGTGATAATCTATAATAAGTTTCTTGATGCAACGGACTGAAGGTGAGCGTACCAAATGCCATAATGTTAAGCTAATTTTGATCAGGATGGGCAGATGAGTCGATAGAACTATATCTCAGAGAGAAGTAGAGTGCCTAGAAGGTACGAATTACCGGCAGTTTGTCGATTTACGTCAATATACGTATCGCCCTGTTTTCCAGTAGCTTTTAAAAGCTTTCTAAATATCCCGAAATAAATACCTTACATTACAGAATTACGCTTTTTATATAATTCAAAATTCACAAGCTTCCAAATTAAAGGGTCATTGAGTTAACTTTCATAAGAAAGTGTTATTTAGGATAATTTTAGGTCGAAAATTACATTCAATGTTTTTCTTAAGAATCGCTTTCGAGATTTATTATTGAAAAATAATTTCCAAAAAATTAAAAAAAAAGAAATGTTTCTTAAGCTTGAGGCTGAAGAAGTTTTTCGAGTCTAAGATCTTTAAAATTGGGTAAGAACGGTAAAAATATGCTATGGAACCATGCACCGAAATTCCCATTTTACATTACACTGTGTTCGGAAAAAATTGTACCCTCAAATGTACAAACTCGTATGCTGCAGCATTCGTGATTTTTCTTTCATGATTCCATAATAACTACAGTTCCGATTCGATTTTAAAGATATCAGACTCGAAATGTTCTTAAACAAAAGTCTATTAAAGTTGAATTTTTTTTTTTTTCTAATTATATTACTATAAATTAATATTTATTTTTAATAATAATTTATTTAATTATACTTTCTTTCGACTTTGCTTGTTACAATAATTTGTACGTAACTTGTATATATCGTATATCACTGAGCACATCCATATCTTTCGATCACCATTTTGTTCACGAGATATTAACGTATAGCTGAAAAAAGGCTCAAGAACATGTTTTTCGAAAAAATATTGAAAATAGTTATTTAGGAAAAAAAAAAGCCTGCTATTTTCGTGTTTCTCGACCAAAAATTACCCTAAGAAACACTTTTTTACATTTTTCGCAAAAGTAGTGTAATCTATAATTTCCTATTTTACAATATTAAAACAACTTTCTCATAAGGCTTTAAGAAGTAATATGTCAATTTTATATTAATACTAGCTGACTCGACAAACGTAGTTTTGTCATATAAACTATTTCTAGGTAATTTCACAAAAAGTTTCATGAGATTAGTTTCGGAGAAGTATGGTAAAAATTTAAAAAAAAAATGTTAGGAGTGGACAACCCTTATCACTTACGGGTATAAAAAACAGACGTTGGCCGATTCTCAGACCTACCCAATAGGCACGGAATATTTCACGATCTCGGTCCAGCCGTTTCGGAGGAGTATGGTAACTAACATTGTGACACGAAAATTTTTATACCCTGTACCGTATGGTACAAAGGGTATTTTAAGTTTGTGCAAACCGAAAATGTATGTAACATATAGAAGGAGTCGTCGGAGACACTCCAAAGTTACCTAAAATATGATCAGGGGAACTAGAGAAGTCGATATACCCATGTCCGTCTGTCCGTCTTACATTTTCTTGATTTTCATAATATGAGTTTATCAATCATGTCAATATTACTTTTTAAATGTAAATATTTTGTTGGATAGTAATGAGAGAGGTCCAATATCGACTTCAAGAATTTTTTTTTAAAATGAGTTTTTTTCAAATATCAATATAAATGAATATGAAGCTTTTTGGCAATATATTTCTGCAAGGGGTGAGGTCACCTTTTTTGTGCTAGGCTTTTGGGAAGGTCCTTAAAACATTAACCAAAAGAAGTTCCAGTGAGAACTTTTTTCAGTTCAAACCATATTTTAAGTATACAAGTTGGTAAACCATGAAATCTTTTTGGTTTCGATAAGCAGTGCTTATAATTCGCAATCAACATGGATTAAATCAAAATGCTTATGGGGAGCGGCGAACTTCTAGAAACTACGTCACCAAAGTAATGCAAATCACTTTCTTCAAGGTGAACTGTTAACCACAACAAATAGTGCGTGTAGAGTCCGTTAGCTTATTGGGATGCAGACTTATCTGTGAACTTCTCTGTGCCGCCCTGGGCCGTTCTCCTCAAAAAATTTCATCTGCAAAATATT
The DNA here is from genome assembly GCA_037043745.1 of Chymomyza amoena. Lineage (NCBI taxonomy): Eukaryota > Metazoa > Arthropoda > Insecta > Diptera > Drosophilidae > Chymomyza > Chymomyza amoena. The sequence continues at coordinate 249,264 of JBAMAX010000250.1, forward strand.
AAAACGATAGCAAACATTGTCCGAGGCATGATATTCACTTTTATGAAATTCTGGGAGCCACTGCTCCATCAAACAGTTGGCTGCAATTTGAACACGCACTCTTCAGCCTGACCTCGCATGAATTTATTCCCTTCTTTTTCTCAGCTAGCTTCAAGTGGCAGCAGAACACGCTTAAGTCTGCCACGCCTTATGCCACAGCCTGTGCCGGCGCCCCAAGCTGTGCTACATTTTTTTGCCTTCTTGTTTTTTTTTTTTTTGACTATGTGGCAAGTGTATGCGGCTGTTTAAATTGACACTTGGCATCTTTTGTTGCATCAAAAACGTGTCGTCGACGTTGTCGTTGTTGGTGCTTTTGTAGTCACTGTCGTCACACCTGCCACAGACGGGCCGGGCCGCGCTATGGGCTGTCTTGGGAGGCGCCTTTTAAATATTTGACGGCACAGTTGGCGGACTGCCTCTCTGACTGAGTGTCTGTGGCATTTACCTCAGGCGCACACATGACATTTTCTCAAATTACTTCCGAAAACCTTTTCACGCCTTTTTAAACGCCGCGGCCTCTACTCTACCTACAGCCTTTTGCCCTCTGCACAAGCCTACGCCTACCCATAACTTACTTTTATGACAAGTTGAAAATTTCATTTTAAAGACTCGTCTGATTTTTTTTCCGCTGTCACGTTTCAGCCAAACGCAATTAATTTGGCTGCCAAGTTAAAGCTTTAAAGCGTGACCAGCTGACGTCACAAGAACAAGCAAAACAAACCGAAGAGCACGCTCTTAAACAAAAGTTCTGGATTTTACCAAGGCCAGGCCATACACAAATATAAGCTTAAAATCAACTGCATTTCTCACACAGAAACTCAAACATATTTGCATGGCCATTAGCGCCAAAGATCTTTGGGGAATTGGCAAAGTTTCCAGGCCTGCCTGGAGCATATTTGCTCATAAATAGCTAGGATTGAAATGGACTGCTTTTGCCTAGTTCTGTGGGTGAATAGCTATACTGAAAGCTCCAACTCTTATGCATACTTTGTGTTCGATTTATGCATAAATTATCAGAGTTGCATGCATAATTAGCAAACCTTTTTCAGGATATAATTACGCTACCCTTGTAAAAATAATAATCGTTACCTTCTAGCACATGGCCAAACGGAGCACCAAATAAAGCAGCTTCAAGGCTAGTTAGTTAGCTAATGTTAAAATATTTGGTTGATAGGTGCAAGCCGTAGAACTTGCTACCCAATGGTAATGCCTAAGCAGCTTAATGACGTCATAGATCTATGCGTTGAGCTCTTTGAAAGAGATAGCTTCTAGAGATTAGTTTGCTAAACAGCTTTGTTGGCCTTTGAATGGATTTTCCAGGTCCATTTTCTTTCACATTCAATAATAACTCAAAAGTATTTTTAATAGCATAAAAAATCTGCCTTTAAAAATAGAATACGTGTATAATTTCCCTCTAAGATTGTAGAGCTGTGCTAACAAAAACTGAGGAAAATATCAAAAGATTTCGAAAAAAACATAGAATTGGGAGCACGCAAAAACGAATCAGATATATTCGTTTTCCGAACTAACTATAACTAATATATCTTTTATCATAAAAATATAAAGTTATATAGAAATCGCATCTACATATCATGACCAATAACTTAAAATAATAAAATTTTCAGGTGTCTAAGACTTTTTCTAAAATAAATGGCTTTTTTTGTAGAAAAAGTCACCAAAATGCTGTGTTTTTTGGCATTTCGGGCTCACAGTTTCAGCTGTAGTTGTTTCTTTAGACATCCGATTTTTATGATTTGGGACATTATGGAAAGGTACTCTATTCTACTTTTCGGAGAAAAAATTTTTTAAAATTCGAATCAGTACAGATTTTATGACATCATATGTGAAAAGGTTTTTTGAAAAAGCTCCTTTTTCACTAAAATAGTCCTAGAAAAAAAACAGGGTATAAGAGGATAATAAAAAATACGGATTTTGAATGCTGAAACATTGCCCTAACATAAAATATAAGTCTCATCTCTGGAGAAAAAAAAAGTGTGAAATTTGTCGACTAGTGTTATTGAAGATTTATTAGAAAAAGAAGGCATGACACTGAAACAAGTTGGATTGCCAGAAGTTACGAGCGAAGATGAATTTATTCAAGATACTGTAGTGGAGGAGGATTTTGCCATAAATGAACATAAACGCCTGTTTACCAGCATGTCCGAGTAGATGAGCGAAGACCAGAAACACGCTCGCGACGCTATAGAAAGGTCGATATTGGGTAAATCCTCGCAGAATTCATTCTTTATAGATGGACCTGGCGGAACCGGTAAGACTTTTCTCTACAAAGCGTTATTTCAACGCGAACGGCTCACAAGATTTTCCATTTGCAATTATATATTGGTAATGAACACGGAACGTTGAATTGGAGTAGAAAAATGAAGCAACAAGTAGACGTGATTATTTGGAATGAGGCTTCTATGATACCTCAAGCCATACTGAGTATGATACACCGCACGTTCCGCGAGGATCGTTGTGTTCGTTGGAGATTTTAGGCAAGTGTGGCCTGTAGTAAAGACAGGCGGAAAGTGCCAAATACTAGACGCGTGTTTGAAGACATAGCCTTTGTAAGATAAATTCCATCAATTAAAACTGAAAAAAAATATGACAGCTCAAGGAGACTCTGTAAAATATGCCAATTGGCTGCTAGATAGGTGACTAGAAAATAGAAGATTAAGATATATCAGAGGACATGCTCTGTGAAGACGTAATCGACGAGATGTATCCGTTCGATATTAATGTTGAAGAAATGGCAACGAGAGCAATTTTAGGCGCAAGAAATTATAAAGTGAAAAAATAAATCTGTTTATTCTTGATAGACTACCGGGGAATGTTTTGAAGTGTCATTCGATTGATACAGTGATAGTGCCGCTTAACAATATCCACCGGAATATATGAACTTCCTATCACTGTCTGGCCTCCCACCGGCGGACCGACAGCTGAAGACAGGGTGCTTAGTCATGTTGCTTGAAAATCTCTGCATCCCAGACGGACTATGCAATGGGACTAGATTGGTAAAACGAAGAATTACAAAGAACATATTGATAAGTGAAAAAATACTGACTGGCGACTTAGCCGAAGAAATGGTTCACATACCACATAATTTAATTAAAGACTTAGTTTCTTATTTTCGAAGCCGCCAGGATATTAATATCCCAATGGATTTTTAGGCATAACAAAGCAACTAAAAGTTGTTTCCCGAACGAATTTTAATCTTTCTGATTGAAGTCTCTAAATTTTTAACAAGTTTTCTAATACAACATTTTAATTTTATTCTACATAAAGTAAACCACATAAAATTGAAATGCTATTTTATATTTTAGTTGTAAAACTAATTCCATTAAAATACAAACATTAAATTTTTGTCCAAGTTTTGCAAATATTACAAAAAAATAACAATCCATTTAAATCATTTGACAGCTTAAGCTTTATAGCTTATATACAAAGCTGTGATGATGTGGTAAATACAACAGAATCAAATACTCGACTTTTACTACAACAACAAAAAATATATTAAATATTTCATAAATTTATTATAACACTGTAGTGCTTTTTTTTGTTTCGAATTCCCATCACTAAATTTTTAATACCATTCAACTACAAAATTAAAGCATTTAAAATGTTTCATTTTCATCTGCCAAATAAACATCATCTTGTCTAATCTTATTCATAACCCCACGCATTTAAGTTACTTATTCAATTAAGACTCCTGCCAGCAAGAAAGTCCTTTGGCTAAGACGCCCCAAGAAAAAAAAAAGAAAGAACTACTCCGGCTACTAAAGCCCCTGGCGTAGGGCAGAGGGCGGAGGGCAAGGTTAAGTGTAAATCTTAAGCTGCTTTTGAAATGAAAAAAGAATTTCGTTAAGTAAGCAATTAAAATTCAAAAAATGTTGAACAGAATTTCTTTGGTCTTTGTTTTTCAATTTCTATTTACATATATACATATTTTTGTGTGTATTCACTTTAATTTTGGTAAAAGAAAATAAAAATGATAATTAAAAAAATAAATTTACATATTGTAAAAAAAAGAAGGAAGAGAATGTCGACAGAAATCTTAAAATTTGATAAAAAAAAAATAAAAATTTAATTGTTTCGTACAGTTGGTGCTATAAAAACTAAATACTTAAGGTTTAAAATTCGTATTATTGCTAGAAAAGAAAGCCGCTTAACTTTTCTAACAATAATACGAATAAATAGCGCTAAAATAGAATATCTGAAATTACTGCTGGCTCCATCTAGGTTTCAAGTGCTTAAAACCGTTTCTACAAGGCTGCGTAAAGATCGCAGTGCCCCACTTCTCTGTGAAGAACCCAGTTATGGTATATGATCTTAATGGCTTAAAAGGCTTAAACCCGTATAATTTAATTGACTCTTTATTATAAAAGTTGTTTAAAAACTAAATCAGAAACTAAAGTTCAACTTAATATGACTATACTAAACGTTATAAAAATTTGTACGACTACTTTCAGGTTGATAAGGACCTCGATTGAATGTACAACAATGAAATGAAACTCGTGGAAACAGAAACAGCTGAGCGCAGCGTCCTGGCAACGTAAACCTTAATAGAATTTTAAACGATAACTGCCAATAACTTAATATATAAAAGAAAATATACATAATATACACATATAAAAATATATATACTTATTTAGATGAATTATTATCCATGGATAATATAATGAAAAGTAGGAAAAACCAAATAGCATAAAATAGGAAAATGTATCTTTAAAAAATAAATGGAAAAATTATTTTTGAGAAAAGAACAAAATCAAGAAGATGTGAGAAAATTTGCAATAAACATGTAAATAAATGCTGCCAGCAAAGCAACAACAATTACATTTACAACAACGTGAGCTACAAAGCAACAACAACAACAACTGAGATGCATGTAACGCACAACAACAATAACAACAGCAACAGCAACTACAGCAAACGCAACTGCAACAAAAACAATCGAAAAGCCAATAACAGCTGCAGCACACAGCGCCTGAAAAGCTGCAGCAGCTGCAACATTTGCAGCAAACAACGCCGCTTGTGGCAGCAACTGCTGCAACAGCAACAACAACAACAAGAACAGCAAGCACAGCAGCAATTGCTTCAAGCAAATCTGAACAGACAAGTGTAACAACATCAACAACATCAACAACCACCGCCAACAAACAACACAACAATAACAAGCGAAGCAAACGACAAAGCAAAAACAATAAAGAGTAAGCAAAAGAGAAAGAAGCAATTGTCAAAGGTCAAAAAAACGTCAAGTTCTTTACGCTGCCAAACGCTGCCAGTGCTGCCAGATACGCTAGAGTTGCCAGATTTGCCAGAGCTGTCGCTGCCCCCCCTTCGATAAACAACAACAACAACAACATCGCCGAACCACAGTCTACAAAGCACGCAGAGGGAAATGAGATGAAGTGGTTTCAAGTGACCATAGATATGATTCTTGTGCTTTCATTTATATCAAGTAAGTATGTGAACGTACTATAAATGAAAATGGGAACTGCCAATGGGATTAAGATTCAGTCTTACGAGGGCGGGCTCAAAAATTGTTGGAGACAGTTGTATTCATAAAAAATATAACATTTTTTTTCTCAATATAATCTGCCTTTACAGCAATTTTACAAATTAGTAAATAAGCGTTTTTCAGATAACATTTGTAGGACATTTTTGTCCTTAAATAATAAAAATGGGAATTATTTATATTGACAAAATAAATATTATTATTTCTTAATATAAGCTACCATTACAGAAATATTCTGAATAATTTAATATCCATTTATCAGATAACATTTGTGGAACAATTTTTATCCTAAAACCCTAACATAATTGTAATGAGAATTATTTAAATTGATATAATAAATATTATCTCGTAACATGTGTGATATAATTAGAGTGTGAGTCGTTTGCTTTTTCCTACATTGCGACCAGCATGTAGTAATATGTTATATCATTTTTTAAGAGAGTCCATCCATTACTTAGGTGTTAAGTAATTTCGACACTGTTTTGCCCCTAAGCTGTTTTACGGACGACGGACTTGGATTCAGCGACAAAAAAACATATAATAAAGATGGTCTGACCCCCGGATTCGAATAAAATTTTGTATGATGTTTTTTGAGGTTATGTCGAAATACTGACGCGCTGGGGTCATTGGGACCGCGGATTCAGATTCAGCGACCCCGAAATCATGTAGTAAAGATGGTCTGACCTCCAGACCCGAAAAAATATTTTTTTTTGTGTGTCTGTGTAATCAATAGACACTACAATCATCTTTTACACTAGAAGAGCTGACGTATTTGATACAAAATTTAAGCCTGTTACTTATTGGACTGCCCTTGTTTAAGTCACTATTTAGTAAGTTGGTGGAATCCCGACTTTTGTGTGCGACAAAATCTCTTCATATTTACGAGTATTAGCCAGTCTTTGAATTTCGCCACTCAACAGTCACCACTAACCACTCGTCACTCGAAAGTCATTCAATGCCAAAACAAAAGCGGCAAGTCTAAAAGCCAAAACAATCACATTGAATTGCAAGTATGCCACGCCCATTGCCCCATTGGCCCATCGGCCCTCTTCCATCAGACAACAGCTGATATCATCATTATCATCATCATCATCAAGATAATCATCGTGCATACGCCCCATAGTACGTTGGGCAGCCATGCCGCTATAATTTTGTGTTTACTTCGTTGGGGTCGAAGGGTCAACAGCAGCGACTGCAATGGTAACAACAAAAAGGTACTAAAGCGAAAAAGTTTTCCGACACTCGAATACCCTGCATTCTTATTTTTGAACTTGAACTTGTCACAATTATGAGCAAAACGTAGATTTACTAAGTATGCTTTTTTTAGTAAAAATCAATAGAATGCCTGGTTACTCGAGCTTTAAGCAAAACCAATCTTTACTTTCGGTAAAGAAATATCGAAATTGCTAATAAAAATAGCTTTTAATTTAAAAAAAAGCTCAAAGAACATAATACATGTTTTCAGACCTTCCGTATCTGAATGCAATATTTCCAAAATGTTTTATATAATAAAACGATAGTCTGCAACGTTTCAACCCGAATGTTGTTTCCTGACATCTCCAATTTTTTCCTCAATGCGCAGTCAAATCATTTTCTATGTCTCGCTTCATTCAACCATTGATATCTATAGAAAATAGTCGTTTGTCAAAGAAAGAATATCGATATATCGATATAATATCGCCTTTGGTAAAGCAAGGCGTACAGTATACAGCGTGTCGTACAGCACGGCTGATTATCGAGCGCGTCGTATTTCGATTGCATTGTGTATGGCGCTGCCGTATGAAGTCATACGACGGTCGCACGTAAAGTTCAAAACCCTTTGATTTTTTCGGGCGACGATTATTTTTTTGTGTATCGTCAGCAACTTCGCGCAATTTATAAATTTAAATAAAATAAATAAAACATGGAGGACACTGAAGTAATGCGCGATTAAGTTGATACATACTAGAGTATGACCGATTTATGGAACATAAAACGCGCAAATTACATATTGGTCAAACAAGTCGTCAATTATAGCTAATGCAAATATTTTTAACTCCATTTTAGCGTACAATGTTTTCTATACAAAATTCAATTTTAAAATGTGGTTGTACTGTCTGCTGTATCGATTGTATGAACAACGTGCCACTCGATAAACAGACGCGCTGTACGAGACGCTGTATAGTGTATGCCTTGCTTAAAAGATGGTAACTCGAATTCACCGCAGTGTTGGAGATGCTTGCCACAATTCCATAATACTCCATGTATCCTAGGTATACAGAGTATAAGAACGTTGTGGCTATTGCTATTGGGCATCTTGCGCTCTCTTGACGCTTTATTGCCGCAGATTAATTTGGATTTCCGCAATTGGCCATGCCATGTAGGCTGCCAACAGTAACATTCACGAAAGGGAAAAAAAAGCCAGAAGCAGAGCAACCCAACGAAATTGAAAGTGCAAATGAAAAAAATAAAACAGTTTTAGTCCGGGTAGAGAGTCTGTCCGGCATAGAGAAGCTGCATGATGCGTACCAAACATGGAGACTGTGCTGCTATGGGCCTTTGTTGTTGGAACGACTCTCGGTCAACTCGTCGTCGTCGCATCGTAGCGCAGCTCAAAAGATTTCCCCGCCTGGCATTTCATATCTGTGTTGCGTAAATCTCTCACTTGCTTTGGCATAGATAATGCAACAGACAACAACAACGACAACAACAATGTCGAGGACTATGACGATGGCAATGATGTCGACTCGGCTTAGTTTTACAATCGGACACCACCCACACTTGCCACACTGCTTGAAAGACCGCCAAGCTCTTGAAATGTTGCATGAATTTAGGACGTCGCAATAGTCGAGCTCTTCCAACATTAGCTCTTACTCTACACTGACAATTCTCTGGCAAAGAGCATTAGAAACTTTGCATACAATGTTGCAGTGTTGCAAAATTTAGAGCAGACAAACGAACAAAAAGTATGTATTATATAGGGTGTTTTTTAAGCGGTATTTTTTTTTGGGGGGGCTTTTAAGTAAAGCATTCTGACAGCTGTTGTCAGTTGTTTTTTGTTCAGTATTTCTAAACATTTTACTGTGTAAGGACTTATTGTGGTAGAATGTATTATGTCAATCGGTGTTCTATGAAAAATACTTTAGGTAGCGTCCATAAACTATCTATGCAATTTTTTACCTGCAAAGTCATCGCTATTTCAAGTGACGACGATCATTTTAAATCCATATTTAAAAGATTTCAAGCAGGCAATATGTTTAAGTCGCTTCATAATTTGTACATAGCAAATGCAGCTAAGCGTAAAGAAGGGGACAAAGCAGAGCACTGATTGCTTTGTCAACTGCTTGCTTTGATGTCGCTCACGTAAGCAACATAGTACAAAAGTGGTGCTAATGAGCAACTTTTTTATTTTATTGCTGAAAAACTATTAATCGTAGAAAAGTGATTAAAGACTCATTTTGCTGATGATTTCAATTACTTTAACCGAAAATACCTATTTTGAGGTATTTGCAAATTATTCGAAAAACACCAAAACGCTTGAACCAATTAAACTTCAATTTTGATTTAAATCATGCTTAATAGAGTATTTACTTTACAACAATATCAACTCCTAAATCTTAACTTTAAGTTTGATAGAAAAAATGATATTTTGCAAAAACCGTACCAACAAATATTGTCGGGAACAGTGCAAAGAACAAGGTCCCTAACCATTTCTAAAAGCTTCATCCATAAAGTATTTTTTTCGATTTCTGAGTTTGATTGTGAATAAAGAAAATATTCTTTTTGTAGAAGCTTACATAGAGCTTGTGCAATATGCAACTTTAAGTTTTTTTAAATGTTTGAGTATTTTGCAGATTTTTTTTTAAATGTTTTTCTGTACGAAAAGGTTATCCATGTACTCGTTTTTATATAAAGCTAGGTCTGAGAGAAAACATAAATTTATGACTTTATGAATACATAAGTATGTGTAGAATCACTATCATCATCAGTGGTTTTTACGGCCCAGGTCGGGCCAGAACTGCCTTAAGTTTTGTGTCCAATGTTACAGTTACAGACTCTCCAATGTATCCACCTTAACCGCTACGTCCACGTTTTTGTTTTTCAAAAGCTTCCGCTCTTAGTATTCTTCTGAAGGGATTATCTTCGTCCCATCGGACAATATTCCCAGCTCATCTTAGGCGTACTAGTCTTAATTAGAAGTATAGTTAAAATAATATTTTAATATCTCACTTTATATTCATAATCGGATTGATAGATAGACAGCTTTATATGTTTTGTCCAAGTCAAAACTGCCAAGATACCAAGGCTAATCTTCGATAGGTCTTAGAGTCAATGCATGATTTTTATAGTTTATTTTTTTAAAACTAAAACGCATTCTAAAATCTACTTATATCTAAGTCATCTTTCAACAAAAAATTTTAACTTCCGACTTACATTTCAGCTTTCTAGTTTAGACAGCATTTATTAATATTTTTAACAAAAGATTAAATTGATTCAAATAAGAGATATCTAAAAGACTGACTCACTTCCATGCAATAATAAAGTATAGAGTCTCAAATAAATTGTGAAGATTTAATTTTCATAAACTTATTATTTCCATTTAGGACTATTCACTTCTTATTTTTCTTCCTTGATGAAATCTTCTAAAATCTTAAGAGCTTCAAATACGTTAACCAAAAATCAACTTGGTTTCTGAGAAATCTATTTCGAAATTTAATAGCTATAAATATCGTTAACATTAAACTCCCTTTAAGTTGCATTTTAAAGTTCAAATTTAAGTCAAGTGAAGCTAATCTCTTTTAAAATATACATATCTTCAGCTTTCCATAATTTAGCGTAAACCTTGGCACTACGACTTTAGTTGATTTTTTATTTTTAGTGCTGCTCATTTTATTTCTTTTGCCATTCCTAGACTTTTCTTTTATTTTCTATCTTTACCATTTGAACAAATAGCAAATGGCAAAAGTAGCACAAGGCAGGCGCAGTCTCGACAAGCGTCATCTGCACCCACGGAAGGCAGCCAGAGCCCGCCCAGAGATGACTGCAACACTTGGCCGGCCAGTGCTGCCAGAGTGTCGCCAGTGTCGCGGGGCAATCTGGCTAAGCCCTGAGCTGCCTGTTCGCCATTTTGTGCGTGTTGTTCAACGATTTGATAGCGATTTTGATTTTCATTTTTATGCGTTTGCTTGTGGTCGTGCTCAAGGACGAAAGCCAAAGCTGGCGACGTTTAATGGCGTGCACATGGCAACCTATTCTTATATAAATGTGTCTGTCACTGTCTGTGTGTAACCGCGTCTGTGTAGGTAATTTAATTTTTGTTTTTTTTTTTAACATTTAGCCGGGCAATTGAATATGCTGTTGATTTGTTATGTAGATTGTTAAACTATTTAATTGCTGTTGCTGGGGAATTCAAATAAAATGGCGGCGAAAGTCAAAGTTTGGGTCAAAATATTCGAGTCTGTGGTCTGCAATGGCAACTGCGGCAAGTGCACTTAATTATGCAATTAGGAGCACATTAACAGCGCATGGCACCGGCATTTACTAAGCAAAGTAATGGCATGGGCGTCCATTAAGCACAAGGACAGAATGCAGGGCTCAGCCCAAGCCATTCCCAATGTCAAAGCAATCCTTTTGCCATTTGCCATTACCCTGTTTCTACGTCGCAACTACAACGAAGGCAACAGCAAAAAAAAAATTTTGACAGAGCTGCAGCGTTAGCCGAACTTGGGACACTCTGAAATTTGTTACAGCTACTTGCACTTAAAGCTTTTGAAACTGAATATCTTTTAATTCTTGTATCAGCAGAAGCAAAATAATACGCTTCAACGATTCTTCAGTAAAATATATTTTTGGTAAAAATTATAAAATTTTTTTTTTTGAAATAGGAATCAGCGCCAACTTAAACTAAAAAAATTGGTTCAAAAATATTCATTAGTTTAGTTTCAAATAAAAAAAAACCGAACAAAATGTTTTTTAGATTAAGACTTATTATTACTTTTAAAAAATGCACTTTCAAGTACCTTATCCAGCTAGACCCTTTAAAAGCTTTTGAAACAAAAAAATACGGAAAATTTTTATTCCTATCTGGTACAGTCGAACGTCACAATATCAAATTCGCACGGAAGTAGAAAGTTTGCTTGATAGAAAATTCGTTATACAAAATTTGTACGATTTTAGGGATTCAAACGCATTACTCTAGAATTGTCTAAAATATTAAATAGCAAAGCAACATCGCTGCAACATTTTCTCCTAACAAACCATATAATAATTTTTGGTAGAAACGATTTATAGTCTACCGCAACTCTATTGCTTTCTGTTAAATACATAACCCATCTACTCTCTGGACACAGGGTATGAAAGAAAAGGATATGCGAACAAAAAGGGGTTCGCCATATTTATGGGCGTTTTTACATTCAAAGCTCAGACGACGAACCAGACCGTACCCGATCCATTCTATGCGTAAATAAAAATTCAAAAGTAAGCATAAATCGTGAAATTTTCTTTCATTTCACATACGCCGCATTCGGCTCACATTTGGAGGCCGCCTTTTGCCTTATGCTTTATGGTGCTTGTCTGGCTATGTCCTGCGCAGCCTTAAACAAGCATCGAATTTCTTTCGATTTAAAAAGCCATAAATTCCGAATATGGAAAGCCCGCGAGAGCCCCCTACAACCCCGCAACCTTGTTGTGTCGCCCATGCCATGCCCCAAAACTCAAGCCATGCCCAACAATCACAGCAACACAATTTTTCATGTCATCATTTTGGCTCGCTGTGGCAGACAACGCAGCAGCAGCAGCAGCAGCAGCAAACATAAATAAATGGTTCACACAGATACACACATCTAAGTGTGTGTGTGTTTGTATGTGTGTGTGCGAAAAGAGAGTGCGAGAGCGCGAGTGCAGCAAAGAGAGTGACAGAGGCAAATGGCTGCTAATGCAATGGAAGCCACTGCAGCTACGACGCCATCAACGATGGCTGCCACGCTCCAGTTTCCGCTTTGTGGCCATTAAATGAGCTACACTTGCACACACACACACATACACACACATTCTAGCCAAACTCATATACGAATATTGCCAACTAAAAGTACTTTTGCACTTTCCTACTTTTATATATTTTTCACTACTCCTACTACTATTTTTTTTCTTTTAAGTACTTTATCTACTACTAATTTGGGGACTTTTCTACTGCTACACTTTTTCTTTGAAAATGTTGCATGGCAAATTTTGGGTGCAGAAAAACAGAGAAATGTGTGCTCAAAGTCAGAAATTAAGCGCACAGCTTAAACTTTTAATTTATCCGAGCACTCTGGCTTATTCAAAAATTTGGTGACTAGCTAATAAAGCGAAAAAAGTACTCAAAGCAATAAAAATTTAATAAACTCAAGGCGTGGCACGACTTTGGTATATACTATAATTCCTGATAAGTACATACTTGCAGTGCTTAAGATAAAACTGCTTGTATGCAGTAGACAAGCAGTTTTTAAATCGAAAAGTATAGTTTTGGGTATAAATATGTGCATAACCTATAATCTTATATATAAAATTCTCGTGTCACAATGTTATGTTCCTTCTAAGCTTAGGATCTCACGAACGGCTGAACCGATTTGGCTAATTTTGGTTTTGAAATGTTCGTGGAAGTCCAAGGATTGTTTAGGGTTGAGAAATATAACAAAATTGCGACGAAAATACTAAAAGGACAATTTGATTTTCCAATACAATTTTTTTTTTTAATTTAGGTTGGCATTGTGTACATTGTCAGATTAACTAATACTTTTTAGTTAATAGTTTTTGTCGAAAGGAAACACAAAAATTATAAACGATTCATGTTTTAATTTCTGTGTAAAATACATATGATCAGATCAATATTTGCACATAATGCCGCCAATAAGACGTAACATTGGGAGACGTTCGCGTAGAACTCAATTGCAATCATCCCGAAGAACAGCTGAAGCTGAGGAACAACGTTTACAAAGGAATGAGTTGAATCGATTAAGAGAAGCAAGATCACATTTTGCTCATACATGCTCGAATGAGAATGAGACGAAATCGGGATTATCAGAATCAATCAGATGAAATCCATGCAGAACAGAATTTAATCCAAAGAACATTCAGGCAAATGCGCAATGCATCCAATCTGCACAGAGCTGCATTCGAATATAACAATACGACCGATTATAGCTCGCGTCAATCTGTTGTAATTGGAACAATGAACAAGGTATGTGACCAGTGCCAAGCACTGAAATTTCCCAATGAAACAGCAGGCCTGCTTTTTATCAAAAGCAGTGTATTCGGAGAGGTTCGCTGCTGGATGTATTCGGTAGATTGGCAGAAGAGAGGATTACCTCAGAAAATACTACCGCATGAAATTGATAATGTGATATCGGCGGAAATCCCAGTTCAAACAAATGATCCAGAATTTTTCGAGGTTATCACAAAGAATATGATCCACGGACCATATGGTGTGCTCAACCCAACTTCACCATGCATGATCGACGGCAAATGCTTCAAAAGATATCCAAGGGCATTGACTTCGGACACTGTTACGGGCTACGATGGATACCCATTATATCGCCGTAGATCAACAGAAGACAATGGCAGATCAACCACAATCAAAGTGCAAAAATAAGAAATTGAAATTGACAATCGTTGGGTTGTTCCATTTTCGCCATTATTATCAAAAACGTATAAAGCCCACATTAACGTCGAGTATTGCAACTTAGTAAAATCAATAAAATATATCTGCAAATATGTCAATAAGGGAAGCGATATGGCGATTTTGGGTGTGAGAGCCGACAATGTGAATGACGAAATTTCACAATATGAAATAGGATGTTGCATTAGCAGAAACGAGGCAATATGGCGAATTTTCTCATTCCAAATTCACGAACGACACCCAACCGTTGTCCATTTAGCAGTTCATCTAGAAAATAGTCAACGTGTTTCTAGACGAGCGAGCGGAGCGAGCGTGCCGAAGGCCGGCTAGTAATATATATATTATATATACCAAATTGTTTGTTAAATAGTTTTTAATTCGTAGGTACTTCAAATAATTTCGAACTGCCTCATTTAATAAGAATAATTTCGTAAGCTAAGCAATTGTAGTAATTTTTCAACCGATCGTTCGCTCCTCTGGGGTGTGCACTGTAAATTTAACCTATTTTGATAATTGTAGTAAATGCTCAGGAACTCTTTAATTCTCGCTATTAAGTAGCTAAGCTATATGTTTTATTTAAGTTTGAAATCCGGACCCGCATAAAAGAACACCCTTTGTTGCGGTTACTAATTTGAGGTAGTCTTTGTCATCTCTTTTTCTATTTTAATACATTTTAAGCTTCCACAAACTTAATATACCTTTTTAACCTTACTATATAACAGCTGTTATAAATTTTTGGTGCACATGTTAAGAAGTATGGGTTGAAAAATCCGTAGAATCTTTTGCGTGGGGCTAGCATTTTGATGTTATTAATTTATGGGCTGCCACGCCTTCTTCTGCCAGTTACAGGGCTGCAATACAAAATATCTGTTGTCACTGCTGGTGCCATCTAGCTATAAGTTTTCCAAAAAAATTCATAAATTTTTGGCGAAACCCATGTAAGGAAAAAAGAAGTATGCAGTTTTATTTAGATAGATTCTTAAGTTTTATTTAAAGTAAGTACTATCCACAAATAAAAGGCATCATTCTAAATAATATTCACAAAGCCTCAAAAATTATCATTGTAAGGACATCTAAAATGTCGCTCTGATTATTTATTTCGGTACAGCACAGTTTGAAAGCTGGGTCTAATGTACAAATCCCCTCTTAACAACAACAACACCAACAACATGCATGTTCATCATTTTTCGATAACAATACAAACAGTGGAAGAGTCATTATCAATGTTTACAATCAATGCATGCTATAAATATGGCTCTCATTATGGTAGAAAAATTTCATTGAAATCTCTTACATTATTCCCAATACAGTTTCCAAAAATAAAAATTTTATCTTTTTTTCGATTAGGTTTCGCTTCTTTTATTGTTATTTTGTATTATTTTCTTTTTTTTTTCTTTTTATACAGTAAATTTTATTTTTGTGCCATTGTGCGGACTGACAATGCTCCGCGACCAAATACAACAACTCGTACTCCCTCTCTTCTTACTATCTCTTGCTCTTTCTCTATGCCGCTCCGCTCTCTGTAGATGGTTGTCTGGTCATGAATCATGGCTAGAAATTGCAACTACGACCCAAATTCGAGATGCGAACAGCAACAGCTGCGTCGCTCTTGAAACGCAACGTACAGCCAGACAAAGAACCGAGGGGGGCTGGGGCGGTTTGGGAGTTAGATATGTTGCAAGGACGATGTTGCAGACGCTGCAGTAAATTTGTCGCACTGCAAAAATGGGCGTGACTAGAACGCCTTGAATTTTCTTTTCTATTATTTCCAATGCTTGTCAGAGAGTGCCAAAGTACTTCACGTTTCCGTATTTGCGCCACAAAAGTGCTCCAACAGCGGTAAAGGGGGGCGTCTAAAGTCGTTTCAAGAAATCGACAATCCCATTAGCGCAACTATGACTAAGTGTACCTAAGAATAAGGAAGTACACTGTAAGAAAAATATTCTGAAACTTTTTAGAACTTTTCTTAAGTATTTTTAAGCAAACGATGCAAAACGTTTTTTGTCCCAGCTCTCATTATCCACAACTCTAGTCATCCTGATTCTACTTTAGGTAACATTGGGGAGTCTTGGACATCAACTTCTCTATGTTATGCATATTTTCGATAAAGGGTTAAAAAAATAACCGAACTTTCGATGAGAGTTTTGGAATTTGAACGTTGTACTTGTGTTATCGAGCAAATTGGCGAGTAACTACAGTGAGTGAATTTCAAGGCCGAGCTTCTCGAAATATTTAGTATATAGCTATAGTACTATATAATACTACTACTATATATACATAGTTGTGTAAATGTATCTGGGTTACAGCTGCATAAACTTTGGCGGTTTGCAGTTTATTAGCATAGTTCTACATCAATAAAACTAAAACTAAATAAAAAATAAAAAACTTTTTAACAAGCGAACGTTCAGTAAAAAGTATTTTATGCACATTTAAGCAAGGCTTTATATAAATTTATTCACGTGTGTGTTTCTGTTGCTGTGTGTGTGTTTAATGGATGCCAAACCTTTAATAAACTTTTCAAATGCATGATTGATGATGTTTGGTAGCAAACTAACGATGCAACTAACAAAACTTACAACCTCCCTCAAAAACTGCAACCGTATTGCATTCTATAAAAGTTTTGCAATATTTTTAAACCTCACACTTCCTCCTAAGTTGGGTCTATCATTTGTTCATCATGCATATATTGACATCAATGCCGCTGGCGTCCATATTGTTATTTAAAATTGCATCAATCTAATTATTGTACTACATGGCGTATTAAAATTCAATATTTGAACACGTATTCGTACATGTATCTTATGAGCTAATATGTACTAAATGAATGTAAATACATAAGCTGCATTTATGATACACAGTGTTGCTCTTGCTCATTTAAAATGCATTTGAAATTTGTTTTTTTTTCTGTTTTACCCTCAATTATGGTTGCATAATTTATAAATATGAAAAAGGTAGAAGGAAAGTTTAAAGCTTGGTGGCAGAGACAATAGTTTATCTCTTCCCAAATCTTGCACCTTTTGTAATAAAAGTTGTTTTTGAAGTTATTTGTAGACTTTTTGGAACTTCTGTTCATGCGAAGAGGCGATCATTTGTTAATAAAATGAGTTTGTGTACTATAGTCTCTGATGTGTAGACCGATAAGCAATACACACTGATGTTCCCAATCCAAGCTGATTAACTACGATATGGTCTGTTCGGTAAGTTATGGGAATGATGTAACGCATTTTTCAACATACACTCATAATCTTTAAAACAGGTTTCTTCTGCATTCAACATCAGCTTTCGTAAGCTTTCTGGAAAGCTGAATACTTTTCAGCTCCCTCGTCACGCTTCAGCAGAGCCTTGGCGGAAAAAGTCAGACAAGGCTACGTTGGGGCTATAATATAATAGAGGCTGTGTTGCACAATATTGTGCCGGTAAGCCACAATGCAGGAAGCTGATGATGCGATTTCTTAGTCGCTCGCTTCTATATCGATCATTCCTTTTAAATTGAACAGCAAATTAGCTTGGTATCCTAATCCAACTTACTCATGCTCGGCATTTTCTGGCTTAGGAACATTTTAGCGTCTGGTCTTAGGATCATACTCAAGCGTCTACTTACCGTCATAATTGACTTAAGCGTCTAAATTTTAAGGAACTTCATGGAAAAAATTTTAGCTGTTTCCTTAGACAGCGTGAAGAAAGAACTTCCAAAGATTATGGAAAAGTGAGATGTGAACATTGCTCTGGCTTAAAGACAACTATTGCTTTTTTCCTTGTACCCCAATCTATCAATACCGGGTTGGACATAGGTCGACAGTATGTCAAACATTGCACAAGTTTATAATTCTCGTGAGTTGGTTCCCGACAAGTTCCAGGGAGGTGAGGCTGGCTTTCATTACAACGAAAAGTTTATCATGATCCCATATAAAGACTTTTGGAAGCGATAAACTTCCATCAGGGATATCGAGATAACGATCTCAACAGATGGCTCAAAGATGGAGGAAGGTACAGAAGTGGGCGTCTTCTCGAACGCTACTTTCATTTCGCCTTACGAATTGGTGAAGCGAATTTCAATCCAAGATATACGCGATTTGCCAAATGGAACTGCAGCATAGACCTAATGCCTGATGTTCCCCATCACCACTTTTATGGCAGCTGCTAGAATACGGAGCAGATAAAAAATATCCCACACAAGCAGCTGCCGTGCACTTCTTAAGAAATGCACTCAACATTTGAAAAAAGCTTAAACTTAATAAACATCACTTGGTCCGTAAGGTGTCTGGGTGCATTGTCCATTCCATTGTCAAGCATCCTTAATTTTTATCATCTTGCCTTATCTCGCCAAGCCGTTAAGGATTCCCGCAGAACCTTAGCTTGCTTTTGTTGGTTCTGTCTATTTTCCATCATATTTTGTTGCATGACTGCAAATGAAATACTCATTATTTACACTCAATCTACCCTTTGCCACAAGCCGCGGAGACACCGTCAGAACGAGGTGAAGAACTGGGCTTCTTCTGTGGTACTGCATGGTTACAACTCCCTGATGGTCGTCCCTTCAAATGAGGTTACTCTAGTCTCTGCTGCAATACAACTCGCTCGGTCATGTACTTCCTTCCCATTTCTGAATGAAATGGATTTTTTTTTTTTTTTTTTCATCGTATGTTGTTCCTGTTTCTGTTTCCTTTTTTGTTGCTGTTGTGGCTGCAACATTAAGAGGCAGTTGCCAAGTTGTTGTTGCTTGTTACGCGCCAAATGAGCCACCAGTCAAGTGGCTGTTTGACTGCTGGACTGGCTGACTTTTTTCTAGATGTCTAATGTCTGGCTAGTTGCCACGCCCCACTGTGTCACGAAGGGCGCTGTAAAACATTTGAAATTTAAAGCCCGCACTAGTCGCGCAACAAGAAAGTAATAAAAAGCCAAATACCAGCAAAAATTAAAAAAAAAAGTGAATCAGATTGGTCGGTGCACGACAGTGGAATGCTTTACAAGTGCTTCTCTAACGAATTTTTAGACATTGTCAAAGTTTAGTGGTTTGTTAGCTTCACATGGGTATATAAGCCAAAATGTGTTTTTTGATCATACCAAAATATTTTTCAACATCGCTTGAAGTCTTCATCAAATTGAAATTATTTTAGCTGCATATGATTTCAACAAGATCTTAAGATAAATTGACAATATCTAAGAAATTAAGAAACTTCAAAAGGCGCAATCTAAGAGTGCTTACATCGTTACACAGAACAGCGAAAGGTATCAATATTAAATTCTAATCTGGTAGAAATTCAACGACGAACCCGTAATTCTTATTGTATTACCATTTTTATTACTAAACTGCTAAACATTTTTTTTTATACCTTTAATTATGATCGTATAATTGTTTAATAAAGGTAGAAGAAAATTAGCATTTATCCGATTTTTGATAATTTTTCATCTTTGGAATGATACATATTTGTGCATGAAGCTCTCTGAAACGTTGAATCGATTAACTTTAGAGCTTGGTAGATAACCGAAGTGCTATGCTAGGGAGCAGAAACCAAATTTACCATTTTTGTGTAAATAACTTATAGGTTGCCACGCCTTCTTCTACCAGTTACAGGGCTGTTGAGGGCCCGGAGTCCAATACCAAGGCCCGTAGGCATATTATTAGCCAGAGATTTGTTTGTGCTAAAACGAAATATGTGTTATTTTGCTGGCGCCATCTATCATGAACATCTGTTTGTAAAATTTTCTCATTTAGTTTCTGTAATCTATTAGATCTGATGTTCTCATACAAAGGAGCGTTCATAGTATTAGTTAATAATAATATACCATCTTAAAGAAAGTACAGTCAGAAAAAAGGGCTGCATAAAAACACACAGAAACAATTTTTTTTTTTTAATTTTATAACATCGTGATAAAATTAATGTCAATTGTATTATATTTTAAGAGTTAACATTTATATGAAGTTGGCTTAAGATTGGCTTCAATTTCATATAGCTACGATACAAAAATTCAACCAGTTTTCTGAGCAGCGCAACTCGGTGCACGAAATGGGAAATGCGTGTCTTTAGGTATAACTAACTCTGTTGGTGTCTGAGATCTATGTAGTTGTTCATATCGAAATAACAGATACATCTTTTGCAAGAATAAGATTTCTCCAGCTCTAAAGCTATTGAGAACTAAGCAGTGAATGCTCCTCTATGTTCTGTCACGCCTTCTTCAGAATATTACAGGCATTGCAAAAATCTATAGTATCCTTGAACCTATGGGTATACAGGGTATGATAACAAAAATGATGGCAAGAAGAAGCAGATGGAGAAAGAGAAGAAAGAATTACGCGGCAACGGAAGTATGACAAACCGCAAAGGATAGCAGCAAGAACAACAACGGCAACGAGAGCCAGCAAAGTGACTTAAAGCGGAAATGGCATGAAGACAAGAAAATAAAGACTAAAAATAAAAATGAGCTGTGTGAAAATGCAGTTGCTTTTGCACAAGGGGGGTCGATGCTGGCTAGGTGAGGGGGGGCATCAGTGTGGCAGCAGCTAGGCGTCGCTTTTCCTGCAGCTGAAAATTGCATTTATCTTCAACTTGAGCATCCGCTGTTGCAGCTGTATGTATACGTGTGCTTATATGTGCTTTTGGCGTGTTTGTGTGTGTGCAAGTGTGTGTGTATGCAAGTGTGTGTGTCACTACTAGTTATGTTGCTTATTTATTTACTTTTTTTTTATTTTTGTATACACTATACCCAAGGGAAAGGGGTACATTAAGTTAATGGAAGAAGGAAATAATTTAAAAAAAAGATTCCAACTTTCGAGAAAATTGCTTTTATTTCTTAAAATGAGACTGCTTTGAGGCTTTGATTTAAAATTTTGTTTTTCATTAATGATCGATCTGTTAAAGATTTTTATGCGGATGTAAAAAGTTTAGTTTTAAGATTTTAATTAAAAGCACTAGCCTAAAGGCCTCGATTGTTTTGGCTATAAATTCTTTGCAATTTGGAATTAATTCTGATTTATAAACATTTAAATCGGTCATTTCAAAAACCTCATAAGTCAAATTTTTTTGCAAATGAAATGAAATGAAAATGGTTCCTTAAAGGTAGATACGTATTCTGGGTAAAAACTACATAAGTTATTACAATCATTCCTCTTCAAATAATAAAAATTAAGCATAAAAAAGTCCGTTTAAACTCATTTGTTTGTGTATGAAACAGTTTTAATTGATACCTGAAAAATTTTAATTTAGTGACTTATGAGGTTTTTGAAATGACCGATTCATTTATATAAAATAACACCACTCAGTTTATATATTTTCCTTTTTTGTACCCTCAAATACAATATCTCTTTATAAACGAAAATTTTTTTTTAACTTTGTTAACCTTGAAGCTGAAACAAATTCTAAGATCTTTAATATTGGGTAAGAATTGATGAAACCATCGACGGAAGTCCCATTCTTCACTCAATCACAGTTTTTTTTTCATATTATGTAATAAATATATTTTTAAATAAATACATATTAAGTTTGTGCAAGCCGAAAATGTATGTAACATATAGAAGGAGTCGTCGGGATCTCCCCAAAGTTACCTAAGGTATGAACAGGGTGATTAGAGATGTCGATATAAGCATATCCATCTGTCCGTCCGTCTATCTGTCCATCTGTCTGTCTGCCCGTATGAACACTTAGATCTCAGAGATGGTATGAGCTGGATTAACCAAACTTTCACATTAGATGCCTTATTATTTCAAAGGAGACAAGTTTATTTAATTTTTTTGATACCGGGGTTACATTACATAGCTCCCATAGGGTTGTTGTTGGTCAGACGACCTCGAAAAAAACTAAAAGTTTTAAATTTAATAGATAATTTGTTTATTTTTGAAGCTATCGTAACCATATTTTGCACTTGGAAGTTTCCAGATTTCCTATGCACTGTACTCAGTTGACGATATGATATTTTTGTTCGTTTATACAAATATCGTAATCAACTTTGACAAAGAAGTGTTTGTGGCATTAATTTTTATACATATGGATTTCAGCAAAATTTGTAAAGTTTTAAAACGCAGGCAACCATTTGCTTTTTATTATTTCCTTATTAGCAAATTACTTTTAGATGCGCTTATTAATTATAATTAAAAAATGTATATACCTATTATTTTTTTTTTATATTTAACTTTTTACTCACTAGTTGTTTGATTCGAAAAAGAGCAGAAAATTGGTTTACTTAAGTTAAGATTTTTCAGATTTTACCAGTCTTGTAATTCACAAGTCATTCAAGCGAAAGTTACTAGAGCTAATAGATTTTAGTTTTTTGCAAATAAATAACAATATATAAACGTGTGTCTAGTAATTTATTTATGTATATAACGATTTTTGGAAGCTTTGTTTATTGGTAAAGTTGTCTTCATCTGTATCTCCTAATTGGCTGTCTTTGTTTTTAAATATCATATTATATTCAGTAACAATTTGCGAAACCAAGTTTGGAAAGTCGTCACCCATCTTTGAAATCTCGGAATATGAATAAACATTGCATCTGCTTTCTTCCCGAGAATAGTATCAATACTTTACAAAATTGTAATTATTCAACTGTATTAAAGGAACATTACAATATAATAAATATTATTATCTTAAAAATGGCTATCGGGATAAAAATAGGTGTGTTTTTTTCAAAGTATCCTACAAAAACTTACACTAATTAAAAAGTGGCTATTTACGCCGGTTTCAGAGTCGATTTTTAAAGTAGGGTGTTCTTACTTTCGTCCTAAAATAATATTTTTTTTTTTAGAAACGTGGTTTTTTAACTCGAATATTAAGTTTAATGAAAAAAACATTTTAAATTATTGGATTCAATTATAATAGAAACAAAACATTCTTGTTGGTGAATGAGTTGGTTGTTTTTCAGAGTTTCTAAAAATATTTTATTGAGTCGGAAGAAGAACTAGCTCATGAATTAGTTTTTAATAATATATTAAAATATTGCTGTTTTTGAGGAAATGCAACTATTTTCATAAAAACTTTGAAGATGATCACTAAATATATCAAAATCAGCCAGAAAGGTAGACTGACTCAGGTTCTACTTAGAAATATAAAGCAATTTCGCTTTTTAATTTAAATTTATTATAAAACAAAATAAATTCTAATGTTAGACGATGTCAACTGGGATTAAACCCCATAAAACAAGATATCTTAAAGGTAATGCCAGAGCCCTGAAGTGATAAAGTTTTTTGAACATTGGATGCGCATTAGATTACCTCATAAATATATAATTAATTTAGTCGGACTATGGGTCTCAAAACAAATTTGTATAGAGTTCTTTAAGATTATTTTAAAAAAAGTTAGACAAAAAAACTATTTTCGAGTTCGAATGTCAGACGGAATTAACTACCTTTTTGAAGTCGCTGAATCTTAATTTGATTTCAAAAACTACGTTAGACATCTGGACTCAATAATAATTTGTGTGGAAATTTTTGAGGTACAGCCAGAAACGTGTATATAGCTCCCATAGGACCAATCGGTTTAAAAAAAAAAACGTTTTGAGTACAAAATTCGTTTTGTTTAGCTTGTTTGTGAAGGTATTTGAACAAAATTTTGGCATTCAGATATTTTTAGAGTACCTAAGTTTCGTGCCAAATTTGAACAATCAAAAATATATGTTTGCTTAAAAATTCGCGTGTTTTTGGTTGTTTATGAAGGAACCTAATTTGGCAATCAAATGTCTTTTGGTGTTTTTCGACTATATACCGGATTTTATTGGCAGCTAGTAATACGGGGTATCCCAAAGCCGTCCGCGCCAACTTTTCTATTGAAAGCACTTTCATTAAATTTTTTAATATCTTTAAAATTTGAACAAGATTTGGTCTCTGAGGTAAACCAAAACAATATTAGTCCCTTATACTATTTACTTAGAATCTTTTCAAAACGAACTCCAATATGATGCGTCTTAAAATATGTTTTTATATTTATACTATCGAAATTCGTTTCTCAATTTCTTTCTTCTTCTTGGTTGACAATGTTTCTAAGTCTTCTTGATTTTTGGAGTACTATATTAGTTCATAGTGCACTTAAAATTGTTTTATATTTATCGCGATTTCAGAAGCCACTACTTTTGTAAGGTTTTGGCTTTGAACGTAATAAAACTTTTAACAATTTCATTTTGTCCAAATCGAAATCTAGATCAGCTTTTTTTTCAATGCTAAAGCAACTCAACACACATCGAAATCTAGAACAGGCTTTATAATTTCCATTAAAAGTACATTTTCTCAGCAATCCTATAATAATGGATCCCTAAAATTCAAGAATGATCTTATAAGTGATATGGTATAGCAATTAGGGCTAAGATGGTTAACAATAATTTTGTCCGACATACGCCCAAACGCTGCAAAAAGTACTTACATATCTTCTTCACGAAATTCTTCCCAAAATTTCATCTTGCTCGCTGACGGACCCCACTAGGCTTTCTTCTTCCTAGAAATCGACTTATCTTGTATCCAGTTTTTTTTAGAATGGTAGGACTTGAATTTAGCTCAAAAAGCTTAAGAACTTATTACGTCTCCATTTACAAATTTTTAAAGCAACTCAAGATCGTTTTTGACACACTTCAACAGTTCTTGAGCAATACTCATTGATGGTTTCTTTGAGCAACATTTTGCAGATTTAATCTTAATGTGAAATTTCTTATTGTTGCGCAAGAAAAAATTGTTTCGTATAGCCAAATCATCAGGAAGTCATCATAATTAGGCTTTACAGTAGTCTGAGAAGAAATATATGTATATAAAATTATCAAGAACATTTTTTATAAATATTAAACGATCTAACATATCATTTTTTATCAGTGGCATAAACTTTTTACCGATTGTTGGCTAGCTGGGGCATCCAGTACAGGTATCGGTACTCGACCTTTGTGGAAGAGCTTAAAACTAATTTTTTCCCGTAAAGTAGACTAGAAAAATATTTATTTATTTTTATTATGGTCAAAATATTGGAATTCACACCAAAACATATAATGGGCTGGTCAAATATCGAAAACAAAAACAAGTGAAATCAAAAATTAAAATTTCGTAGGCATTTAAAAATGCAAGATTTTTCTGCCGATTTCTACACCGAACGACCCCTAGAAAAATATGAAGCATGGCATAACTCAAAAAGATTTTCTTGATGAAAGCAGTACGATTCTATTAAACATTTTTTTATTGACAAACTTTGTGAATCAATTATTTATAGTTACAATAAGACGCATAAGGTCCTGCATCTTTCAATTAAATATATTACAGCACGCTAAACACTTATGTGTAACCTTTACGCCTCTCACAACCAAACAAAAAATGCCATTCACTTGAAATTTGGTACAGATGTTCGGGAAGACAGTACCAACACAACAAAACAAAAAAATCGATAATCGAAAATACGTTGCCCACGAAATTGCTTAAGCCACATTACTTTTTGAACACACCTCGTATCTATATAATTAAAATAAACTTATATTTTACGTGCTACGAAGGTTCTCATGAATGCATCAAAAAAATTTCATATCTGATTTTTGCGTGTGATAGAGGTTATCAATACGGAGGTTTTAAGCCTATTCGATGTGTGAGATATACGCATTTTTGTGAATATCGGTTTTTGTGTATATATTGCCATATATACAAAAACTGGTATTGTTGTTTATCAATGTTCGAGGTCCAACATCGTGAACAGTGTGTGCAACGTATTGAGAGGCATGTCAAAAATTGAATTAGTTGGAAAATGATTTGCACTGGGATCAAACTGTCGCAGATGCTGCTATTACTGCTCATCCATATCAAATGCGTGTTATATTTGCGATTATTTTGGCAACAGGTTTTCCATCAAAGTACGTCAAGCAAAACGTAATCCAGTGATGGAATTATCGCCGAAAGTTAACAATGAAGCTTAAATTCATATTGTGGACCTATGCTTGGCGATGGCTAATAAAGCATTAGTACAATTGAAAATGCCGTTTGCTAATCAATCATGTCATGATGTATGTCGATTGGAAAAAATGCAACGAATCAAATAAACTATCAATCTAATAGTGAAAGAATTCGGTAAAGGCATACCCGTTAAGCTCGACAGTCGACTAATAATGGTGCAAGTTTGAATCAAGCTACAAACTAATCTGAAAATCTTATATTTTTCCAGATAAGCTAACTAGAGAATCCTTCGATGTTTATTCACTTTAAGGTTAGGTTAGGTTAGGGCGGCAGTTAGGACCGACGTCCCAACTCACTTAGGCCAAGGATAGGCCCTTTGTGATACCGCTAGTGAGCCAATTCACCACATTTCCCCACTTGATGGGTCCCCTACGAAAGTTGAGGAAGCCATCCGGCTGCCTGAATGAACCTTAAAAGGCATTTTGGACTCTGTTCAGAGAGCTGAGATAGATCATTTAGAAAATGTGACTGTAGGAACCTAAATCTTTTACTGCCCAGTCCTGGGCAGTGACAGAAAAAGGGTTCCACCGTCTCCAGCTCCTCTTCATCACCACAGCTTTTACAGAAGTAGTGGTGGGGAGCATTCAAACGGGATGCGTGGTTTCCTACCAACCAGTGTCCCGTAATGGCACGGATGACAGATGAGCAGTGGGCTCTATTCAGACAGCAAAGTTTTTTGTTTCTTTTACTGCATTATGTCGGCCAGGTTTGCCGCGAGGTTCTACACGTGTTCGATGTCCGATTCCACGTTTTATTTGCACAGAGAGCGAAAAAGTTTCGTATTCTCAGTTTACAGCTGGCCATGGGTATACCCAGGCCCTCCTTGTCTTGAAGAAGGAAGCTGGTAGTTCCATTTCTAGCCAGTTCATCCGCCATGCAATTTTCCTCAAAGTCCCTGTGTCCTGGGACCCATATCAGGTGAATTGAAAGCTGCTCAGCCATCTCCCCCAGAGACAAGCGGTAGTCATTCACTGACTTCATACACGAAGTCATCGAGACTAGAGACTTAATAGCCGCTTGGCTGTTATATATATAGATATTCCTTTCTTGAACTTGTGGGTTTTTTATTGTTGTTAAAGCCTCCCGGATTGCTGTGACCTCTGCCTGAAAGACACTGTAGTGGTCGGGGAGCCGAAAAGCAATTCTAATGTCGAAATCCTCGAAGTAGACCCTTCCCCCTACACGGTCGTCTAGCTTGGAGCCGTCCGTGTATACCTTTATCGAGCCTGCTGGGCCTGGTACCCCAGTATTCCACTCCTCTCTGGTTGGAATATAGGCTCTGAAGTTAGTTGTAAATGTTCCTGCGGTACGCAGTAGTCTGTACTTTCGGGGGTTCCCTTTAAGAGTCTTTGCATGACCAAAATCTTGATCATTCCATTTCTTCGCCTCTCTCAAGCGTAAAGCTGATAGAATGGCTTGTTGTCTAAGGCTTCGTTTGGTGTATAGCGTGGAGCACCACCTTAAGGTAGGCCACCAGATCGAGACTCCATACATGAGTATGGGTCTAACAATGGCAGTGTACAGCCAGTGGACTATGTTTGGGGACATGCCCCATTTAAGTCCAATGGCTTTCTTGCAGGTGTATAAGGTGATTGTGGCCTTTTTTCTTCGATACTCAGTGTTTAGGTTCACTTTAAGAGCATTCAAAAAGTTTGGGCAGGACAATGTCTGCCGAGCTCACTAGTATCTATTATATAGAAATAAATCGCTGAATATGTTTCTAAGCGCAAATCTTGAGAGCAGCTGAACCGATTTCGCTTATTTTTTATAATATTCCTCGAAGTACGAGGATGGTTCTTACTGATAGAAAAATTTATAAAATTACCTAAAAAATTCTAAAAAAAACTTTTCTATATTTCCATACAAAAGATTCTTAATAATAATTAAAAGTCAATTTGAGCTTTAAAACCATACCATAGAGTTTAAGTGTTAGTGGAGGTGTTCCGGGAAGGCAAAACAATTGAGTGACGTTGGTATCGTATAAATTCCTGGTATAAAATAAAAATATAGATTTGTAGTTGTTATAGTAATACCTGCCAGGTTTCCATAGTCGTTTATTCTGCTTACAGCAAAGTAAATTAAATTGGTATTTAGTATAGTCACTACACTTCACAATTATTTTACAAAGTGAATTTAGTACTTAAATAGCCACGAGGTACTGATTTAACTTGCCTAGCACTTTATATGGTCTCTTCGAACAGTTTTTAAAAGAGAATCAATATAGTCAGTCTGGGAATTATTATTGTTTATTCTAGCCTAAAGCGTATTTCAAAGTCGGCCTGACCCGCCGTTAAACGTTCAAATTGTTTCCTTTAGTTGCTTTTCCTTCTGCACTTATGTATGTATGTATTCGCCGTCATTTTTCACACACACACACACACAAGCAATGTTCCGCTGCGCTTTGGTGAAAAATGTTGCATGCTTTTAGGCAGATTTTGTGTTATTTGCCTTAAAACGTTGCCAACTCTTCAGCATTGCGATTCTTCTGGCTCTTGCTGAATGTTTATGTGTGCGTGCGTATGTATGTGCCACAATCATTGCCACAATCAGCGCCTCCTCATGTTGCCATTACCATAATTCACCAGTTGATGCTGCTGCCGCTGCTGGTGAAAATAACGCTTTTGCCGAGATTCTGCGGCATGTCCCTTTTAAGGAGCGCGCATTTTTTTTTTTGACAGCCTAAATTTAAGGCTCGCGAACAAGCCAGGTCTTCAGCACCATAAACAGACTAGGCAAAACTGCTTAATCTCAACTTACGTCAGCTGCCGTGGCTGCATCATCTCCATCAGCTTCATCATCTGCTTTTCTTCCGTGCATATTTCGTCTGAGTGAAATTGTGCGTGCATGTCTCTGCATGCATGTGCACGTTCGTTCGTGTCGGTGTGTCACGTTAACCTTTTGCATAATTTGATGACGATGGCAATGGCAGCACCTTGTCAACCTTAGGTAACCTCGTCGTCTTGTCCGTGTATCAGTTAGACTTCGCGAAGCTGTAATATACACAATTTTTACGCCTGGCACGTGACATGCATGCTATTGCAACAACAAACATACCAAAATGGGGCAATGAGTGCTGAAGTTGGAATACACTTATGAAAGTCTATTTTTAACTCTAGACTTATTTTTTTTTATTTGCATTGAATATTAAATAAAGGAGTTTTAGTTTATCATTAAAAACTTTGTTCAAGAATATTTTAACTATACTTGTTAGTTTCTTTCTATAAAGTATAGTCATCCAAAGACTTGATAAAAAGTGACTTTAAATAATATCTGCGGTTACGTGTTTTTTCACTGTCGGATACTTCATTTTATGATAATACTCGTAAATGGCTAGCGAATTTGAAATCATACCATGGCATGCCATTATACATTGAGCCATAAATTAAGCAGTTTGTTTCTAGATGTTTCTTTGATGTCATATAAGCACATTTAGTCGAATTACTTAAGTTCATCCATATTAATTTCAAGTAATCCAACAATTCTTCGTACCCTATTATTTTCACACAAAAAATAGCATAAACTATAACAACTCGTCTCTGCGACGTACTTGGTGAGCATTTCTTAGACGCAGACGTACATTAAAGGCGCAATCGGGATGATTTCGAAAGAATTTTTCCAAAATTTTTCGGAGTGACATTTTTTTAAATTGTAAGATGTCTCGTCCACATTGAATAAGCTACATTGTGTAAAAATTTCAGATCGATACGAAGATTTTTTGTCAGCTAGATTAATATCCGAGCAAAAAATGCCGAATTTGCAATATTCGATTCTTATTAGGATGAAGCTGGTAGTGGACAAAAAGGATAAAAACCGACGTTAAATTTCATCTCAAAAGCAAAAATTGTATTTCTTTTTTTTTATTGTACAGGTCGATTAATACGAGGTGTGTTCAAAAAATAATGTGACTTTTCAAATTTCGCGGGCAACGTATTTTCGATTTTTTTTTTTGTTTTGTTGTGTTGTAATCGCCGAGCACTCAAAACACTTATAACCTTTACGCCTCTCACAACCAAACAAAAAATGCCATTCACTTGAAATTTGGTACAGATGTTCAGGAAGAGTGTACCAACACAACAAAAAAAAAATAAATCGATAATCGAAAATACGTTGCCCGCGAAATTTGAAAAGTCAAATTACTTTTTGAACACACCTAGTATACTTAAATTTTATTCTACTCGAAAAAATGTTGAACTTTTAGCTATCCAAAAACTTAAAAAAATACTTTATTTATATAAATTATACTGAACAGAAAATCCTTTGTACTCCTGTCGAAGTATTTTCAAAATCCACGCACCGGTCATGAAAGTTATTTGAAAATTTGTGCTATAGCTAAATGCCAATCCAGAAATGCGTTAGGATGCGTTTCCGGACTCTTCCCACTCCCAAATTCAGTTTTTCTTAAAAAAATAATTTTTCAGTGTTTGATTTTATCAATAAATATGTCTTTTATTTTAAATATAACTCGAATCGTTTTGATACAAGAATGTACAAAAAATTTTACAACAATTTCGCAATCAATAAAAAGATGTTAATTTTATTTATTATAACAATTTATTTCATTTTTAGACCTAAGAGCAATAGAGCTCAAATCTTACCAAAAGATATAATTTGTTTATTCATGCCAATATCCTGCACCAATTCCACATTTAAAAGTTAAGTTAAAATTGGGTTTTTATTCGAACTCTTTCCCTAACCAAAACCGGTGTATGTTGTCTCGAATATAAAAACTATTTTTCGATTGTAGAGATTTCACCCCACAGTTTTTTTAAAACAATAAATAAAATTCGCCACTTGCATTACACATCCTCTTTCAAATGAGTTATGAACCTAGGAAGTCCTGCCTAGAATATCCTTTAAATACATGTTACTTCTAAGACTTTCTGTAATGCAGCTTATGTTAACAAATTGTGGGTAACACCCACAAAGAGGTACGTGATGTCAAAAATCGTAAATTTTCTGTTCCCTAAATGGCAGACTTTGAGTATCACAAGCGATTCTGAGCGATATTGTTACAGGGTATTTAAGAGTTGAGTCGTCACAAATGAAGCTTTTTCAATTCGATGAACTGTACTGGGGAAGTCGCGAAATTTTACATTGAAAAGTATTTGGGAAGTTGACTTGAGAAGCACGCAGAAGGCACAGCCCCATATTCTTATAGAACTAATTGATGTAATATATATATAATTCCCTGTTAGACCCCTTGGAGGAGGGGCTTAGGGGATCTCTATTAATAACTGTTCGAACAGAACAGGGACCTACAGTTTATAGCCGAATCCGAACGGCGGTGTCTTTAATTAATAGAGACTTTCATGGCAAATAGCGTCTTTGAGCTAGCGATGCCAGTGCTAGGCAAATGCACCAGAGCTACTGCGGGGAATCGAACCACCGACCTTCGGTTTTAGAGGCGAGTACGCTACCACTTAAGTCACCGACGGCCACAATTGATGTAATATATTACAAATTATAAATTAAAGAAAGTAAATGGATCTTAAACGATATAGCGTAATATCTCAGAAGGTATATACTATGTTAAATAATTATTTATGAGAAAGTTTGTATAATTATTTTGATTATTATTAAACTTCAAAAATATTATATAAACTAATCAGGAATTATTCAGTTATTATTGGCCGCACGTACTTAAAGGTCTTGCAAAACGTAAGATCTTTCTAGGCATATTATTACCACATCAAACCAATTCATAACCTTTAGTATTGTTATTTTCTGTGAAAACAATATGTCTTTTTTCTCGACTAAGCTTAAATTGAAAATATTTTTTATTTATTTTGATACTACTATCAATACCCAAACAACGCGCTATCATCCAAGCGAATTTGACTTGTATTAATAAAATTTATTAAAATCTTATTTTAAAAATTAGAAATACAAATATTTTTATTTTTTCATATCATAACATGTGTCTATCCACTGTTGTTCAGTATCCTCTAAAAGTTTACTCGTATACCAACTTCCAAAAGTTATTCAAAATTCGCCATTGCTGTCTATTTATTTCTTGGTAGCTTTCCAGCTAACTTCCATAAGTTAATTTCATTTTCAATTCATTTTGTTTTCCATTGCTTCTGTCGCTGCCGTTATGCTCTTAAGACAAATTCAAGCCAAATTGTTGTTGACGTAAGTACATTGCATGCCAACTGGCAAACTGTCGACCTGGTGGACTGGGCGGTAGAGAAGAGACCAGGACATGCACTCAACGCTCTCCAAAGAGCCTCATGCATATTCAAGCAGCATTTCATGAACTCATAAGCACGGCACTCATTCATTTTGGCCAATGGCAACGAGAATGGCAACAGCTAAATCCAGATGCAAGGAAACAAGGCGTGCCTCTTTCACAGCTACACTGACTGTGGCATGAATAAACCAAACGTGCCACTTGCCGCACGCCCAAGGCATTGCTTCCAGCTACAGCCCAGTGGCATGTAGAGTTCCACAACTTAACCTGACAAGGTGTTGCCCGCTTGCCTGGTTAGGGAGAAATTTAGAGTTTAACCAATTAGCACAACGCATCTGATTTTTTCTTTTTGAAGATATCTCTAAATCTCAAGACGTATGCAGTGTAGTAGGGTAGGATGATGCTGGTCATTGGCAGTAATCGACAATGCTGCTTATCCTACACTTTTCGTTCAGTGTAGAAATGGCTTGCATTTCCATGCATTTGCTTAAAATAACAATTAAAAGATATGTAGACGCGTTGCACACCACATTGCTACTTGATCGATTACCCTGGAATTACTACAAAGCTGGACAAGATGTTGGCTTTGACATATGACTACAGAAACAACAGCCACAATCAGTTGGCAGTTGAAATGTTTATTGATTGATGATGAAGAAACACGGCGGCAGACATCATCATGATCATGTTGGTCATAAAAAGTGACATCCGATGTGGCAATTTGGGGCGTGGCTGTGGCAACTAGGGAGTCACAACAAAATACAATCATAAATTGTCTTGGTAAACAATTACAGGCATTATTGGTTTGATATTGAAGGCATCTCTCAGACAGAAACACGGAGATAGACAGTTCCACAAATGCATACACATACAATAAAGGACTCACACGCACACAGCTGGTTGAGCATTTGTAGAGGGCTGAAAGGATTTGTCGAGCTGACATTCTTTTGAGTGGCAACCAAAGCATTTTGTGTGCAAATGATATATGAATAACGCAATAAAAAAGTTTTTTGACTAAAAGCGTGAGTGTGTGTGCACTCACTCAGTTAAAGATACAACTCGACCTGCAGATACAAATAGATATAGATAAACGAACGTTGATACAGATACAGATACAGATACAGATACAGATACAGATACAGATACAGATACAGATACAGATACAGATACAGATACAGACATACAGATACAGATACAGATACAGATACAGATAGACAGATACAGATACAGATACAGATACAGATACAGATACAGATACAGATACAAATACAGATACAGATACAGATACAGATACAGATACAGATACATAGATACAGATACAGATACAGATACATAGATACAGATACAGATACAGATACAGATACAGATACAGATACAGATACAGATACAGATACAGATACAGATACAGATAGACAGATACAGATACAGATACAGATACAGATACAGATACATAGATACAGATACAGATACAGATACAGATACAGATACAGATACAGATACAGATACAGATACAGATACAGATACAGATACAGATACAGATACAGATACAGATACAGATACAGATACAGATACAGATACAGATACAGATACAGATACAGATACAGATACAGATACAGATACAGATACAGATACAGATACAGATACAGATACAGATACAGATACAGATACCAGATACAGATACAGATACAGATACAGATACAGATACAGATACAGATACAGATACAGATACAGATACAGATACAGATACAGATACAGATACAGATACAGATACAGATACAGATACAGATACAGATACAGATACAGATACAGATACAGATACAGATACAGATACAGATACAGATACAGATACAGATACAGATACAGATACAGATACAGATACAGATACAGATACAGATACAGATACAGATACAGATACAGATACAGATACAGATACAGATACAGATACAGATACAGATACAGATACAGATGCAGATACAGATACAGATACAGATACAGATACAGATACAGATACAGATACAGATGCAGATGCAGATACAGATACAGATACAGATACAGATACAGATACAGATACAGATACAGATACAGATACAGATACAGATACAGATACAGATACAGATACAGATACAGATACAGATACAGATACAGATACAGATACAGATACAGATACAGATACAGATACAGATACAGATACAGATACAGATACAGATACAGATACAGATACAGATACAGATACAGATACAGATACAGATACAGATACAGATACAGATACAGATACAGATACAGATACAGATACAGATACAGATACAGATACAGATACAGATACAGATACAGATACAGATACAGATACAGATACAGATACAGATACAGATACAGATACAGATACAGATACAGATACAGATACAGATACAGATACAGATACAGATACAGATACAGATACAGATACAGATACAGATACAGATACAGATACAGATACAGATACAGTATACACAATTACCAACACGAAATACATAATTCCGAAAACGAAATGCAAAGCAATGTAAACAGAACGCAGAACACGAAATATGCAATTCGGGTCACAGAATATGGACGAAGGATTAAAGATGACAGTACACAGAATATAAAATACGGATTACTGGAAAGTGATTCCAATGCAGATACAGCCGAAGATACTGATGGAAAGCGCACACATGACTGCTTCTCGTCTGGATAGTTGTGCAAAGTGCCAGTTATAGTAATTGCTGTTGTTGTTGGTGCTGCTGTTATTGCTGGTATCGTATCTAACAGATACTTTACGCCTGATATGCTGCAACTCATTTTGGCGCACAGCTTCATGATTGTAGATGTGTTACTATGTATGTACACACGAGTTTTTGTACATATGTATATAGGATACTATGACATTTTTATGCGCCCACAAAAGTGTTGACGATGACGATGACGCTGAGGTTTTTGCTGCTTCTTCTCCCGTTGCTTGTGTGTATGTTGCCACTACTTTACTTTACATAGTGCTGCATGCCACTATCTTCTTTTATATTGTGTCGTTGTTGTTGCTGTAGTAACTCAAACGGCAGCTGCAGCTGTATTTGTATTTGTATTTGCATTTGTATTTGTTTATCAAAGCGCGAACGTTGTGTGAGTTGGTGCAAAATTTGTTAGCAGCTGCAATTCAGCCATGCCCCTATAATCATATGTGTGAGTGTCTGTGCGTGTTAGTGTATGTGTGCCACGCGTTTTGGCTTGTGCGTGTTTATCGCCATCTTTCTCATGGAGCATTGCATTTTACGACTGCAGAATGCAAAGAGAAATAGCAGAACAAAAAGAAAAAATAAAAATAAATAAATTTGTCACAGCTAAGCGGTATATTTGCTTATGTCAGTGTGCGTGCGTATACGTGGACCACTTTTTTTTTTTGTTTTTTTAAGTAAAACATAAAACAAACATATGTACATGTATATACACACATATGTCTTTTGTACATAGCACCAAAATTGCAAAGAAAAATAATTACACTTTGCTATCAAGCAATTTATCAGCACCCCCACAACCCACCACACAGTTTATTGCCAGCTACGTTCAGAAAATGTAAAAAAAAAAATTTTTTTTTTGTTCGATTAAGTTTGACGATGTGGAGGCCATAAGCCATCAAGTTCTCCGAAAATAAAAATTATTGCACAAACTTGACCAGTTTATGGATGAGGCGCATATTTTTGGTAATATTTGGTGTGATGTTAAACAGAGATACGGATAGACGCACAAATGGATAGATGGATGCACAAAGAAGGCAGCTTGATAAATAAAATAAAAGAATTATTTATTAAATCAATTTTCGCTATGGGCAACTTTGCTTGTCTGCGTAGATTTTCAAAGAAAGGTTTTCCCAGGGAGCATTCTTAGGAGGCGCAACAGGCGTTGGGTGCTTTTTATCTTCTCCTCATCGCCGCTGCTAAAACAAAAGCCGACGAAGGGAAAACGTATACTTTAGTAGACCTATTCCCCGCTAAAACTCCAGTCCCAGTCCTGGACTTCCAAGACCTCAGAAGTCCGCTTTGGCTTGCATTTTGGCCAGAGTGCTCAGGAAAGCCGGAAACATTGTCATTCTATCTCGGCTCTGAATATCTTTATCATTGTCAATATTAAATTGTGAAGAGATCTTTTAAGTTGTTAACTGTCATTGCCGCTGGTAGCGCTTATCATTTTATAGGAAGCTGGATAGGCCTCTTGTCAAAGCGACTAGGTATACTCAGAGGATGAGGCACTCATACTAAATATAGTTTAGTACCACAAATGTGTTAAGTTTGGCTTTATTCGCGAGTGAACTTTGATACTAGCTTGACTGTTTGTAAGCATATATAAGTTCTTTGGGGCCGTCAGGGCCAAAATTTTTATCAATTTAGCAGCGGTCTGAAATATGAGCTCCAACTGGAAAGACCGAAGACCGCATTGCGTGCTTACCCAAGAAGACACCCGCTCCAATGCCCTTGTTCTTCTTTTAACCAACTGCTTTTGATCTAGCTTGTTCTCCTTAATGAGAGTTTCTTGCTTCCAATCTTCTCTCTTTGGGAAAACCGCAACACACTTTTCGATCCTGATTTTGAAGTGGGAAATAGTTGCTGGGGCTTAAATTTAGAAGTCAGATGGATAACACAGAAATTCGTAGCGATATTGAGGAGCACTACCACGGTGACTATGCTTGCGCTTATACTCGAATTATGTTGGGGATCTCAAATATAATTCTCTCGAAGGTTCATCTAACTATTTAAATAACAGGAACCAAGGAGTTAGCCTGTCGTGCTTCTCCAGTATGAAGCTCATTTGCATTTATCCTTATCTCGTATGTAGCTTTTTGGTGAAGTGTCTCCTAATATCCCATAATAGCTTTTGGGTTTCTAAGTGGTTTCCAAACACCCTCCCTCAAAATGTTGCCGGTATTGTTGTTCTAGGTGTACTTGAAGCCATCTTAGTAAAAATTTTATGTAGTTTTTCTAAATGCTTTAATTTGGATATGAATTTATAAGCCAGGATAATGTCCACGCTTTCTTGAATCTGTATCTTCCGGACAAGCTTCTTTATTTATTAAAGATCCATCTGTACACTAGAGTGTTCATTCTAAGAATGTATCTTAATTTTACTTCTCATAATAGTGCTAGAGCACCATTTAAAGTTGTGCTCATTATATCTGAGGGGAACACCCTTTGCCAGCTCATTGGTATCTATGGCACGTACGAGTACCTAGCATACCAGGTGTGTTCAAAAAGTATCGCAAATTTTGTGTTTTTTCAAAAATTATTTATTTATCCATGAATATCTATTTTGTCTCCTTCAAAGTAATCCCCATGAGATATAATACACTTTTGCCAACGGTTTTTCCAATCTTCGAAGCACTTCAAAAAATCTTATTTTATCTTGTTAAGCACCTCCTTCAATGCCGTCTTCATCTCGTCAATCGTAGCGTAGCGTCGTCCTTTCATGGGCCTCTTCAGTTTAGGGAACAAGAAAAAGGCACTGGTGGCCAGACCTGGAGAATACGGTGGCTGCGGCATCATTAGTGTGTTGTTTTTGGCCAAAAAGTCGCGCACAAGCAACGATATGTGAGCAGGGGCGTTATCGTGTTGCAAAAGCCAATTTTTGTTCTTCCACAAATCCGAGCGTTTCTGGCGGATTGCTTCGCGCGAATTGCGCATAACTTGCAGGTAATATTCTTTATTGATCGTTCTACCCTGTGGCAAGAACTCATGATGCACCACGCCCAGTGCAGTTATGACCCTCTGGAGCAAATTTGGGTTGTCGCGGACAGAGTCCAACATCTCATTAGCAATGTTCATGCGACGCTGTATTTGGTCGAAATTGAGCAATTTTGGTACGAATTTCGCGGCGACCCGTCTCATGACCAAATCATTGATAAAAATCGAATGGCACGAGACAATTGATATTTCTAGGTCCTCAGCAACTTGTCTAACGGTGAATCGACGATTGGCCAATACCATTTGCTTCATTTCATAAATTTTTTCGTCTGTTGTTGAAGTGCTCGGGCGTCCGGCACGCTTCTCCCATAAACGTTGCTTCGGTCCAAGGTAGCTTCTCCGTATGCCACAATCAAAATTCAAAATTCGCGATACTTTTGAGCACACTTCGTATGAGTATCATACTTCGGCGGGGAGGCGGAGCAAGAATAGACAAATCTGTTTTGAGCTTCTTTAGTTTATACAGACAGACGAACAGAGAGACTTATTTCTTCTTTCCTCATTTTTTTTTAATGAAGCTATATAATTGTTGGAACGTGCAAATTGACGAACTGAGTAGTCCCAAATTCCATTAGTTAAAAAAAGCTCATTAAACTTAACGATTTTTTAATAGCTTTAAAAATTGTTGTTATTTCTATTGTACTCGTGGTATCTGCCACAATCGAATTTACTCGCATAAACAAAGCTTAATTCGAGTTAAAACCATTGCACGTCTTTTGATTGGCATTAAGTGTTGAAGGCAAGTGAATGCGGATGCGGATGGGGCAGAGTAAAGGCTCCATCCTCACTGAACCATGCAAGTCATTTGCTCATTTGTCATTCGGGATGCCCGTTTTGGGAAGACCACAAAATACGCGGCATGTTGAACGGTACAAACAAATCAATTTGCCATAATCATCATCAAGTAACGTGCACATAAATGGCACGCTTCGCTACCTAAACGGAGCTCCATTCTCGAAACCTCAATCTTTGTAAGACCTCACTCCCAGTACACTACATTCAAGCTACCCCACTATTCGTGTGTGTGTGAGTGCGTGTGCGAGCCTTGGAAGGCGTTGAGTGACTGTCAGACTGACTGACTCGCTGGGTGACTGTCTAGATGGCTGGATGAGTGAGTGACAGGCAAATGGTATGGAGCAGGCAAGCAGAAATGCGTGCACACATTCAGTGCAATTATGTGCCACACCATCAAGCAAAAATACACACACACGTACTATAAATATAAATATGTATGTGTGACTAGAAGAAGGGTTGCTTGAAAAGTTGTTAACCTAGGTAGCAGTATTTTTTGAGAAAAACGCAAACTTTTTTGAGAGCTGTACGGCTTTCAAAGGTATGAATTGTTTTGGTGCTTAAAGTAAGTATTCGTTTCGAATATGATCGCTGTAATTTCTTTAAGATTGCAAAAAAGTTGGACGTCAGGAACAAAGTAAAATGGGCGTAAATTTTGTTATGTACTTTGTCGGGCAAAAATGTGCGAAAAACTCTAACAACGGTGCAAAAATGCGCCCGCCTAATTTTTAAAAAGTAATTTTTTGCACGTTTCAAAATAAAGTAAAATATTTCAATTATACTGAATTGCACTATGGGGTTTTTCTTAATTTTTTCCCCGCCTTTCATGACTCTAAGGCTATTACATATTTTTAGTATTATTTAACATCACAGTAGAAAAGGTAATTAATTAAGCCTGAAATCTGTATTGTAAGGGAATTAAAATTGCCAACACTTTTTTATTAGAGCTTAGTACCTATTATTATTTAAACTATTTAAATATTTAGCATTGATTTTTGGTGTTGGTTTAAAATCTTTTGTTTTTTGTTTACCTAATTATTATTATTGTCCTACAATAGATAAATAAGTTTATATATTTGCTTATACCTTTTATTGATAAATATTTTTCCGCGTTCTCTGAGTTTTTAATCATCGGAGCATTGTATTTCCTTACGCTTTTTTTCTTAAATCAGCATTTTTTAAAGTTCCAAATAATACATGCCTGTTAGCATGTTACGTCTAATCATGTAGATTTTACCACAGGCAGACATGCTTAGAAAAAATTCTCCTTTTTCTTGGTTGTGTGTGACGGATTCAAGTGCCATCAATAGGTTAGACACAGAGGAAAAGATCCTTCTTACTCTGATCAAATAATTTTCTGAGAGAATCATCTCACCCAACCGCCAACAACTTCCTTCGATTGAAGTTGCTGCGACCATAGTATTTATGTGCACCTTCACTCGACGGGCATCCAAGAGCATTATTCAGAATTTGGCAACTTTTTTAATGGATGCGTGAAGATCTTTACAGAGCCGGCTGGGCTTGCTACACCGTTACTCTTACTTATTTGGTTATAAATTGTTCCTGAGGGGTACAATAGTCTGTACTCTCACGCATATGGGGGTATGCCTTGAAAATCTTTGAGTTACCCAAGTTACGATCATTCCATTTTTTGGTTTTTTTCCGGAGAGTTGACATAGCGCCTCTCTCCTATCTTGTCCAGATGCGGAACATTTAGAATAGCTTCCAATAATTCCTTGGGGTCGAGCATAGTGCCTCCTGTGCCTTGGTTAGCTTTTTTAGGTTAGCTTTCTTGTTTAGTGCAAGCCACCAAATTGAGACTTCATAAAGAAGGATCGGTCTGAAAATGGCAGCGTATAGCCAGTGGACTACGTTCGGGGACATGCCCCATTTAAGTCCAATATCTTTCTCAATAACCTAATACCTTTTTCTGCAAGTATATAAAGCGATCATGGCCTTTTTGCTCCGATCTTCCGTATTAAGGTATCTGACGGCAAACCGACTTTTTGCAGGAAAAGAACTAAGGAACTTTGCTGTCTAACCAGAGTTCAATGCTCGAACGTAATCCGAGCTATCACACCGGTGGAAATCCACGCAACCAGGCTTAACACTCTCCATCAAGATTTTTGCAGTAGCTGTGGAGATGAGGAGGAGCTAGGGACGGTGGAGCACCTGGACTGTGTAGAACAAGGTTTCGCTTTCACAAGTCACACTCTATCCCTGTTTATTCAAGCCGCCGGATGGCTGTGACTTTTATACCATATAGGAGACCTCCTAAGTGGGAGAAGGGTAGTAAGAGGCCCAGCCTAGCGTTAACCAAATGAGCCTCTTCTTGGACTAAGTGAGCTGGAACGTCAAGCAGCTGACGCTGTATTCCTTTTTTTTTCTGCCATTGTCGACTTCTTTTCAGTCTACCCTTGCAAACCACATAGTATGTATTTATATACAATAAGTATGCATGTATACATACCTATGTACATATGTGTATATATATAAATATATATATATACATTGTATTCCGTATCTTGAGCGAATTGGTCGCTTCCGCAGCAAGTGCTGCCACTGCAGTGACACGAATTCGCAATTAAGTGATTTTATGGTCGCGTATTTCAATTTATTGCCAATCGAATGTTGCCTGCAGCCATGCGAATGTATATCGGCGTTTTTGGACGCCCTGGACCCTTGTTACCATTGGCTGCATTGATGTGGTCGTGGTCGTGTCACAGTGCGCCTTGGGCAACTTTTGGGTCTGTCCAAAAATGCTTGAGATTGACGACTACATCTATATGTGAGTCGCGTGTTTGGGTGATTTTTAAATGAATGCGTGAAGGCGGAAAATTTTTATTTTTGACGCACAGTGCGACATTTTTTATACATTAACCGAAATTATATTTATGGCACTTATATAAACGTACGCACTATATATGTATGTACTTATATACACACATTCATGTACGCTACACAACGAGATAGACGTCAGTTTGTCAATGGCTGCACTTCCGTTTCCTATGTGCGAGTATGAGTGCGAGTGTGTGTTTTTTTATCTTGTCAGACAGCAGCAACTGGATTACGTTGTTGCTGGGACGTCGTCCTGTCGTCCTTGTCGCTGTTAGACGTTGTCG
The DNA here is from genome assembly GCA_037043745.1 of Chymomyza amoena. Lineage (NCBI taxonomy): Eukaryota > Metazoa > Arthropoda > Insecta > Diptera > Drosophilidae > Chymomyza > Chymomyza amoena. The sequence continues at coordinate 291,203 of JBAMAX010000250.1, forward strand.
TGGCGCAGCTAATTCGCGCACGCCCCTCAAAAGTATGCCACACTTTATGTGCTGCTCTCTGGCTAAAGTAAGCTGCTTTGGCAACTTCCGCTGTGCGCCATATACATAAAGATGGCGACATTCAAAAATTGCGGAGCACATGCAGCACATGAATGCTAAAAGTGTTTCATGTTTTCTGAGTGTCAATGATAGCGCGCTGCCGCCTTCCTTCCCGCCACACGGTAGTCAAGCACTTAACTGCAAATGCTAGGGAGTGACAGTGTTGTGGTTGAGGAGGGTCTCTTCCAGTAGAGAGTTCAATATGTGAGTTGGCTCGTTAGAAATTCGTTAACTAGTGTGTGCGTTTGAGTGCGCGCATACTTTGAAGTGTTACAAAATGTCGTCTATCTCAGCCGTTTTCTGACTGTGCTCAAATATTTCCGACTTTTTGCACATCCTTTCTATGACAGAGACTCTTAACCCGCAGCATTCACCGTGTTGGACATTAGCGAGCGCGCGAATAAATCCAACACCCACTTGCAACCAACAGTGCTCAGCCAGCCACCTCCCAGCACCACTCAACGCATCACGTCATTAGTAAGTTTGACAGCATTTCATATTGATGACATAACCAGCAACATTTTGGGCACACACACATTGACAGGCAGCCAAAAACAGTCGAAACTTATGCATGCGAATTTTGAGGGGGTCCTTCATAGTGGCTGCGTGCGCGCTCCACTGTGGTTTGTCTTGTTTTTGACGTATGGCCATAAAAAATGATTATGAGGATCATGCACGTGCTCACGCTCTATTTATCAGATGACACACCTACGAACAGGCAGCATGACTTTAAGATTATGTATACGCACAGTGGGCCAACCATAGAATTGATTTGGATAAAAATTGGATTGTTACTAACATCCGAAGAAAAATAGCACACAAAAAAAACAGAATCAAGAGGCCCGAAAATCGAGAATAAATAGAGTACATTTTAAATACCTACATTCCACAACTTTTAGATGACGCGTCTAAATCTTATTAAAAATAATTTACGAACAAGTTAAAGACAGTTAAATAGTACATATATCTGAAGCTTTAGAGATATTGATGCCAGTAAAAATATTTTCTCTCAAGTAAAATTTGTAGAGTATTTAAATTTAAAAGCAGACATACACCTTTGGGCTACAGCAATGGTCATTAAATCATAGAATATAAAAAAATATAATGTACAAAGAAAAGATCAAAGGAAAAATAGCTTTGAAGCCATCCGCGACTGAAGATCGATAGCCGAGAGTAGCATGTACCAAGAAAGTTGGAAAAAATCGTATTAGGATTAACGCAAAAAAAAAAAACCTCGAGCAAAATGCTGACTCAAAATTCCGAGTTGGTCGAGAATGCTCGAAGAGCCAAATCAAGCTAACACAAAATAGAAAAAGAGATAGAAGACATAGAGCAGGAAGGAGTAGGAAGGTAGGTGCTTATTTCTACGTCTGCTAAGAGCCTCTCAACAGCAGAACTTCTGTTCCTTATGGCTCAAGTCATGGCACGGAATATTTACTTTGGTCGCATAACATACCGACAGGCCAGGTTCAGGCACAGTGATCGCTCTGACAACTGCCGACCACTGCTACCGTTTGAGTCCACAGTGCCTATGGGTCGAATATAGACCTTATTTGGCGACTGATTGTACAATGGGGTGTATGTACAATACACAGCCTATGCACATGGGAGCTAAATCTTTCCCTTGTTTGTAGCTTAAAAGTGGCCATTGGCATACGTGTATCCTTGTTATCCGGTGTGAACGTAGATATCGTGCCCTGTCTAGGAAATTCGTCTGCTATTTCGTTGCCTATTATATTTGCCCGGGCTATCTCCGCTTGAAAAAGCTACAGTGGACGGGAAGTTGGAAAGACTGCCGAATATTTCTTTCGTAAAGAAGAGTGATTCCCAAATGTCTTAATATGTTACATGACAATCTTGCTTAATTATTTGTCCACGGCATCGCCACACCTACATGAGCTCAAAATCACGATGCTTATATTACTCGGTTTATTCTTGCTTCTGCAGTGCTCCAGTAGCAACTCAGTCAGTATCTTAAGCGAATTCTTACACGGCATAATAATTAGTCCACGGCATCGATACTTTCTTCAATTACGAATGATCACTGTTGTTTATTACTCTTCCATTAATTTAAAATATGCCCAGCTACGAAATTTTTAACATTTGTTTTACATATTTTGCCCACTGTGCGAGAAGCGAAAGATAGCGGCAAGTGCTGTTAGAAACGTGCTCAAGAAAATGGCGTCAAACGTTGGGCGATTGTTGATGCTATCGCCATTTAAGCTGCAAGGCATTTACAATGATACACACACGAGCACATATATACAGTGGCAACACATGCCACACACGTTTATATATGTATATATATGTACATATACTTACGACGAGGTGCGCTTGATTTCTTTTTGTTATGGAGATATTCCATCATTTAACTAGACAAACAAACAACTGCCACATATTTATCTCACTCACTCTGGCTGAAACTTACTTATGTCATTTGCCATCCTGCTTCAAATGAGCATCGTCAGCATATTTTCCACGCATTGTGGCAGCTTTGGGCCAACAAATTATTCATAATATTTTTTATTTTTTGTTTTTGTTTTTTTTTTACACCCTCCTATTATTATAGTAGCTGTTATTGTTGCTGATGTTTTTCTCGTTGTTGCTGCCTCTTGCAGGTTGTGTCGTTGCTCATGAAACGTGTTTTGTATTTTCAATGCGACAATGGTCACTGCATTAGACACCAACTATAGCACAAAAAAACAGCATCACAAATGAAACAAAACCAAAGCTAAAGTCAATGCCAACAACATTGTCATTCCCCCAAAATACACACAACAACAACAACAACAACGACAACAGCAACAACAACTTGCAATATGGAATGCGCAATGTGAATGCCAACAATGCCGCGAGTCAGCAAATTGGTGTATAGTTTGTCAGCCCTGGTTGGCTGCAGCAAGGCAATTGCCGCACCATGTTTTATTATTCATACGCCCCGTTTGTCCAGTCCAGTCGCAAGCAATCTCTTGCTCTTCCTCAACCAGTGAAGTGTTGCGTGCTGATTCAGTTATCATTCGTATAAAAATTTGAGTTTACATTTTCAGGATTGCGCAAAAACAAAAAAAAAAAAAACAAAAAAATAAAAGCCGATTTAAATGTGTTGCATACACATGGGGGCGTTCATTTAATGCTGGCACTACAGTGGTAACTTTGTAAGATGAATTTTTTTCAGCATTAAACCAAATCAAAGTTTCCATGAATTAGCAAACATAAGCACATACAAAAACTACAATTGACACAACAAAATTATTTACGTTTAGAGTTAAGCGCTAAAACAAAAATCTGTTCTTACTGCTGGCGCCATCTAGCGTTAATTGGCGAAAGACTTAGGGCAGCACTGTGGTTTGTAGACTAATAAGCTCGTAGGGCTTGGCTTAGCTTCATTCAAATTTCACAAGATGTTCGTCTATTCCAAGCACTACTGTAGTAGTGTGGCCAACATGCCACTTAAATGCGCTGAAATTGTACCTTGTTTGAGTTCAGAGCATCCATTGCAGTTGCAGTTACGGGCTCATTCACAGTTAGAGTTACTGCTGCAGTTACAGTTGCAGTCATCTTGGCTTCGGCCATGTTTTATTTAATTTTGTTCCGCAACTTATTTTTTACACTTTTATAACTCTATACCCTAAGGGAAACATGGAGTATTATAGCAAAGGAGGGCATCGTAGGTACCAAGATGATCAGCTATATCCATGAGCGTATAGAAATCAAAAATCATTAGAGTAAGAGACACCCAAATTTTCCAAAAGAGGCGCTTAAAAAATAAATTTACCCTCAGAAAAGAGAGCAGATCAATATTTTAGTTACCATTTGTTCAAAACTAGATGCTATAACTAAAAAATTTTGAAATAAAAAGAAAGAATTAAGTTCTGAATAAACATTTTTAAAAAGAGGACGATTCTTTTCAAAAGCACTTCTTGAAATCATTCTAAACCTACCTAAAGTAAGAACTTAACTGCTGCCGAAACTTATAGTTTCTTGTCGTCATCGCCTTTATATCTCCATTGAAGAAACCACATTATAATGACCAGTCAGTCGAAAAGTTACACCTATTAACGAAGCATATCTTTTAAATTCTAACGATCTGATGAGAACTTTAAAAGATGTAAAAACAGGCTGAAGGCCCCAATGATGTGACCCGTTCCAGGATTTATGCCAAGTACTCAATAAAACTCAGTAGGAATATTATTTTTTTTTTACTTTGTGGTTCTACAAATAGAGAACTTTAATTTTTGTCTTTTTTTTTTGCATTATTGGTTCCACAAATAATCAAAAATTTTCCCCTTTTTTTTACAATTCCTAGGGCTAAAGAATGAGTACGCGACATATAGGGAATGGGGAGCACTTAGTTTGGGTACAGCCCAAGCTTACAAATAATTTGTAATTTTTAATTAATTTCAACTTTTTAATTATACAAAAAAAAAAAACCTCTACGTTTGCCAGATGAATTTCGGGCCGGTGCTTAGATTTGAACGCCCCATGCAATAATTATAAAATCTGAATCGTTTTTAATATTTTATAGAAAAAGTTGAAGCGAAATTGGAAACTAGTTTTTACTCTCATTAATTAATGGGTAAATTTATATTTCGAATTCAATAAAATGTAATAATTTGAATCATCTGCATTACATCTATTTCTTAGAGTTCTAAAGTATATGGCAGATACCTAAATTTGGACCCCTTGGAGCTATCTCCTCCTCTTCTGGCACTCTCGTCAGCCCCTAGTATAATTGTGTGGGCGTGATAACCAACAAAATGTTGACATTTTCTCACAATGCCACTTACATTTTAAGTAAAATAAAATTTATTTACATCATATAAATAACTTAATTATATGTAAAAGATGAGCAGTATAAGACATCTAATGTGCAAATATTGACTTGTTTTTAAAGCCAATTTGTGAATATTTTAGCTCAGGCAAATTGAATTGAATTAAATTCAATTGATGTAAATAAAGATGTTCCGTTCATCTATACTTTGCAAACAATTTTGTAACAATCTTTGCTTAGATGATTAATTTCAATTGAGAATGATTCAAAAAAATTCTTTATATTATTATAAATAAAGTATAATTTGTCATATTATTACATAAAAATATTCTAGGTATATTATTGAGTTTATTGCCAATAGTTTTATGGTAATCATATTGCTGTAACCTCAGATACTAAGGTACCAGTCTTACCTATAACAAAAAAAAAACATATAAAATCATACTGCTGATCCCAAAATTCTTTTATGCATTTTCTATACCGACCACATACTATGATTCATATTGTGAATTACCCATTCGCCTAGTTGGCTGTTGTGCCACGAATGTTATAACTTTTTCTTTTTTTTGGGTTAAGTGGATACAGGGTATTCCATTGTCGGGCAGAACCTGGACTGTATCTGTATAAACTTTTTTGCGTCTTCTGCCGTTGTTGTTGCTTGCTCCTTGTTAACATGCTGCAATACTAACAACTGGTAAACAGGCAACAACAACATAAAAATCATGACGTTGTCTTTTACCGTCGCTTGGCCTTGTCCGTAAGTTGGCTTAAACTGTTGTTGTTTCTTACAACTCTTTTTTGTTGTCCTTGTTGCTGTTGTTGTCGTTGCTCCTTTTATTCTTATTGTTCTTATTGAATTTATGGCGTTGTTTACACAAAAATTGCATTGCATTGCAGTTGAGTAAACACAGGGCACATAGATACTCACACAGATATTCACACAGATACTCACTTACACACACACACACACACACACACATGGCGCATACTAAGCAGCTGATGGCAGCAAGCGAGAGAGGCAAAAAACAACTTGCAGGACGAAAAACAATTTGGCAACTCAAATCGAAATGACTAAATTTTTGTTATTTTAAGCCATAGCCCAGGATACATGTCCAGCGATAGTTATCCCAGTCATATTAGTTTTAGAAGGCACATCCGCCGCTCACTTCGGTGGAAGCGCACACTTGTCTGGCAAGGATTTCAGTTTTCAACTTTTCATTAATGCTGAGTGCGTTAGTTGATGGCTATAATGGGGCCTGGAAATGAGCTTGATGAAAAAGAGAACGCCTTGAAATTATTTTCATTTCTTTTCATTTTGCTTGCGCAAAAATTTGCATCGCCTGCAAGTATGGAACGGAAATTTCATTAAACTCTTTACTGTGCGTGGTCTATGGACGATTCCTTTCAAAAGCCCAAAGATATCGGATGAACCAATGGCATACGATTTTTTTCTTACTTTTTGGCTTGCAATTTGGTTATTAGACAAGACAAATTATTACTCAATGTGATATATTATTATTATTATTATGGGAAGTAGAAATGTACTGCGACCCAGCGGATCTATTGCACCCACTTGATGGCTCAGAGCTTTCCCAAAAGTTCTATGGCCTCCATGTATTCCAGTATTTTATTAAGACTTATGGTAACAAAGATCTTCGGTGGGGATCTTCCGGTGAGTGCCATACATTCACATAATACATGCGAAAATGTTTCTTCCTGCATGCTAGAGAAGCGACACAGTCCACTATCTGTTATGCCAATCTTGTTTTAGTGGCTGCGAAGCCTACAATGTCCCGTCAGAAGGCCCGTCAGGGTTCTCACGGTGTTCTTCGCGTGAGTTATCATGACTATAAACCTCCTACGGTTGTAGTTGTAGAGGAGGCTTTTTGACTGTTTAAGCCCTGGTATCTGTGTCCAGTGAATCAGTCGTTTGTTATTCTCCTCTATTCTCAGTAGGTCCCGTACCAAGTGGATACCAATTCTACAGTGTGGTTCAGGACCGATTAGCTGTGTTGCTGCACTGGTCCTTGCAAGTTTATCGCCAGCTAATTTCCAGGAATATTGTTATGTCCTGGAACCCACTTAATCGTGAGCTTATTGTTGGATCCTAATTTATCCAGTGGCGTTCTCACTTCTTTGACCAGCCTTGATATGATCTTGGCTTTGCTTAATGCCTTTGTTGCTGCTTGACTATGTGACAGGATGGAAATATTCTTATCATGGTAGTTCTTTTGTAGATTGAATTCTGCATATCTTCCAATAGCACAGACTTGCTCCTTTCCATGCTGAATCCCAATAGGGTTATACTTCTCATTCTTCCACGTTTATACCTCCTTTTACTCTTATGTATTGGCAAGGTTGAAACTCAGGCCCGTCTTTTTACACCAGTCATTGGTTTCATTGAGACCTAGCTGAACAATGACGCAGAGTATTTCGACGTCAGCTTAGCCTTGAAATAGTATGCCTCTGCTCGTTAGTCTCTCCAGCAGCTCATCTATTTGTAGGCTCAATAAGAGGGGTATGGGTGATAATACCCCGCCCTGAGGGTAGCCTCTTGTTGTTACTACTGTGGTGGATTATGCCCTAATATTTGATGTGGCTTGTCTAGATGATAGCAGAGAAGCTATCCATCTTCTGGTGCTGGCATCTAGGCCCCTTCTAGCCAGTGATGCACACCCTCGTGGGAGGCATTATCAAAAGCAACCTGTATATCCAGGAAAGCGCATAGTGCCACCTCCTTATGAGTTAGGGATTCCTCAATAAGAGTTTTCAGCTGATACAGTGCTGTGTCCGTAGACCTTTCCGCTCTGTAAGCAAGTTGCATCCTCTGAAGATGTCGTTGTTTTAGCAATGTGCTTCTAATTCTAAAATCTAACAGCTTTTCCAACGTTTTCAGCAAATCCGTTTCGCTGATAGGTCTGTACGACTTTAGATTTGTAATGTATTTCTTCTCAGCTTTCGGGATGAAGACCACTCTAGTTACATACCCTAGCGCAAGGCTGCTAACCAGTACTTCTCTAAAATTTGTCCAGTCCTTTTTGCAGAAGGACTACAAGATATATACCAATGTGATATAATAATGTGTCGTAATCAAGTGCTCGACAAAACTTTAAAAATACTTTGGATTCATTTCTATTATTCCTAGCCTTCCAGAATTATATTTGAGTTAGGATTTTAATTTTTACAAAGGCAGTTGGTAAGGGCCGATCGATTACGAAAAAATGAGATTTCGTTTATCAAAATCGGAGAAAAAAATAGGGAAATAATGGAAATTTTTATAATAATACAAAAATTCATTTTTCTTAGCTTCATGCGAAGATCGATAATACCCTAACCTTATGGTAAAAAAAGTACATATATTAAGTTTGTGAAAGCCAAGTTAATTTCGGTGGTTGCCTTTTTCTATGTATTTTTTTAAACATTTTTTAATTTAACTAATTTTTTCATAATTGATGATTTTTTAATTTTGAAAAATGCAGTTTCGAGCTTCTCAAATTCCAATCCATGGAAAAATTTTTGACTTTATTTTCAGTTTTAACTTGCCGTTTCATTACGGAAACGACTTAATTATGTGAAGAATACGAAAATTTTCGAAAATGTTCAAACTATTGTAATCAAACTTTAGATATTGACTTTTTTCTTCATTTTGTCGGTCCACTTTACCTCCACAAATAATTTCAAAGCGACACAATTCCAAAACGAAAACTTTGGTATAAGAAATATAATTTAATTTAAAATGGCAACAAAATTTGTAAAGATTTCTTAATTACAGTAAGAATTAATTGTCTACTATCGATACGTTAAATTTAATTTATAAAGATGGCGTACTTTAAAGTCGGGCACGGATGAAATCCAATATGTTGCTTAAAAACATCAAAAGACATTTGATTGCCGAATTAGATTACTATAAATTCATTCATGATTGTGTCCCCTGACATAAAAGCGCACCTTATCTGACAATCTGGTTACTCTAGCTCTTCCATCTCTGAGATTTAAAAAATAATGATCGATATAAAAACGAGTTAATAACGCGGTTTTTTTCAAGCAACGCCGACGCATTAAAAATAGAAAAGTGGTTTAAAATTTTCATGGAAAGAGGCCACATATAATCATGAAAGCCTCCTTATATCCATGCCTATCTGTCTTTTGATCTATCTCAAATTCTCTTTTTAGCTCTTATATCAACGATACTGTAAAACTGAAGCGTATATTTAAGTCGTATTAAGCCGACTACAACCTTTTAACTAGTTTTACATAAATTTACTTCTATTGAACTTTGTTCTAATGAACTTACAAATTCCGCTCATCATAAAACTAAATTGTATTAATAATGTTATCATTCCAATAACAAGGGTATGTAAACTGCGTAGTTCTTGAATTCAGCTCTTTTTTTCACTTTTCCTTTTATACGTGTACATAGTGTATAATTTTTTTTCCTCACGACTTTATAAAATGAACAATGGGTGAAAAATGTGCCACAAAGGGTGCAGCTTTTTGGCTCTTGAATGCGAGTTATGAAGGTTTTTGTGCAGTTCGCACAATTTGGGTTAACGTTTATCTGCTTGACTTGGCCAAGTTTTGTGGCGTTTATTAACGCACTTTGAGTTTGGTTTATATTTTGTTTTGCCTTGAAGCGTTGAAAGATAGCTATGCCCTAAAAAGAGCTGGTGTCTAAGCAGAGGTCTAAAATTGTATATAAACTGGATGTAACTTTAGCAGGTGCTGATAATTCCCGCCAGCTTGGCTCTAGCTTTCGGCCAAGTGCAATTGGCTGTATCCTTGGGCCAGATAATTAAAAGCGATGTGGCTACCGTGGCGTATACGTAATGCGTATTAATTAATGTACACGAGTGGGCAGAGAGCACTGTGAAAGCCATGCAACAGTAAACTAATCAAATTCAGGCATAGTCTGCTGGAGAGCCAACAACAGTAGTAACTACAAGGACAACAAAAACAACAACGACAACAACAACCAGAAGGACAACAACCATAGTCGTGTGATTTATAAAACCCTAATGTGCTGGTTGCCATATAGTATGCTAGTAGTATATATTTATACATTTGTGCACATAAACGAGGGTAGGCAGAGAAGTAATCAACTGCATATTTGTGCCTGGATATTCTATATAAGATCAAGACGTATGTTCATTCAGATGAAATCTCAATTTCTTTCATGCTTCTGCAACGTTGCTTTGATGCTTAACCAACGTCAGATGGCGCCATCAAAACATTTTTTGTGAGCTGTTTAGAAACCAAGCCAAAGAATTAATTTTAATTTAATAAGATTAAGAAATTAATTTCTTTCTTATTAGTTGAAATTCTTATACGTCAACCTTTTCCATCATATCCTAGTACTTGTGGGAAGTTCTTATTTTTGTCAGCTCGTTGACTCATCAGTCTGCCCTCGTACATATCTAAGTATACGTGTTTAAATGTATCTTTGTGTATGTGTGTGTGTGCAAAGAGCAAATAATTATTTGAGTTTTACGAGCAGTGTGTTGAGCTGGGCTACCCCAAAGCATTGCCCAGCGTTCAGTGCATTGAACATCAGGCATGAAGATGGACATGTACATGGAACATGGCTACCCAAGATGGACAATGTCCAAACGCAGTGATATGAACAAGCAGGGTGGCCTGCCAGGCATGCTCACAGGGGTTCATGTTCCATGTTCCATGCTAACCTGTCATTTAACGCACAACGCAACAGCGAAATTGCATTTAGGTAAACGGACGTCTCCCATACAAAAGAGTTCCAGGAATCCTAATTACAGCGCGTATCCTTGTTACCGGCCTAATCGCGTTTTCACGTTTAATTAGCTTAAATAGAAATGGAAATTTAATTGATACCATTAACGTGCATTGATTTATCATTTAGCAGACCGCAACAACTACAACATCCAAACAACTGGATGACATTTTACAGATTTACATTTAATCTGTTAAATATTTAACTGCGGGACACACTGGTTGCTCTAATGAAATATTAATATAATAATTTACACATATTATGGTATATAGACTCTAGCTCACACTCTTTGAATATTGTTATCATTTAGTGTGTGTGTGCCTGTGTGTGAGCATTTACCGTTACAATAAACATATTTAACTGTTGTCTGGCAAGCCAACAAGCAAACAAAGTACAGTAAAAGCAAACAATTAACCAAGCCACAACTTGCATACTCTAACCAAGCCAAAGACGAGCTTTTAGTTTTTAGAATAACTACGAACTTGGAACTTTTTTGTACCCGATCATCGCACAAAATTATTTTCTGCAATTATTTATGTTCCGTAAAACAGTTACGATACTTTGTCTTATTTCCATTACCATCTTTCATATTTTTAGCTGATTGGTTTTGCTATCATTCATTTTTTTATGTTAAAGTTACATTAAAAAAAAAAAAAAATTTTAAGAAAAATAAAAAAAAAGAGAACTTCATAATTTACAATTTTTTTTTATAATAAATGAAACAATTTTTTTATTAGGTTTTCGAAAAAGTTCGGTAACAAATTGACGGTAGATAGTTCTTAAATATAATATTTCTGGTAATATAAATTGGAAGTAGCTGTAGCTTGTTTGAAAGGTGAATTTTAGGCGCTGTTTTGTTAGGAGGCATTATTAAAATTGCATTCTATAAAAAGTTATATACGTACAAAAATTACTGAAAATTTTGAACATTTTCGTCATATTTTTCATTTCTATTATAAAAAGGTAAGAATGCACCGCAGTCTGCTGAAAAAATTTATGAAGCTTACGGAGACGATGCTGTATCCAGAAAATCAACAAGAAAGTGGTTTGCTAGCGTGTATCTGGTATAATTTTAGAGGAATTGTTCATTACGAGCTTCTACAACCTGGTCAAACAATTGATTCTGTTAACAATTAACTGTCCGTCGTTTGAACGCCTAGATCTCAGAGATGGTAAGAGCTAGAGTAACCAAACTTTCACATTAGATCCCATATTATTCCATAGGAGACAAGTTTATTTTATTTTTTTTATTATCAGGGTTAAATTATATAGCTCCCAGGGGTGTTTCAGAAGATATCGAAAAAAAATAAAAGTTTTAGATGAATAATTCGTTTGTTTATGAAGATATCGTAACCAAAGTTTTTTATAGTTCCCAAGCACTGTACCGAAAACGATCAAAATCGGTTGACGGTATCATATAGCTCCCATAGGACCGATCAGCCAAAATAACTTTTTTTATACAAAACTCGCTATATTTAATTTTTGAATAAAGATAACGTAACCAGATTTGGCATTCTGAAATTTTTTAGAGCACCCAAGCATTGTTGAAAATTGAACAAAATCGGCTGACTATATCATATAGCCCCCCTAGTGCCCTATGGCCGATCTTCCAAAAAATCGATTTTTGAACAAAAATTATTGTGTTTCGTTTTTTTGCGAAGATGTTAAAATTTGGTATTCGTAAGTTTTGTTTAGGTCTTAAGCATTGCACCAAATTTTGTTAAAATCGGTAGACTATATCATATAGCTCCCGAGGACCAATCGGTCAAAAAAAAAATGTTTTTATACCCTGTACCGTATGGTACCAAGGGTATATTAAGTTTGTGCAAGCCGAAAATGTATGTAACATATAGAAGGAGACGTCGGAGACACCCCAAAGTTACATAAAATATGATCAGGGTGAATAGAGAAGTCGATATACCCATGTCCGTCTGTCCGTCTGTCCGTCCGTGTGAACGCCTAGATCTCAGAGATGGTAAGAGTTAGAGTTACCAAACTTTCACATTAGATCCCATATTATTCCATAGGAGGCAAGTTTGTTTTATTTTTTTGATATCGGGGATAAATTATATAGCTCCCATGGGGGTGTTTGAGACGACCTCGACAAAAAAAAAACGTTTTAGATGAATAATTCGTTTGTTTATGAAGATATCGTAACCAAATTTGGTATTCGAAAGTTTTTTATAGTTCCCAATCACTGTACCAAATTTAATCGCAATCGGTTGACTATATCATATAGCTCCCATAGGTCCGATCTTCCAAAAAATCGATCAAATTTTGTTTGTTGTGTTTCGTTTGTTTGTTAAGATATTGGGACCAAATTTGACATTAGTGAGTATTTTATAGTTCCTAAGCACTGTACTAAATTTAATCCAAATCGTTTGACTAGATCATATAGCTCCCATAGGACCAATCGGTCCAAAAACACGTTTTTTTTACAAAATTCGATGTGTTTTGTTTGTTTGTAAAGATATTTGAATTAAATTCGGCATACAGGTCTTTTTCAATGTATTTAAGCACTGTGTCAAATTTTATTGAAATCGGTTGACTATATCATATAGCTCCCATATGGGGATGGCTCAAAAAAAAAATTTTTGCTTAAAAAATTCTTCTGTTTTTGGTTTTTTGTGAAGAAATCTGACTTTATTACAAGCTAGTCGTACAGGGTATCTTAAAGTCGTCCGCGCCCGACTTTATGTCCGCCATTTTTTTAATTAATTTATTGAGATAATTTATAAAACTGTATTTGGAAAATACGTTTTTGAGTGTGTTTATTACTATTTGCGTTTCATAGGATAAAATAAGTTCGCATTTGGAAAAGACATTTTTATTAAATTTTCAAATATTTAAAAAAATAATAAATAATTATTTTTAGCATGAATGAATGAATAAAACTGCTAAAAAATAAATAAACTTAATTTTTCAATTAGCTCAATGTTCCAAGTTCTATGCATTATTAAGTTTTTGCGTACATAAAAAAATAAAGTTAATTTTTTAAATGATGTTGGTTTTGCGTGCTTCAGGATCTTGACTAAAAATTAATTCTAAGCATTTTAATTCATTATATATAATTTATAAAATTAAACGTTTTGATAAATAAAATTTACCTTTGGCAAAAGGTCATCCCCCTGGCCGAGATTAATTGCCATTACGCTGCCAGTGTTGCAAAGAGCTTAAGATACTTATAACACTATTTTATACATAAAGTGTATTAAAATGAAACAATACGCAGAGCAATCATAAAATGTGCTTTTGGTTACCTTAATGTGATTGTCATGCAACACACAACATACGCACACACACAAATCACACACGTACATATATTATTGTTGTCTGTGGCCAAAAGCAGAGTCGATTATAAAAACACACGCACACACACACGTATGCACATGTGTAGCAGCAGCAAGTACATTTGTTTAGTTTAGTGAGCAATATAAAGCATACGCCATGTAAGCCAGACCAAAGGCAAGTTGACAAGGCAAAGCGCCAAAGGTCCGTTTAAGGTAACGTTTCCCATGCGTGTACTATCCACACACACACACATACACACACATTGGCACAACCTTTGTATATGTATATATGAGCATCATGTGGCAGTTGCTTAAAGTTATGACCTCTTATTATATACTACATATGCATGTATGCATATACATATATATATATATACCTGATTAGTCTGACAACTATGCAAATAATGACCAAAACACACACAAACAGTCAAACAAAAATTAACCACAGCTCTGCGTTTTGTTACCAAATATGATGTGGGCCATATGGTAGCCATTGGCATCTGGACTGGACCACCTGCCGTAAATGTGCGCAAAATGTTTGGGCCGTTAATGATGCAGGAAGTGAGTTAATGTGCGCCGCCGACGTCAATGGCGCTGAGAAGCCAACCAGTTAACAAGGCATCCAATCAGCCAGTCAGTCAGTCAGTCAGTCAGTCAGTCAGTCAGTCAGTCAGTTGAGCGTCAGTCAGAACGCCAGTCAGACCATCAACTTGGCTAACAAGTAACTCAGCGTGTCCATTACTCTTGCCAAGAAGTTCATTAGCTTCGTAATCACAGAGGCAACCAGGCGTATGAATTAGGGTGGTTCAATTCACATACAAAGTAAATTAAGTTGGAAAAAGCAGTTCCTAGAAGTTTCTATCGAATACGAGTCCAAACAAAAATAACTTTTTCACTTCGACCACGGTCTAGAAGTTGAAAATCCGTAACACAGTCCATCTCTTCAGTAAGGAGCTACTCTAATTTTAAGAAAATTTTGTGCATTATGATCGAACGAATTTTTTGGTTAAAAAGTGAGAGTTTAAGCTGTAAGAGCTTTAAATATATTTCGTGAATATAAATGCTTTTATTTTTGAAGTTTAAAGTTATTAGTTTAAGATTACACTGCATATAAATTTGTCGAAACTTTATTGCTGCATTGTTCACGCCTGAGTTCATGCATGAAACTTTAATGAAAACTTCATGATTTTGCAATAGGAACAAGAAAACATATAAAAATGACTCTCTCTTTATATTTTTAACCCCCGACGCAAAAAGAGGGGTGTTATAAGTTTGACGTGTCTGTCTGTCTGTCTATGGCATCATAACTCTCGAACGCATGCAGTGATTTCAATTTAGTTTTTTTTTTGTATTAATGGTGACTTATATGCGAGTGTTTCCAGACATGTTTGATGAAAATCGGTTGAGCCGTTTAAAAGTTGTGGGGAGTGAAAGAGGGGAGAGTAACCGAAGGTCTGCAAATATACTCGGATGGGGTCTCAAATGAGTATATTATAATATACTAAAGTCTAACTTAACCTAACCTACCTATAAAAAGTATAAAATAAAAAATTAAATTACAAATTTAAAAAACCCCCGACACAGGAACTTAAGTAATTTCCCTTTAAAAAGTAAAAATAATAAAAGAAACTTAATGTTAAAGTATCTAAGAATCTATTAATAATTCTAAAAAATTATCCTAAACAAACAATTTAAATACCAATAGTCTAATTAAGCAACAAAGATGAACTTAAAAACAAAATTAAGAAAATACTTCAAAAACTTTCATAGAATTACTTCAAAAAATTTGCATGTAAGATACGACCGTCAACGACGTCTGCCCTCACGTGTCCTCCAACGCGACGTTTTTTTTTAGAATTATTAATAGATTCTTAGGTACTTTACCATTAAGTTTCTTTTATTATTTTTACTTTATAAAGGGAAATTACTTAAGTTCCTGTGTCGGGGGTTTTTTAAATTTTTAATTTAATTTTTTATAATATATACATAACTCAGATGTGAACTGATTTCTGATATATTGAAAAACCAACTATTTGTGTTGTATTGTAAATACTGTATAATATAATCAAAAACCATTCCCATCAAAAAATCTAACAAACATGCATATGATCCCCTTTTTTATCGACCTATAGGCTTATTGTCATGCCTAAGTAAAATTCTAGAGAAAATTATTAAAGATGAGGTTACGAATTTCATTGGTAGTAATCAAATTTTTCCTGCTTTTCAGTTCGGTTTTCGGAAGAATCACAGTATCTTACATCCTCTACCAAAAATTCGAAATCTTGTTAAAACCAATTTCGCTTCCAGAAAATCGACAAGAATGATGTTGCTTGACATTAAAGCTGCCTTCGTTTCCACCTGGCATTGTGCTTTAATTTACAAAATGTACAACTATAATTTTCCCCTTCGTTTAATAACATTAATTCAAAGCTACCTTATTGATAGATCCTTTAGAGTACACTTGGGCAAAAGTTTCTCCGACTGCATAAGCATACCAGCTGGTTGTCCTCAAGATTCTTGTCTTTCTCCTATGCTGTACAATTTGTACACATCTGATTTTCCTGAGCCATACGCATGTATCCATTTTTGCTGATAATACTGCTATTTCAACCTCAGATCAGTCTCCTCAAATTATCATATTAAATACTTAGGTATTGTCCTTGATACTTAATTAACTTTTCAGGAACATGTATCTTATGTAACCAATAAGCACCATTCTCTCCAGAACACTTTACCCATTCCTTAACCAAAATTCCTTACTAAGTTTAGATAATAAAACACTTATCAAGAAACTAAGTTTTTTCGAATGTATTTATTTATTATTATATTATATTATTTAGTATTTCATTTAGATTTAATTTTATAATTAATGTTATTTTATAGATGAACAGGGATAAACCTCCTAAACACTAAATTGTACAAATTACTCTATTGTTTAATAATAAAATGTTTCCAATGAAGACAAAAATGAAAAATAATGCTAGTAAGACTAATATATCCCAAAATCGTTATTGTAAGAGTTAAATTATTAATTTAAAAATCTAAATAAAATTAAGAAACGCATATAAAAAAAACATGGTTATGAAAGATTTAGACTATCTGCTGCTTGAACTGATTGAGAACTCTAAAATGGTAAATTAAGCTTGAACCGTGTGTGAATTACAAACAAAAATCAACTAGTATTACTAGAGAACGAAATTTGTTCATGTGTACTCAAATACGTATTGATAAAAATGTGGTAAAGTCCGCTAGTACCTTTTATCTCGAAAAATTTTTTCCGTATATTCCTACTAAGCACTTTCCAATTGGAACTAATTTTTTTTTTTTGATATTCAATATTTATACCTATAAGTTTCGAAAATTTTTACCAATTGTGATGAAACTCGAAAGTTACGTAAAAGAAGCTATTTAAAGTATATAGGGTAAATAGAAAAAACGGTAAATCGATTGCGGGGGTTGGGGGGTCCGCATCGAAAAAATTTGGATGTGGATTTGTTCATTTTCATCAATTTTGTGGAAATTGGGTTATCATTTAAAAAACCCAAAAACTAACAATAAATATATTTAGACAGCACGACTGAAAAAATTGTAATATGTTATTTAAGCTTCTGTCGGAGCTTTAGTACGCTAATAGATTTTTAAGCTTAGTTTCGGTTTTATGATCTTGTTTATACCAGACACCAATTTCGTTTATAGGCACATGTGAGTGTAATAACAAAAAATGTTGACTTTTTTACGAAACAGCCTAATCACTCCCTTATCCATTACCAATTCCTTCAACCGCCAGCACTTTGTTACAAAAGCTGCTGCAGATGTGAACTATTTTGCTTGGCATAAATGAGTTCATTGGTTTGACTGTGGAGTACTCCCCCTGACAGCTTTCAATTTTAGCTACAATTTGTTAGCTCAAACTCGATTCCAATTAAATGCAAGTTAAGATGGCTTAAGACTGCAAGCCAAAAGGTTGCGCTGCTATAAGCCAAGTATTAAATCAAAAGCAATCAAAAAAAAAAAATTATAATAATTATTGTTCAAACTAACAGCTCTTCAAGAAATGTGGAGTACATTAAGTTTGAGCATTAGCATGAGCATCCTCCTATTGAAACAAATCACTTCTGTGCACAATCCTTGACTGCTACAAGGCATAACGAGCTGAAAAATACTATAAATAACTACAAAGTGCTCGACCCTTAGTCAATACCATTTAAGAGTATTTAAGCTTCGAGAAAATACGATAAAGGGTTTATTTTTTTTCTTTTTTTCTTCGTCCTCAAAGCTCTTACCCATTTGGTTCCAACTTGGCAGCTTTAGCTGTAAACTGTTGCCAATGCTGCCGCCATAAAAGAAATATACTAACAAATGTTTCGAAGCGACAAAGAGAGGAGCAGGACGAAGCCAGGCACAGCTAATCAGCTTATCATTATCATTATGTCGCGCATGGAAGGCGGCGGCCAAGGGAAGACAACCGGGTTGATGCACAATAAAAACGCTTGTAGCAATCTAAGCGCATTAAATAAGTGGACTGAATTGTTGGGTGGGGGGAGAGGAGGTTGGTTGGTCGGTTGGTTAATAGAAATCGAATGTGGGACAGCTGGAGACTTGTCATCGCATTAGGCCCAGACAATACAACACAAATGACAACGAGCATTGGCAATGGTATTGGCCAACGGATGGGACAGAATAAATCAATTAAAAGATTTCAAACACACAACAAAACTAACCAGAGATGGTTACCAAAATGAAGCGCGTCTGGCAAGCCCCGGCTAACAAGCTACATCCATCCAGAGCTACGCTAATTAACGGCTGGCAAGCTGGTAAACTGCTAAACTGGTGGACAGCCGGATAGCCGGACAGCCGGACAGCTGGATTGGTCTATTGCTGGACAGAGACCAAAGGCTGAGAAAGCATATTGTAGCATTTTTATCAGACTAACATTAATTTAATGCCGCTCATTAATTGACATTGCGCATACGCAGCGTTGTGCGTATGTAGTGATAAGACCATATCCAAGGACTCACTCTATCCATACAATTTCATTGCCATTTGGCTTGACTTGACTTAACTGGTCTTAGCTTTAATTAAATAAAAATATAAAACAACATCTTATTGCATCTCTTACAGGCAGCACAGCGAATCCGGATGCAAAACGTTTGTACGACGATCTGCTGAGCAATTACAACAAACTGGTCCGACCCGTTGTGAATGTCACCGATGCGCTTACCGTGCGAATCAAGCTAAAGCTATCCCAATTGATTGATGTCAATTTGAAGAATCAAATAATGACCACAAATCTTTGGGTGGAGCAGTCCTGGTATGATTACAAACTCAAATGGGAGCCCAAGGAGTATGGCGGTGTCGAAATGTTGCATGTTCCCTCCGATCATATATGGCGACCGGACATTGTGCTTTACAACAAGTAAGTTATATGCCATGATCTGTTCATCAGTTCAAAAACATATACGAAATCATTAGAATTGCTGTTCAATCCAATTAGGGGTGGGACACCCTTCTTATCTCACTATCTAAACAGAAGAAGGAGAAAAATTAATATAACGGGTGATTCATTAAGACATTTTTTTTTAATGATTTGGCAAATCCAAATTTTAAAGGAATGATGCGATCTTTATTTATGATTTCGAAAGGATATTTTATGGCATTTTTTTTTTTTAAATAATCTAGTTCAAATGTTTGCCGCAACTGCGTTTTAAATGGTCCATCCTGAAGGTCCAAATTTCCATGACTCGTTCAAGCATTTCCACTGGTATTTGGACAATAGCTCGAGTAATGTTGGCTTCCAAGGCCTCAATCGTTGCTGGTTTGTCCACGTAAACTGTTGACTTTACGTCACCCCAAAGAAAAAAGTCGAGCGGTGTGGTATCGCACGATCTTGGCGGCCAAGGTACGGGTCCCGTACTTGAAATTAATCTCTCACCAAATTGACCTCGCAATAGAGCCATTGCTTCATTGGCAATGTGAACCGGAGCGTCATCCTGTTGGAACCAAATGTCGTCGAGATCACGGGCAACAATTTCAGACAGCAAAAAGTCCGTTAACATGGTCCGATAACGTGCGCCATTGATGGTAACATTCGCACCTTGCTCATTTTTAAAAAAGACCGGACAATCATTGGCCACCAGCCCACAGACCGCACCAAACCGTTGTTTTTCTTGGATATAATGGCAGCTGGTGGGCCTCTTCGGGTTGATCTTCTCCCCAAATACGGCGATTTTGCTTATTCACGAAACCGTGGAGTCAAAAGTGGGCCTCATCACTGAACAAATTTTTGGTCGAAAACAACGGATTTTCATCGATCTTACCAAGAGCCCATTCACTAAAACGGCAACGTGCAGGAAGATCATTCGGCTTTCCATGATGATTTGCCAATGAATACTAAACAACTTTGCCTTGGATCACGCGTGATCCACACGAAAATCCCTATTGAAAAAAAAGGTCTTAATGAATCACCCTTTATATTCCTTTAAATCCTATACTCGGGCGTCTGACGGTAGGTTGCAAGTTGCTAGCCCTCCTACCCTAACTTGGTAATAGAATCCCTACCTGCACCTTCAAGAAGGTATTTTTTTTGTTTTTGGACCGCAAGTGGTATTTTATTTCCCCTATCTGCCATTTGGCGACGTGTCCGATGTGAGACAGAAAACTACACACGAAAAAAAAAAGAAAAAAAATATTTGTGAGGGTGCGAAGGAGTCATGTTATGAATTAAGTAAGTATATTCGACACGCACCAATCCCATGGGCTCACACGTACGGAGTTGTACACAAACCGCATTCATGTGCGCATACATTTTAGCGGCGCAGAATGTTCAATACAAACGCGGAAAAAAATGCATATGTACATTTTGCCGACCACTGGTATAAACTGTCAAGTAATTAAATCTATCAAAAAGAACTTACAGACTCTAATTTAACCAAAAATGAGAAATATCTGAAGGCAGCTTAAAGTCATAAAATGTAGACAAAAATCTCTTACTTCGGAAACCCTAACCTATTCTTATATGTGTACCCCGTGATAACTCACGATATATTTCTACCCAGATGAAAATATACAAGAGGCAGAGTTGAAACTGACCAATGCTACTAAAGAAACATATTTTTCCATGCCCATTCAATTGGACACTGCGGCCAGAAGATCTTTTGTATCCTAACCATATCTTATTGATGGAATAGACTTTCCGCTTCCAGTACGAACACCAGTAGGTGTTTTGTTTGTGTTGACCAATGATGAAAAGGACTTATCCTTTCCTGTCCCTCGTGACAGGATCTGTGAAACACCAACGCTTGGCAGTCGCAGAGAATATGTCTGTTTCATCGTCTTCGAGACAGTAGACTCTGAGGAATCCTTTCTTTTAGGTCTTATACATATGTAGAAAGAGAGAGAAAAGTCGGGCAGAAATTCAGAATTTTTGTTAGTATAATTTGTTATTGTTGAACACTTCTGCATTTCTGCTTGACACAGTGAGCACCATAAGATCTTAAGTTTTTATTTAAGTTCTTCGGGTAACAAATAAGTGCTATTTTTAAAATCAAAACAATTGGTTTGTTAGTACTCTAAGATATCTTTATGCGTTACTTTTTCTATATCTAAGGTTTAGTTTTTTCTGTACTTAAATTTTCTATCTTTGTGTCTCATGTATTCAATATGACGTAGTGATTCCAGAAAGGGCAAAACTACCTTCCAGTAAAGTATACGTATAATGTCTAATTAGTCTCATAATGAAGTTGTCCATAGGAAATATGGTTTCCTTGGTTTTACATTTCCATCTAGTGCCTCTAAAGCCATAGCCCATATAGCCCATGTAAATTCAAATGCATCTATATAAATCATACATTTTTATTATATACATACATACTACATTATAAAAAATGTATCCAATACTTACCATATTTACTTTACTCCCAACAGCGCCGATGGCAACTTTGAGGTAACACTTGCCACCAAGGCAACCCTAAACTATACGGGCCGCGTAGAATGGCGACCACCAGCCATATATAAAAGCTCCTGTGAAATCGATGTGGAATACTTTCCGTTTGATGAGCAAACCTGCGTCATGAAATTTGGCAGTTGGACCTATGATGGATTTCAGGTAGGCAGCATATTTTTTCGCCTATTCCTGATGTGCTACTCAGGCTCATACCATTTTATGCATTCCATTACCATACACTTTAGTGATCGTAAAATGAAATTTGGCTCATAATTTTGCGCCTTGGCATAAAATTTCTTGACATTTTATGACCAGGCCCAGGACAACATATCATGTACATAAAAATGTCACACACACAAACACGACGCTCTCTCAGGGGCATGTAGGGAGAAACACATGGCTTAGTGGTTGGCTAATAAGTCACAGCTTGACACCTGGCGGCAATTGGCCAAAACCGACAAAGAGGCAAAAGCGCAAACATCCAGATGCTCTGCTCTTTGCTCCCTGGTCGTAAAATGTGCAAACCAAATGCAACAAGCCGCAGTTAACTTGGTTCATTCGGGTTGTCAGTTTGGTTAGATGGGGGAAATGGTTGAGCTGCCTGCGGTTACTTTTATACAGCCTACTTTGCTACGACTTGGCAAGCTAATGAAGTGGCATTAGCCGTTCATTCTGAGCTATGGCAGCTCCTGCTCATTCTCCTGCTGCCGTTGACGCTGCTGCTGGCCATTGTTTGTTACCCAACTAAATGAGGCCAAACAATGAACCATTGTCCCAAATATACACACAAAGTGCAAACGAGGGCAGCTTGAAAAGGAATCGTCCTTCCCAAACTACTAAATCAACAATAATTTTGTCTTTTAGAAAAGACTAAGCCACAATAACATAGTTTCTGTACAGATTAGCAAATATTGCTCTCAATACATATTTACTGAGTGTGATAATCTAGACTGAAGAGACCTAAAAAGCTGATGCTCGATTTTATCCGATTAGCGCCTTACCATGTCAAGATAATTTCTTTGGCTGACATTAAACCCAATTCAAGTGATCGAAAAATACGATTAAGAATAAGATGATTCTTTTGATTATGTTGACTCAATTGGCGAGAGAGCCTTACCCATTCACCTATCAATCAGCTATTATAATCAGGTTGGTGAAGCCATACGAGTGAAGTTTGACAAAACCATTTTTTTGACATATTCTAATAGTAGAATTTTTTTTGGGTGGGGCTCTGTTACAAAAGAGAGTTGGCACTGCCTAACTGACTTCCTTATGAAGTGCAGTGAATTGATACTACTTGTTTATTACTAGAAACCAAGAATCATTGGAACAACATAAATCGATAAATATAGAAGTGATCTGCTCCGAATTTTTTAACTTTAAAAAATGGTTCATCAGAGATTTCATTCGAATGTCAACTTGGGTTAAGCTACGTAAAAATCATGTTGCTTAGCATTAACTCTTTCGGGTGAACGACATTCTCTATGTAACATTTTCTTCAACCTTTTCAGGCAAAGGTTACTTTACAAGTCGTAAGTACCTTGGCCTAGAGTTAAATTTTCGATACATAACAACAACAGTGCAAACTCCTACCTTGAATCCACTGCCATACTTTCTTATCGGACGGATCCATCCTTATACTGTTGTGTCAGTGACCTCAAGAAACTATATCTGGAGTTCATAATCAGGTCTTGTTCAAATGAAAAAATATCAAAGGTAGTAAATCTTTTTTCTTACTTTTGATTTCGAACTTATATACAGATATATATTTCTAACAGTTTGTCCAACAACTTCTGAGATTCTTTTTTAAAGTTAATATTTTTAAAGCCGATTATCTCGATGTAATGGGTTAACAGGGAAATAAGTATTATTAGAGAGGAATTTAAGAGAACAAATTTTCGGTAATAACTTTTCGTCACCCCTCGCGATAGCCCAGATGGCCACACTGGCTTACCAGTATTACCCTAAAGGCTGATTATGCTGAGAAATAAAACAGTAAAACAGTCTTTGCTGTACCGATTACTTATCAGCCTACTCTCGTACCCATGCAGATAAAGTGGGGTTTCAGATTTTTTTAGTTTTCTTTTTTTTTTTTTTTGCTTTAAATTACAGGTGCAAATGTTTTAAAATTAAAGGCCACCTGCACATCATGTTCATTAAATCTATTTCACTTTTGCTATGTGGCCTTCACATAGACAAATACACAGGGACGTCACCACAAAGTATTTAGTGGGAGAAGAATATTAATACTTAAGGAAACGGTTTTTGAATTGAAATTAGGTTATGTTGAATATGTTGAGACGTAGCGGGACCATGCGTACCCTTGTGATTCCTAAATTATGGAAAGGATTAAAAGAAGTAGAGGAGACCAAAAACTCTTATCATTTCTAGTCTAGTCAGATTGCATAGGTCTTCAAAGAATGGTTTATCAAGAAACTGGTTCGTCTTTTTAGAAGCACTGCATAGTCGCATAACAGGTGGATGCTTTCTGTCTTCTCCCCGATTTTGCAGCTGCTGCAGAAGTCGTGGTGGGGTGCATGCAGTCTTCAACCATTAGGGCTATGGTGCAATGCCCCGTTACCACTCCCACTATCATCCTTATCCTGCTTTTGTGAAAATGTAGGAGTTCAGATGTTCACTTTGGATGGTACCGTTGCCAAAGTGCTCGGAGGATACGACAACCGGACACAGAGTCTCATTCTCTTTCCACCTGGGCTATGGCCATCTCCCTAATTTGCAATATTCAAATAAAGATATATTGCAATATTATATCGATAATTCGAATCGAAATTTGGAAAAAGTCCGGGTAATCCAATGAGATATTTTATTTTTATTCCTTTTTAATCTTTACACCTTGGGATTTCCGATGGCTAAGCTAGGTGTCGAAAATAATAGCTATGTTTTGTCGATCCTAATTTGTAACCGAATTGCCCTAGAGCGCCTGCGCCATTTTCCTTGCGATATTTTCCTGAGCCTATCCAAGTTATAAATTGCTACTTGGCTTGCATAAGGCCCACTATGTTGATGCCGTTTGTTTGTCTTTTGAATGTTGTCTTTTTCTGGGACTTCTTCTTTGGAAGTCTGCTCTCAGCTTCGTAACACTACCTTCAGACAGCTTTTGAGCTATCTAGATGATGTTCCCAAAGCGATTTGGATTTTAATTAAGATCCAGCCACCACGTTTATTGTGGCCTGAGTCTCTGATAGTATTGATTTTTTCTGCATCCTTGCATTTCCCAACTATGTATTTTAATGTCCGCACATACTTCTGTTTGGGTTGGAGTTTCTGGCAGTTTCTCTACACTACGACTGCTAGAGACCTGTTTTATACACCACACACTGGAATATTTTGTCCTCCTTTAATGGAGTCTATTTATTTTTAGTACTCATTATTATGCTAAAGTTCTTTTGGAAGTGTCTCTCTGTGGTCTCTGGGTAACACAGTTTACGGGGCTACTTTTTTCAGTCTGGCTGGCATTCTGAGCTTTTATTTGAAACATTATTGCTATGTTTTTGGAGCGCTGCTATTTTCATGAGAACTTTTAAAACTACTACTCCTATTCTTCATTTAACACATCTATAGGTCATTTTGGAGGGAGATAGTCTACACCCTGATTATCGGTTATTTTTAATGGCTATAAGCCGCATAACACTTCCAACAACGTTCATACATCGAGTAAAATCGATATTATCAAAATCGATATTTTGTTTGCTTAAACACCAATTCACACTTCTGAGTTTACAAAGTTTCGATGGGCTGATGATGATGTGGCGTATTCCCCATTGACGAACTCGTTTGTTTGGAATACGAAAAATTCAATTATGACTAACTGTCGATTGTGATGCCCCCCTTTATTCAGCCGCTTGCTATGTCCCTGCACACTCAAACACTCTCTAACTGACATTAGAGTAATTTGCTAAAAAGCCAAACCAAGCTCATTTACTATTAACCAAGTGTAAAGGTGGCTGCTAAAACAGTTAACACGCACACAACGATAAAATGCCAACGTGTAGTTGGGCCTTTGCTTTGTTGTATATAGGTAGTAGTTGCCAGTGTTGTGAATGTCGTGTTTACTTTTCAACGCTTTTGTGTGTGTGTGGTGCTGGAGGGTGGCTGGGAGGTTGCTGGAAAGTTGGCTCTTTTGTGGCATGCATAAATCAACCACAATAAGCGATATCAACAGACCATATCATAAAATATTTATAAACTAGCTTGTGGCAGGGACTGAAAGTGGTACTAAAGGTAGAGGCACTTACCGGACGCACACAAGTTGGGACAACTGCTGTTGGGAACTCGTCTGTACTCAGTTTCAATTTCAATTGTAAAAGCTCGAGCTGTCAGTCAGTTGGGGCACTGGCTTATGTTGGCAGCCAGCAGCAGCTTGCCACATGTCTGCTCCGCTCTCTCCGTGACGTTACAGTGTCTTGCCACTGTCGGAAATATTTCAGTAAATCGTAACTTCCTTATAGTGAAATTTCCGCTACCACTTAAAATAACAATTTCCGCTTGAACAGTTTCAGTTACAGTTACCGCTACAGTTATACAATTTACAGTTATACACTGGAACGGCAAACAGCTGTGTATGTGCACCTGTTCTAAAGCTAGAGCAGCGTCTCATCTAGAACATCTCATACACATCCTGTGACTGCTCACAGCCTGCCAGCTTCCCAGTCAGCCTGATTATGATTGTTGTTGCCCATTCACCCTGCAACCAGCTGCTGGCTGATTTTAGTCAATTTCCTAATTTCATGTCAGAGAGCGCCGCCAGAGCCTTTAAGTTTGGTCGAAGGGAGGTCGGCCGAGGGGGGCTGGCTGGCAAGCCGACACATAGGCACAATTTTCACACTTGATTTACAAAGGCGGCAAATGGCACGCCCTCAATTCACTTGGCCGCCCATCACATTGCCGCACAAATCGAATTAACGTCGATTTTGCAAAAAATTTCACGCTCTTTGATCCCCCTCGTAAGAGTTTTACAGCTTAACACGCTGCCATTTTGTGACTTGGCTTTTGTGCCCTTTTCTTCTAGAAATTTTTCTTAGAAGCTCATTCAGCTGTAAATGGTAGACAGGTGAAGGGAGTTCCTTCCTATATATAAAGGTTACCCCGCTATTGCTTAGGTGACGCATATGCCAAGAACCTTTGACTTTTTGGCGTTTACTAAGTGAATTTCAATGCAAGTTTCACACTCGCTGCATTTGGCAGACACAGACAGACTAATCAGTGAACTCCAAAATGTCTTCAGTGTCCCAGTCCGCATTAGCTTCGGTATAAGAGTCTTTGTGTTTTACTGTCATTCTTGGTGGCAGCTGGCGTGTGGCATGCCACGTTGGTATGCGTCTTGGCATATGCCATAGAAAAATGCGGCGACATTGCAAATTTGAAACACTCCAAAATGTTAGAAAGCAGCAAAAAAATAAAATAAAATAAAATGGATTCTAGGCGATAGTCGTTAGTGAAATATCCTATAATGTGTTCCCTAGATACTTTGTATAAAAACAAACTAGAGCTTAACTACTTGGGTTGTTTCTCGAGGGTTAAGTAATGTAATATTTGTAAGGCTACTTCTGAGCTGGAGACAGTGGAGTACCTTTTCTGTCACTGCCCTGGATTGAAGTCTGAACTTTATATGGGACAGGGATTACCCGCATATATTTGAAGCCGCTGAATCCATATCGGAGGTCCAGCCGACGTTCTGCCTAACCTCAAATTCAGCATTTTAATCTTAAAATGAATACTTTTATCGTCCTGGTATTCGTGCTTAGCCAGAGGGATAACTCGCCCATAACTTCCGTTCTGTTGGAACTTTTATATGTCGACATGGTAGGCATGGCCGCAATAGCTTAAATGCAGATAGATTTCGGGAAAGGCCCCTCACATATACAAAAGGCGAACAAATTAGCTTAAAAATTTTATAATGCGCGAAAAAAGTTTTTTTCATAAAAAAAGTTCAATGTCAGAAATTCTTTTGACGAGTTTGTGAATGCTCCATTTAGTTTCATGGCTGATTTGCTTAATCAGAAACTTTTAAAGTACTACGCTTGCAAACGAACTTCTTCAACTTGAAGATAGAGGAAGTCTTTATGAAAAATTGAAAAATGAATGAATGAAAGCAATTATCTGCTTTATATTTTTTGATACGAATATCTTTCTACGTTTTGGTAACTATCGATGATGATAACCTATTGTGTTAATAGAAAAACTCATGTTATTGAAAGAGGACATTGTGAAGCTCAGAATTTATAGTGCTTCCTGCTAGCTGCAGAACTCCTCCTATTTGGAGAGGAGTTTAATCGTGCATCTATATCCTATATCCGCCAAAGAAGGATACCATTTGACTAGCAATAGCATGACACTCAGTAAGCACTCTCCTCAATCTTTTATAATCTAAGAGACGAAAATCCTGAAAAGCATTATTATAATAATCAAATTACGATTACGACAAGACAATAAGAATGTCAGCATTTTACATAAATTTCTCATTGGACATTGTAAAGTATGCTTTTAATCAATCAGTCTTCAAAGAAAGTTTGGTAAGTGATGTTCAAAGCATCTTCTCTTCAGTCTTTTTATTGGGACCGCCTCCTAAGTCTATTTGCTAAGCGTTTTCTGTCAGTTAGTCTGCATCTACCAGCACAGCTTCAAGTCATGCAGGGTCCACACGAAATCCAGAAATAAGACTAACTACCTCATTCTGATACTTGAATGTAATTGCGGGTTCCCTGGGCCTGCGCATGTTTAAATCCGTCCCTGTACGAAGGGTTGTGCCCGCAATATTTTTTGCATTTGTTCGAGTTTTTTCATAACAAAAAAATAAGACGCATCGCGAAAGACAATATCAAAGCTCAAAACTATTAAATATGTATAGAAGGTATAAAAAACACATATAGACTTACATTATTCAACAAACTTTTTCTTCTCTTGCCAAAACTTTGTAATCTATAACTAGAGGTTATACGACGTTTAAACCTTATCTGGTTCCACAAAAGTGTCTGAATAGCAATTAAAAGGGGTTGCAATAATATTTTGCTCCTTCATTTTGAAATATCAAAATTCAGCAGACGAAAATTGTAAACGCAAAAACGTTGATTTTTCTTAAAACCTTAAGGTCGAGTTGGGGCTGAACGAAGAGTTTGACAAAGAATCACCCATATATTGTATACATATGTATGTACTATATATCTTCAGAGTTCTAGCCTGAGGGTCAATTTTGCTTTGCTATATGAATGGGATGCATTATTGTTTTACTTATTAGAACTTTTTATTAAAGTCTTTACGTTGTATATTAAGAATCTATTAAACTTAAGTATCAGTCGGATAAGTCGTTCTGATAACATTCCGACATTGACTGCATAATGTAAATTTTAGATGCGATGATGTCAAGGAAAGCCTTAAAAAATATTTTTAATAATCTGTAGTTTTCAAACAATTACTGCCTGAAATATGGATCTGCTGTCAGTTCCTAATAATGAAGGAGTACAGAATTCTAGTTAGAGATCTGATTTTACCAATTATCCATAACAAATATTTAGATAGAGGACCATATTTCCCCAATTTGCGCGCAAACAGAATTCTATGAAGAAAGTTGATTTTATCAATTTATCATTCATATCTATGTGACTGTCTATCTATCTTTTTTTTTTTTAAAGTACATATCTTGACTTTTAACACTATTTATTTGAATTGTCCAACTAAAAAAATAAGTTTGGAGGGTGTCAAAGGCATTCAGTAGATTAAAGCGAAACAAAATGAAGCCAAGCCAATCGAAGCTCTACCACTTCCTTCCAAATCCCTATACTGCGTGCATCTCTGTCTCTTTGTTTCTATATCTGTCTTCCTCTTCCTCTCACTTTCCCTCTCTCCCAATTTGTCTGTCTCTTTGTCCGTCTGTCTGTTTTGTTCATGTTGCAATAATTTGCAGTGCTTGTATGTCGGTGCGCCTGTCAGCTGCATTCGTGCCAAAAGAAACAAAACGAATCCAAGGGAACTCTGAGACTGAAATTGAAGTGGCTCTTGGCCTTGCTCCATCCTACTGGCTTGGGGGGAGGGGTCACGTCAAGCACAGCAGGTGTTGCAGCTCCACCTGTGTCTCCCATTCCTTTAGTGTCAATTGAGTTTTAAGCCAGCTGACGTTGTCAGTTGGTTCCAGTCAAGCCAACACCCAAATAAAGTTTTCCCATGGAATACATTTGAGATGACGTAGGCTAAATACTCTTTCAGAGCATTAAACGAAATGAATTAGACTATAAAAGTAAAAAAAGAATGTTTTAATCACTAAAACAAAATAGTTTTCAATGAAACGAACTTTTCTACTACGAACTTCTTTCGAAGGGTTACGAGTTTTTTTCAAGTATACTATCGTGAAAGATTTAGGTTTTTTTGATCTACTTATAAGGAAGTGTCAAGGAACATTTTTTTGAAAACAAAATTTGGTACACAAAGTTAAGCTTGCATAGAAAATTAGGAATAAACTAACACTTTTTCTAACACTTTTATAGGAAGTTGAAAAAAGTGTGCATATATTAAATGTTTAAAAGCCGAAAGTGTCTCCAACAGTAGAAGCAGTGACGTCAGAGATCCCCCAAAGTTGTCTTAAGAATGATCAGGGCGACTAGAGAACTCATATTGAGTATATGAATATTCTCTTGTCTGTCTAGTTGTCTGTCCGTATACAAAAACGCTTAAGTCTCAGAGATGATAAGAGCTAGATAATTAAACTTTGCGTTAGATGCCTTATTATATTACGAGAAACAAGTTACGTTTTGTCAAAATCGGCATTATGGTATATGACGATCTTGGGGTTACAGAATAACAAATCAGAGCGTGAAGATTGCATAACCAATGGAGTCTGGCCCCAGAGATTTTTAAAAATTACGGATGCAGTTCGATGCATTGGGTTAAAAAAATGTTGTATTTAAAAAGTATTTTTTTTTATTTTTATTTAACTATGACTAAACTACTAAATATTTTATATCCACTTTTTTTTTTTAAGTAAGTCGACAATCGGCCTACTTTGAAAAACTAATCTTGACTTAATTTTCTGGTTACAAACTATTCGTCCTTTTGCTGAAAAAATCATTTAGTTCGCATCAACGCTTTGAGATGTGTAGGCAATAATTATGATTCATCATCTACAGAATTCCTTCCTTCCTTCCTTACTTGTAAAGTGCAATAATTTTTCACTTTATGTATGATTTTCTAAACTGAAAGTAAATATATATTTTCTAGAGTTTCAAGCATTAACTTAGGTCCACAAGTAGTAGTAGGTACATATATGTATATACATTTATTTCAATTTTACTTAAAAATTTCTCTTTTGAGTCTTAATTACCTTATTTAAAGTTTAACTTAAAACTACATCATAACTTTTTCCGAACTTTGCTTATAACTTCGTTTGTGGATTCCTTCTGCCTTGTCATCTGTATCTGCTTTTTAGAGAGGCTTCGAACCAACTTTTTTAGTTCAAAAATGTTTTATATCCTCCCTGCAGATGTCACTTTTAATCTGTGCACATTAGGATTGACTGTTTCTGCAATATTTAAGGCAAACTTTGCATAAGTTAAAACTTTTTAATTTTTTGTAATTTTTGTTGGCACCAAAATGTAATGCATTTCCGGAGATGCAAAGAATTGTGCCGTACTCATTGCCAAATATTTCAACGCATATCTTTTGATGCATATATACATATGTTACACTTGACACTACGCTCATAAACACCTCAATATGTGCACTTTAATTTTATTACTATAGTAAAATGGTTATAAAACCCTTCTTTTTCAAAGTAAGAAAATTTAAATACTGAAGCTAGGGAGCTTCGCCACCTGCTTGCCTCGCACTGCAAACATCGGGTTCGAGATGTCTCGACTATACTTTACCCGATAGACTCCTTAATTTGTGCAGTGTTCCGAGCTAATGTTTAAAAGAAACATTTTTATTGGTGAGGTTATATAGAAGATCTCGGTATCGAGTTATTATTGAGATGTTAGTTCAGCAGCTGGTTAAAAGTTAAGAGTTTTAGTTTAATAATGACTGAACTGGTTGTTCGGTATGCAAAAGTATGGTTTTGTCTTGGTAATAAGCAGGGTGAGCGATACCTCTTATACTAGGAGATGTAATGGGTTATGCATTTAACTATTGTTCGAGCATCAAATCGATATTGTCCACAGATTAAACGCTCCGAAAAAACTATAAGTGAAATTAAGGGTCATTAAGTGAACCTTTGCAAAAAATTGTTTTTTGCGTAATTTTGGGTCAAAAGACACTCAAATTGCAGACATATTGACATAAAAGACGATTCGGTCGAAAAGTATTGATTTTTTTTTTTTTAATTTATTTTAGCTTTAATCTGGTAGAGAATTAATTACCTACATTTCTAAGATCTTTACGGTCGGAAAAGAACTGTAACTGCTATGGAACTGTAATAGTAATAATAAAGAGCCGATACCTATAATATCATACACAATTTTTTTCACGAGATATTGACGAATAACAGAAAAAAGTATCCAAATAAATGTTTTTCGAAAAAATCTCGAAAACAGCTGTGCTCGGGAAACCGAATTCGAATAAAATATTGGCCTAATCTGTGAAGACTTCGATGATTAAAATGTGAGATTGAAAGCGTACAAAAACGAAAACCAGTCAAATTTGTTGCTTCTGTTTTTCGTTTTCCGGAAAATGGCCGAATATGTTTTTAATTTATTATTAATACACTAAGACAAGCTTTTTGAAAATCAAATCATGAATTGTCTTACTCAAAAGTTTCTACTGTTGCAATCAAAAAATTTTTAATGATATTTTTTTTTTTTTTAAGAGAATAATATTTAATGTGATAATATTTGGAATAAAATTAAGAACAATTGATTCAGATTTAACTTAAGAAAAAGTGCTCTCAAAAGTTATTTTGTACTCATTATCAAATTGTTTGCTTTCAAAGATCATTTTAAGAGTATTTTATTCCTACTTATGCCCTTTACCAAAGTTATAATATGTTCATGCAAATGTATGTAACGATCATAAGGAGGCGTTGCAGACCCCATAAACTATATGTTCTTGATTAGCATCAACAGCCGCGTCAATATAACCATGTCTGTCTGTCCGAATACGTAAAAGGATCTTTGAGACTATACGTGATAAAGAGCTGAAATTGCACCAAGATGCGCTTAATAGTCACGATTATAAAGATTTTACATTAATGTCTATATCCGACGCCCTCCTTTCGTAAAATAATTTCGCGGTTTATTTTTTTTATGTGAATTTTTCCGTTGTTTTAATAGGTATGACCAGAGTGATGACGAAACCAACAAACCATAGATCAAAATCGGTCCAGCCGTATATATGGTGAAACTAACATAATAACATAAAAAAAAAAATGGAGTTAGTATCTATTCTGTCAACTTTACAGCTTAATATCTTTTTGTCTCACAATGAAGCCAACGTAAGCTGTAAAGTTGACAGAATAGATACTAACTTAATTTATTTTTTATCGAGAGTGCATAAGAAAAACCAAAACAAGTCACCTATCCAAGAATCCAAATGTTCCCCAGTAATATAAGCAAGCCCTACCTACTTAGATTTACCTACTTAGCATGCATATCCTTTGTAAGGGTACATTCAAACACAACTGAGTCAACCAAATGTCAGAAGCTGTGAATTTTTAACTGAAAGCTGCAGCTCAATTTCTGACATCGTTGTCAACATTGTAAGGCAGTAATTGTCTAATCAGAACGAACACATTTTTCACTCTTTGTCTCTTCCATGCTTTGTCTATCATCAGGTGGATCTACGTCACATTGATGAACTGAATGGTACCAATGTGGTCGAGGTGGGCGTAGATTTGTCCGAATTTTACACATCTGTCGAATGGGATATACTTGAAGTTCCTGCAGTGCGGTAAGTACAAAAACTTTCACTTTATCTTTGTAAGTGTGTGTGTGTGTGTATGTGCGTCTGTGTGTGACTGGCAAAAAAGTGTGCTTGCGTATGCGTTTGTGTGCGTAATAACAACAACGCCAACTTCAAGTACAACAACAGCAACAAAAATGCCATTGGCAAGTTTTTGGCCGCTCTCTTACTTTAGAGAGTGTGTGTGTGAGTTTGCTTTAGTGTGTATGTTGGCCAAATTTTTGGCAAAATACAAACAAAAACGCAAAAACACAGATACAGCTACACATATATACAAAAAGGAACTCTTTTGCGTTTTAGTAGTACATTTTGCAGGTCAAGGATACGGATGCCAATGCCGTAGCTGTAGCTGTAGCCAATGCGGATACGTTCGGTTCAGTACAATCGAGTTTGGGGCTTATGCGCTGGAGAACCTTCGAGTGTGCAAGTGTATGAATGTGTGTGAGTGTTTGAGTGTGGGAGGCGCCATTTAGTTCACCGCTAATATTTACACTTATGTACAGCGCCTAGTCCTTTGCTAAACGTCCTGAATTGCGTATATGTGTTTGTGTGCGTGAGTGTAAGTGTGTAAGTGCAAAAGAGTTTCAGTGAGTGTGCAAACTTTTTAAATTAAAAAACTTTTATGCCGCCCAACTTAAGCGCGATCTACGCCTGGTCGAACTTCCCGATATTTCTCTATTTCTCACTCATTTGCTCTACACTGGAAGAAAACTCTGATAGGAAACAAAACGTAGGGAAAAAGCCGTAAACATGGACAAAAAAAAAAAGAGTATCGAATTCAGATCTGAACCTGGTATGGTCCAGGGAATACAATTTTTTCTTAGGCGAATGGGATCTATAGCCCGAGTTTGTAAAAATTTATGAATGTAAGTTTAAACGACTTATTGTTTTTAATTTATACTGAGTGATCGCTGATTTTATTTATTTATTTAACACTACTATAACTAATAAAGCAGTAGGTCAACGAGTATCTAGACTTTAGATCCTACTTAAAAAAAATAATTTGACCAAGTATTTATAAGTCCATAATATTTTTAAGGAGCTTGGGAATGTCCAAGAGTTGTAAGTTTTAAGAATCATATCAAAAAGTGTCTGTAAGAGACCGAAAAAACTGTATGCATTTAAATAACAGCAGCATAAATAATATAGAATAGGGTTTTCGCTTCAAGGGGCAGAAATGCAAAAATGCACGCTAAGCTACGCAATGTGAACAACAACCCTAAGCTGGGTTAATTTTTTCCCTTGACGAAATTCACCAATTTTTGTTTTGTTTTTTAAGTTAGATTTAATAGCTTAAGCGGAAAAGGTTACTCCAGCAACTCTTTATTTATTTTAATGGGTAACACTGTATGGAACTTGAATTTTTAATGCTATTTTTCGCTGTTCAAAGAAACATTATTTTATATTCAAAATCCAGTTTTTTAGCTTACAAAAATTAATTTTTCAAAAATAGAAAGACAAAATGGCGCCTGTATCGAGGTATGACTAGTTTTGGGAAAGGCCTCCACAGTTGCAGCATTTTTATTGATCTGAAATTTTGTATTTCTTAATTTATAAACCAAAATCAAGTACAGCTTATAAATAGGGGAAAATTAATCACTTAGAGACAATTGCCAATTTACTTAAAAAAATACCTTCTGAAGATTCCATGCTGGTGTTACCCCTTAAGGGGTCCCGGTGGTCTAGAATTTTCGAAAAATCGAATTTTTTTTTTCCATATATTTCGGAAGTATAGGCTTTTAAGAATATACTGTAATTTTTGGAAGGATATTCCCAGTATTTTCGATTCTACAGCCGTTTTAGCAGGTAAGGTGCGCGAAATAATTGAACTTACAAACATAAAAAAAATGTAAGCTCAATTATTTCGTTCAGCATTACGAGGCGCGCGAACTTTTATGTAGGAGTAACGGAACCGAAAGCTTTTTTGTTCTGCACTTTGTTATTG
This sequence comes from Chymomyza amoena, assembly GCA_037043745.1. Classification (NCBI taxonomy): domain Eukaryota; kingdom Metazoa; phylum Arthropoda; class Insecta; order Diptera; family Drosophilidae; genus Chymomyza; species Chymomyza amoena. Next base: position 326,897 of record JBAMAX010000250.1, read on the forward strand.
CGAGCAAGGCGAGCTTTTTGTAGGAATTTCTGCACAAAAACAAATAGATCAAACTCAACGACAAGGCTCTGGCAGCAGATTATAAACAATGTAAGGTGACTTTTTTCGCACACCTTAGAGTCAGATTCATCACGCGGCAGCATCAATGGTCGCATTGTTGATCAGTGTAGCTTTAAACAGAATTATCTCAAAACAATTGTTTTTGGTCTGGTGTTGTCGAAAAAAAAAAAACTTTTCAACCGAATCGTCTGAAATTTTGATATGTTGTTCACAACATCAATGGCTATCGCCCGAACCAGAATCATATTATTATTATTTTAATTATTTCATATTTTTTTCATTTAAAAACTGAAAAAAATAACCCGATTTTTAGAGTGTCAAATTCGAAATAGCTCCATTTTGTCAAATTTTTTTTTTTTATTTTGTTTCGGGACATAGCTACAGTCATACTGATTAATAATTTTTTTGGTTTTTGTGTTTCACATAAATAGAAGAGCCAAAATGGACAACACCGTCCAGGTCCAATTTTTTGGGAGGTTCAACTTCAACGCAATTTTTAAAATAATTAAAATTAAAAATAAAAACAAATTTTTTTTTATTTTTGTATATAAAAGTAGTTAAATAAAAAGCCTCAAAAATTTAAGTATTGTTTTTTATTTTTTTTATTGTCAAAAAAAATTCTTGAAAATACCTTAAATTTTCGAGCTCTAGACCACCGGGACCCCTTAAATGTTAATATTGCTGTTTATAACATAATTTTTGTCAGCAGTAGGACACTTTTCGCTCTGTGTCAAGCAGAAATGCAGATTGTTTCAGGGCACTTCTGCCTCCATCTTTTTTTCGCCAAAGTAAAAGAAACTTGATATGCAAGATCTTCTAAAGATGTAAAATTGCTTAGGTATTGTGTAGGAAATCATGTCCAGTTTGTTTATGGTAGTCAACATTTTCTTGTTTTATAGTACCGCTGAGATCAAATTGAAAGATGGAAAGCTAATTTTTAATTTAAGCTCACAGGAAACAAGAATACCGTTTTGGCTCGATGGTGATAATAAAAGCAGAATCGCAGAAAGCTTTGAAGGCCATTCGAAAGAGGTCTTTACCAAGTGATTTTTTTTTCCGAAAAAGGGTTCCTCCGCTTTCCGCATGAATAGCAGTAGGTCTTTTGTTGGTATTGACCTAAGATGGAAGGGACTAATCTGTCCCATACCAGCGCTGGGCAGTCACAGAGTGTATGTGTGGTGGTTTCATCGTCTTCTAGACAGAGCCTGCACTCTGAAGAATCCCATAGGCCAATTTTCTGTAAATGGTATCTAACAGTGTGGTGGCCAGATAGGTAAGCTACCAGGAGCTTTAGGTCCGCTCTGCCAAGACCTTTTGTCTTGGTCGCATCCAGAGGTTTGACAAGCACTTTTGCTTGACGAAGCTCCCTTATAGGAGTACCAGTATCTCCTATGTACTCCTGCAGCTCATTTGTTTATCATGGTTTTGATTGTGGACCAACCAATACCACAAAACGGCGCAGGAGATGTAGTCGGGGGAGGCACCCTGTCGCGTTAGATTCTCAGCGATCGTGTTACCATCCACTCCCGAGTGTTCAGGCAACCAACATAGCACGACTTTGTTCCGGGCGGACAGGGTTTTGGAGGTAGTTATGGCATTCTTTATGTTTGCTCCCTAGTTCCTTTGAGAAGGATACAAGTGCTAAGACAACTTGAAAATTTGTTATGAAATAGATCTAGATAAATAACTGAAGATTGTCTTTTCTTCCTTTTGAACTAGTCATCTCAAACTTCAGTTTTGCGTCACGACGGTCAACAACCCAATAACGAACCAGGGCTAACGAGCCAGGGTTAACGACCAAATTTTTTAGCCAAAGACAAAACTTTTTCGAGATCGTACGAACGAAGAAAATAAGAGCCAGTTCAATTTAGAGCCTACATAAATTATATAGTTATATCAGCCTAAAATTAAAAAAAAAGTTGAGTTTTTCTCAAAAAAAAATCATGCCTCAGCGTCATTCAACAACCCCCACAAATAATTTCTGTTGAAGCCGTGTCCAAGCCCATACTTTGAACAAATATAATTTTATTTGCGAGAAACCTAAACACTGCACTATCCTTATTCAAATATATTTCCTTTAGAAATTTGCATAAACAACAATTTTGACTATCATGCAAGTCATCTCAGCTGGAAGAATATGCTTCTTATTTATAAGATGATTAAGTCTCTTGGGTAAACAGCATGAACAATACATATATGTACTATATTCTATTTTTATCTTAGTGTACATATGATTCAGCTCCATGTGTTCGAATCGTTGAAGGAAACAAAAAAAAAAACAAAAAAAAATGTAGCCGTTCTTTAATTGTCTGCCTCCTGAACAAAGGAACACACTCAAACACTCACACACACATCGACACATGCTTGTGTGCACACATCAGTAACGGTAATTTACACAACATAACGGTAAAGTTCCATGACTTGCTTTGGTGTCTGATGGAAGCAACCATGACTGGAACAATGCATAATTCAAAAGATTTTTGGGGAGCGGGAAACAAAATATATATACTTCAATAAAAGAAATAAATGATATAATAGCCGAAAAATGAAAGTTAAATTACAAAACACAACGGTCTGTTGGGTTTTTTTTTCACCAGGTGTAATCGTTGAAGAGGAAGAAAATTAATAAGCTTTCAAAAATATAAGTATCTTGCATTTGAATGTAAATGAATCTTATGTTTACATTGTATGACATATAGAAAAAAAGTATAAGCAAAAGAAATGTTTATTTTGTTATCAAAAGATGCAGGCAAAATTAAAATTTAATATTAATGTGGGTTTGGGTCCAGCAGCATCTTTTCGAGGAACCACAGCGGTGGGGAACTTAAACATATTTGAATTATTCTTATCAATAGGTTTGAATATCAGATCGTAAAGCTCTGTCATATAAAATTGGAATCAAAATTCTATTTCTCTACAACACTCTTAATGGGGTTTACCAATATATTTTTTCTACCACAAAAAAAAACACATTTCCAGAATTTTTTCGATTAGGCTAAATAGTATTTTAAAAATCTCTTTTTAAGGCGTAAACGATAACAATTTTATTAGCTAATTTTTCGTTTTTCTTTTCAAAGAATATGTTTTATTCAAATTCCAAAGATATGATGATATTAAACTATAAAAATTAATTTTACCAAAGTCCTCAAAAAAATCAAAATGGCGCCTGTAGAGGGTTTTCAAAAATATCAATTTTTCAAACAATGGCGGAAGATTAAAAAAAAAGTATGTTATATATTTATAAAAACTTTTATTGTTTTAACAAAATATTACGTGGTTCAAAAGTGTGGCTAAATATGTATGATGAAAGCGTAGTACTTAGACGCGTAAGATCAATTCTGTTAGAAGATTCGAATTATTTTATTATTATTGGGTGTATAAATGTACTGCGACCCAGGTGGATCTATTGTACCCTCTTCATGGCTTAGAGCTTTCCCAAAAGTCCTAAGGCCTGCATCTGTTGCAGTATTTTATTTAGACTTATAGTAAAAACGGTGTCCGGTGGGTACGGTACATGCCCAGGAGCTTGTTTCTTTTACCGGCGAGTGCCATACATTCACATAATATATGCGAAGAAGTTTCTTTCTCTACGCTACAGAAGCGACATAGTCCACTATCCACTATGCCAATTTTGTTTTAGTTGCTGCGAAGCCTAAAATGTTCCGTCAGAAGGCCCCTCAGGATTCTCACGGTGTTCTTCCCGTGCGTTTAAGCCCTGGTATCTGCGCCCAGTCAAGCAGTGTTTTTTTTTCTCCTCTATCTATCTCAGTCAGTGGTTACCAATCCCACAATGTGGTTCAGGACTGATTAGCGGTGTTATCTGCCAGCTCATTTCCAGGAATGTTGTAATGTCCTGGAACCCATCTAAACGTGAGCTTATTCATGGATCCAAAATTATCCAGTGACGTTCTCAATTCTTTAACCAGCCTTGATGTGATCTTGGCTTTGCTTAATGCCTTTATTGCTGCTTGATTATCAGACAGGATGGAAATAGCCTTTTCATTGTAGTTCTTTTGCAGATTGAATTCTGCACATCTTCCAATAGCACAGACTTCAGCTTGGAAAATGCTAGTGTGTCTGCCTAGAGCTTCGTAATATTTGGTCCTGGGTCCAACTACCCCCAGGCCAATTCCTTGATCAGTGATCCGTCTGTGTACCAATATATTGTATGTGGTTTCATAGGGTGAACTGCCGCAAGAGAGGTCCAAGCCTCTTTTGTGCTGAGTTTGGTATCAAAATATTGATTTAACCTGTACTCAGCTAGCATCTCATCCCTTGGCTGCAGAAGCATACGCATATCCTTTGCTAGATCTGCAGCATCTTTCTTGGTGAGGCATAAGTCATCCCCTATCCTCCCAATTCTTATTAATATGGATTTCCGCGGCATATCGACCACGATATGTAGCGGTGCGATCTCCATTAATATTTCTAAGGCAGCAGTAGGACAGGTGCGCATAGCTCCTGTCATACATATGCAGGCCATTCATTGCCGTTTCTGCATTTTTTCTCTGGTCGCATACGTTAGCATGGTTCTGACAACCATAAGTTAGAGCCATCTTAATATTCGTAGTGATGTGGCCCACGACTTCCCGGCAATACTTCTACACGTAGAGAGAGCCCATCAGCACTTATTTATCGTGTTATCTACATGAGTCTTGAAGTTAAGCTTGGAGTCAAAGATCACTCCAAAATACTTGACTTCTTTGCTCGTTTCTATACTGCATCCCGATAGGGTTATACTTTGGCTTAGACTCTGGCCTGTCTTTTTATACCAGTCATTGGTTTCTTTGAGACCTAGCTGGACAATGTCGCAAAGTGTTTCTTCATACTTGCCTCTTGCTATGATGACGATGTCATCAGCATAGCCTTGACATAGTATGCCTCTGCTCGTACGTCGTTAGAAGTTTCGGATTCATTGCGTCGAAATACATAAGAAAGCATGAGTCCATTATGCGCATATCAGAACCCTTTCTTTTTTATTTCATCATTAAATGAATTAAGCGTAAAATCTGAAAATAAAGAGATTTTTGGTTGGCAAGCATGTTTCGCTGTTTAACACTTTTGAGTACTAAAAATTGTATCATTCAATTCATTCATGAGAGAATAAAGCCCTGTAAAAATTGCACCTTAAAAAATATTGCGGTAGGTACCAGTGCCAATTTTTAATAAATTTAATTTTGACTATACATTATTAAACCCACTTTCTGACTTCTTTTTCTAAGCACTTTTGGTCTCCTGCCGTGATCTACAAATATGGCTTAACTTTGCATAAAATATACTTTCAACACTAATTGAATTAATAACTTATTTAAAAGAAGTAAAACATAAGCTGGTAATAGCTCGGACTTTGTTGTTCAACACTAACTCTTAATCCGTATGCACTTTTCTCTTTTAAAAGTTTTACAATTAAGCTTTTATCAAATATTTACACATTTTTATTAAGAAAAAATTTAATCAACTAATGGTACACAGAAGCTTTATATTTGCGGAGCTAAGAGCAAGTATATAATGTTACAATAGTTTGTTAAGGTTTATTTTTCCAACTTATGCCTGTATAAAATATAAATATACATCGTAAGCTCACGTATGAGCTAAGCTACACAGAGAGAAATTAATTGTCAGAAACTGTACGAGTACAATAGAAAAGGAATTATTTTCTAGTTTTTCCAGCAAAATGTGAAAAATTGTTTTTGGTATAAATTAAGCAGAACAACACTGTGTTATTGTAGTCAGTGTGTCCACATGAAGACTTAATAAAATTTATAGACAGGAATAAGTACATAGTATAATTGTTACGAGTTCATTAAATTTATGAATTTAATGAACTTAACATATAATAATCACAACATTACCCACGTATTATAAAAAAATAAAGCTTAAATTGAATTCTAAAAATTTAAACTTTTTTGTATTTTCGATAAATTAATTTTTTTGTTTTTCAAGTTTATAATAGATGTGTATCAAGAACTTCATTTAATTATGTAATAATTTAAAACAAACTCAAAATGAGCCAGAGAATTTGACATGTTTCGCTGGATTTAAAAAAAAAATGAAGAAAAATTTTAATTTTTTGAATGAATTTTACAAAGAAATTTCCTGCGTCTTATAAAAATGTATAGTAATCATAAAACTAGCAAAAGTTAAAAAAAAATTAAACTTTAAATCCCAAAAAATTATTTGATTTAAAAAAAAAAATGTCAGGAAATTCGTTTATTCAATATTTTCTTTACATTTTTGAAAATATTATTGTAATCTCAAAATTGGCCCGAGTTAAAAAAAAAATTTACTTACTGAATTAATTTTTGCTACATTTAAATAAATCCTAAGAAAAAACGTTTTTTCATTAGAAATGTTGTTCAAGAAGAGAATCTTCAAAGATTTTGTATTTCAATAATTTCTTAAAGTAATGACTAATTAAAAAAAATGGTTAGACTTGTCTAAGTCGCTTGATTTTATTTACTCTTGAAAGAATTTATTTTTTCAATAATATTTTGAGAATCTTCAAAACGAGTTTATCAAAATTTTTATTTTTTCTTTAAAAATAATTTATAATATTCTCATAATAAGCTTTGAGTAATTTAAAAAAATTGACTTGCTGAAATCATTTTTGCTTCATTTAAATAATCAATAAAAATATTAAAATATTTTATTAGAAATTTTTCTCAAGATGAGAATCTTCAAAGGCTTCGTTATTTCAATAATTTCTTGAAGTAATGAATAATACAAAAAAAAAAGGTTTGACTTGTTGAAGTCGCTTGACGTCACGATTACGTTTTCTTTTAGAAATTCTATTCAAAATGAGGTTCTTCAAACAGCTTCTTTTTCAATAAATTCCTAAAATTTTTCTCTCTGCACATGTACATAATAAAAATAGCTGCAGAGATGCGAAATAAAGTTTTGCTTTTGAGATGGCACGAAAAAAATGAATTTAACAGCAAAATGAAATTGCAGCAAATCTAATAAAAGATATAAAAAAAGGTAAAGGGGCAATGTTAACTTAGACGCAGGATACTCACATATATATGTATAGTACATAAAGATACACATAAGGAATGGAAAAGAAACTTGCCGCCGCCATTTTGGTTGTTGGGAAGCTCTCCTATCCGCCATTCCCTATCGTTGGCATGCACGACAGCCACAAACATGTCGCGACACGCGTCCCTGAAAATGTTGTTTATGCCAGCCAAAGGACAAAGGACAAAATGCCCTTGTCCCTCTACAGCAGTGGAAGAAAGAGTACCAAAAGGCTATTTACCTTTGGCACAAAGAAGTTTGCATACTCTGACCAATTTAGGATGGTACAACATTTTTTTTAAGTATGTACTACAAAATTATAAATGCATCTATTCCGATAAAACTAACGGAAAAAAATTACCATATTTCCCTTGTTTTGAGCGTTTAGGCCATAAAACAAGAATTTCGGCGTACAAAGTACGCCAAGAGTGATTTTTCATTTATTGAGGGTATTACTCTTATGTACTTACTTCCCAGCCTCTCTTTACTTAGCAATCCCAAAATGATTCCGATAAAAAACTTGAGAGAGAAATATCCATATTTGCTGTACTACGAAGACTTCCCCGCCGCAACTTACTAATCAAGATAACAAGCTTATTTATCTTTAAGAGAGAAATATCCTACTAAGCATACTTCCCTGCCTTTCCTCATACTCCCAGACTCACAAAATAATTCCGATAAAAAGGCTTGCTCATATTTTAGATAGAAAAATTGTTATTTGCTGTTCTTAAAATAGTTTCCTGATTCACCTTACTTGCCAATCTTCAAATAATCCGATAAAAAACTTACTTCAATTTTAGAAAGAAATATCCTTGACTTCTGTACTGAGAATATTTCCCAGCCTTTTCTCACTTACCAATCCCCAACTGCTCCCGATAAGAATCGTGTTCACATTTTGGAGACAAATACTTGCATTACTACGACGAATTCCCTACCTCCCCTCACTTATCAATCCCGCACTGGCTTTGATAAAAGTCCAGTTCATATTTAAGAGAAAAAAATGTAATGCAGTCGTAACCCTGTAACTTTTTTCTCAAAAAAATTTTATTCCTGCATATTCCTAATATTCCATAATTTTCCAATAGGAACATTGATTTTTTGGAGCAAAACTAAATTCATACCTACAAGTTCTGCAAATTTGTACCGATTTTGGTAAGAACTGAGAGGGCTACTGAGTTGAAGTTTAATGTGTTTGTATTTATTTCATGCTTGTCTACACATTTGTGTGACGTTTTATCAAAATTGGTTCACTTTTTCATATGGCTACCATGCCAAAATTGAACCATTGTTTTTTTATAGAGCAGCCCTCGAAAGATTTCTTTTGTAACCCACTTCTGGCACTGATACAAAGCTGTAATATTTGTAGAACGTAAATTTATTTATTTGAGGACTTAAAAGAAGAAGACAAATAAACAAAAGTCGTCGCTTGTGGATTCTTCTAGTTAATTCGTAGCAAGTCGAGACCAAACAATTTTCCCTTATAGGCACGGCCGTAGAGGGAAAATATGCGCTTGGGGGGCAATGAACCGCCCACTCTATTATGTCTTAACCTTAAATAACGACAGTACGATAGTTGGATGAGAGAACTCCGTGCTCCGGGGAATGCCCCCCTTGTCAGCCCCCTCACGACGGTCCTGATTACAGCATATCAGATTTTATATTTTACCGGTTCTTTAAGTTAAATTCGAATTCCACATTTTTCGCGAGTTTTACGACTGTGGAATCTATTCCTCAGTTATAAAACTTGGTGGCTAATAGGTTTATTATTTTGCTAAGTTCTTTTAAGAAGGCAGTTCTAAATTTAAAAAATTTAAAATTTAGTCAAAAATAAAAACAAATATTAGTTTGCTTTATTTTCATAATTTTTAAGTTTTGCTTAAAGTTGGCCATTGTAATTTACATATATCAAGAGCTTTTTTTCTAATAAGGAATTTTCTTGATTTGAGAATGTTTAGATTGATTTTAAGGAGAAGTTCTCTTAAAGAGCATTTAATACGCAGGACGTCTATTTATTTCATATGCTGAGATTCAGAGCTTTTCTTTCTTCATTTAAGTAAAAACAATCTCGATCTAAGTTTATTCAAACTTAAATTAAAATCGGCTCTTCTTTCATAGTGTATACACTTATACCATCGGACTGCAATCTTATCTAGTTTAACTCGCTATAAATTTGTAAATAATGGAAAAAATTTGTTTGCAAATTTAAGAATACCATTTCGGATATTAGTTTTCAAGACTACAAAGTTTTAAAAATATAAAATTTCAGGATTTGCTACTTTTATTTCTAAAAAATTTAACGAAACGTTATACCAAAAAACGATTTTTGTGAGAAAAAACGGGCTGATTTTTCTTTTTATTTATAATAAGACTATCATTGGGTATCATAAAGCCTTTCAAACGATGCTTTTTATTTTTAGCAATCTACGATTCTTCTGGCTATCAATCTTCTCGGGCTATATAGGTATACTGCTTTTCAATAATTCGTTGGATGTTATTTGTTGCAATCTTTATATTTATTCATTGAAAACCTAATACGATTTTAATTTAAAGTTGTCTAGAGTAGCGATTTTAGTAGAGTCATAAGTGGCATTCTTATAAAGTTTTTGATAAGCTTTGAACTAACAAGTATCTAAAACAATTGCTTAGAAAATAAATACCGACTTTTTATGCAATTTTTTTCAAATTCGCTTATTCTTAGTAAAATCAAAAAAGTTGTATGCGGAACAGGTGTTATATAATTATATTAGAATATTTTGAGTTAATTTGAGTTGATAATTTTAACATAGTTTAATCTTTATTTTTCTTATATAGAAGCTTAGTCTCTATTAAGTGGTTTAGAGTAGTTTAGAAAATAAAGAATTTAAATTATGCACCACAAATTCATAAGTTTGCAATAAAAATACATATAAATATATGTAGGTGTATTCACTTTCTCGGGCATAAATGCATAATGGCAAAAATACCCAAGTAACTACTTCAGCAGGCTTACAACAGGCCATAAAGCTAAAAATGTCCGAAAAACAAAGGAAGCGACAGCAATCAGCTTTTTACAAAAAAAAACTTGTAAATATCATATAACAAAATTTTTAGATATTTGTCAATACGATACCTACATATATAACATATATATATTTAATTCAATTGTATTTATATTTTTCTTTTTTGTGCAAGTTGCTGGCACTTTTACCAATTTGCACTAAACTTAAGAACAAAGGTTTTTATTCTAGGTGGTATGCTCTGTATTTCGAAGCTGATCTGTAACGAATCGGTTTTAAAATTATTTTCTAAGGTGTTGTGATCTTTTAACGCCTTAAACGACTTATCGTTTAAGTTTTATTGTGCTCTTACTAAGAGACCTAAAATTTCTAATAGCAATCGATGGACACGATCAAAGTACAAAATACACAGAATTAAAAAAAATACACATATATTTTAAAACTCGAAGCATACGATGGGCATTTTAAATAAAACAAAATCATTTTACATATATTTTATAACTTAATTAATCAATTTATCGTCTTTGTGGTCCCAGTAAGAGTCTCGAAATTTCCCATATTAATCAAAGAAGCAGATAGAGCCTTAAAATTGCTTATAGCCATAATGAATATATGCAATATTAAAAAAAAATCGATAAACATATATTTTAGAGCTCGATAAATCGATTTATCGTCTGAGTCTCTCTAAATTCCCAGAAAACTCATAAAATTTCTAAAAGTAATCAAAGGGCTCTCCGAATAAAATATATTATATCGACAATATTAAAAAACAAAGATAAAGCTGCTTACATATTTAATAGAGTTAATCCATTAAAGTTTCTTGTTGTTCCCACATAGAGCAATTTCTAATAGCAATCTATGTACTGTCAAAATAAAATAATTGATATCTACAATAGTTAATAAAAGTAACTTATTCAATAATATTAAAAAAAAATAAGCTTATATTCTATAAACAGCAAGTAATAAGCATTTTTGTGCTCCCATTTTCTTTAGCTTTCAGCATGATACTTACACTAAGATAGGGTACAAAAAAAATCACACTCGTAGAAGTAGAAGGTTTTTAACCAGACCGAACTAAACCGAAACTTAAGTCAGCTGGTGCTCAGGTGCAAAGTGCAAAAGCGTGAATCACATAAAATACGCACCTATGTACGGGTACATATGTATTGTTGTCCTAGCAGATATCCTTGTAATGTTTGGAAATCGCATTTTCTTGAATTTTATTTTTCTTCTTTTTTTTTTTTTTGTCTGTTGTTTTCCTTTTGTTGTTTGATTGGTGTCGTTTTTTTTTATTGCTCTTGGAGATTTGGAGTTAAGGGTACAGAAGAAGGTTGCCCAAAAAAAAAAAAAAGAGAAAAAGTAAAGCAAGTGGGTCATAAATCATGGCTGCAACTTTTGCCATCACTTCATTAGGTACATATATATCCACTTTAGCTCTTTTGGTCACTATCTTCCACCAACTAGTCGTAAGTCTGGCCCACTCCGTATACGTTAATTTTATGGCCTTGTGATTTGCGTGGGCAGGTGGCTGCTTATGGGCCACATTTGACTTTTGGCCAAGTTGGCCAACTAGCTTCAATGTCAATCAACGCCAATTGTCAGCTGTTGTCAAGAGTTCATGCAACAACCAAACAGAGTCTAAGAGTTATAGCTGGGCCGATCTTTTAAATTAAAGCGTATCGGATGAGAAATTCCTTCAACCTGGTGGAATCAAATTTGGAATTGGAAATGGAACGGAATCGTTAACCGTTTAAGTGTTGTGTGTGGCATGTTAGATAGTCATTGGTGATGCTGCTGGTGGGGCGCCATGGGGGTAAATTGCTTTACGTGCTGTGAATTATGTTGCAGCATTTTAGGCGCTGCCACATGCCGCATGCCGCCATTGTTTGACGCTCAAGGCAGACAATAAAAATGGCGCACGGTCTGTCTTTGGAATGTGTCACGCACTTGTGGTATAATTTACTGCGACGCACCAACACCCGCAATGTATTTGAGTATATAATCAACACACACAAACACAGGCACAGACACAGTACACACGTAACTGCCGCTGTCAACTTTTTTAATTCCTTGGCATGACTTGAGCCTTGCCTAGAGCTTTGCCCTTTTTTCATGAACATTATTCTAACCTAGCTTACTCCGGGCTATTTCCATTTTTTTATTAAGTTTGCAGAAAAAAAAACGATTTTGCACAAAAGCTGATTTTCCTGTGATGGAGTGTCCAATGACATGTGGTTAGGTTTTCCTGTTCCAATGTCAAAAGTGTAATACAGTCGAGGCACTGCCCGATAGAAAAATACCTTGTAACTTTTTTCGAAAAAAAGTACATTCCTTCATATTCTTATAAATAATTTTCAATCGAACTTTTTTTTGTGCAGATCGATATCTTTTAAGTTCCGTAAATTTGTATTGATTTTCATGAAAATTTCCATTTATGTAGAGATAGATTTTTTTCCCGAAAAAGGGTTCCTTACAAAGAGGTTGGTTGGCCAGATGGGTATGCTTTAAGTCCACTCTGCCAAGACCTTTTTGTCTTGATGGCATCCACAGATTTCACAAAAACACTTTTGACGAAGGCCCGGAAGGGAGAATGTTCTCCTGCGGCCCATTTGTTTATCCTGGTTTTGATTGTGGACCAACCAATGCTACGAAACGGCGCAGGAGATGTAGTCAGGGTGGAGGCACCCTGTCGTGCTAGATCGTCAGCGATCTTGTTACCATCCACTTCCGAGTGTCCAGGCACCCAACATAGCACGACTTTGTTCCGGGCGGACAGGGTTCGGAGGTAGTTATGGCATTCTTTAACCATCCTGGAGGAGGTGCTTCTTGAGAAGAATACTAAGGGCGCAGATCTCTATGGCATGAATCTCCGCTTGAAAGACGCTGGGACAGGTGCCCATAGCAGTATAGATTCTGGTGTTGGGTTCAACGATTCCAACACCTACACCCTGCTTTGTTTTGGACCCAACCATGAACCATTGTTGCCACCAGAGGTTTCCACAGGGGCTGCCATCAGCCCAAGCCTCCCGACTTAGGAGGAAATATATAGATAGAGATAGATAATAAACTTCATAATCATAGACACATATAAACTCTATCTTCCCAGAAAATATGCACACCAGCTGATAACGCTTAGTATTTCTGGCTATCTAGGTGTTCATACAGACGGACGGAGGGACAGTTAGACACGGCTTCATCGCTACCTGAAATTATTCGTTCTTCTATTTTTACTTAAATTATATTATTATATTAGTATTAAATGTCTCAAATTGGAAACATTTTTAAAGATGTACAAATTAACTGATTATTAAAAAAACAAACATTTATTGTGTACCTTTTTTAATTTCCAAGCAAACCTTAAATTCGTATTAAGAGATCCCATAAACCCCCATTACCAAATACCTGGTCAGTTTATTACGTATTATATGAGTGGGTATGCTTGCAGAAGAAGGGCATTCTTAGAAGAGGAGCACAATATCACCCGACTATAACCATCCCAGATAATTAGTTTATCTCATAAGTTGGACTGACTGAAGAGCTCTATTATTATTATAGTCAGATCACTGCTATTAATGTTCCAAAAAAAAAAATCCCAACAAAGATAATGATGAAGACACACTAAACGAGAAAATATTCGGATACTTAAATCAGCAAATCTTTGAAATCAAAAAAAAAAAACCTTCAAAACTACGAAAGTATAAAAATTAATAGTTTAACATTTAAATTAAAGCGCTAAAGTTACAAAAGAAGGAAGAAGTATAAACTGTACAATTCAACTAATATATCGTCCAAAGGTGCGTTCACGCTTTATTTAGCCTTTTGTGTTTTTGTGCAACTTTGCAACTCCTCAAGTCAAGAGCAAGCTTGAATATCCTTATTATTTTTTAATAGAAGAGTTTATAAAAAACTGCATCTTGGATTTATTTTGTTTTGCATAGTTTAAGCTCAAAATAATTTGTAATTTTTTAACTAGTACTTTTTATTCAAATATAACAATTTAAAAAGTTTTAGAATTTTTTAGCATTACCTAGTTTGAAGTTGAATTTTGAAGGGGTCATGACTACTCTTACTAAAATTACACTCATTTATTTTGTCAGAGTTTTGTCAACATAAAGACAACGTTATGCAGAAAACTAAAATTAGTTGGGAATATGGATGATAGCAGGGAATTAACAAACCTTTGAACCGCCATATTCCTATAGAATTCGTCTTATAAAATTGCCTTCCTTAAACCATCGCAGAATATGCCATGGCGTGTTATTCTTGCATAAGCAATGTACTTCTCAGCATCGTTACTATTGGCAATCCATCTAGAGTAACTCGTAATTTTTGACCTTTACCATTACAATTTTGTAGATCTAATTATGCTTTACACGATCCATTCCGTGTCTTATGCTCTAACTACAATAACATTTATAATTTCCTATCTTTCGAGCGGTCTATTCAATCTATCACTTCTTTTATCTTAAGTATCCTTGACCAATCGGATTAGTTATACCCTTCTTTTCTAGATAAATTTACTTTTTTTCTATAAGATAAGGACAACTGTTCTTAGTTGTACTCCTTCAATAAATAAGTAGAACGGATGTACAAAAAACCATTTCAAAACTAATGTTTACATATTCATTTTCTTTTTCTAACCGAAACAGTATATTTATAATTTTTTTTTTATGATGTGGTAATCTAAAATTTAAAAAAATTGAAAAATTATTTTATAGTATATTTTTGGCATTTCCATGAATCGAATTAAAAGCTTTTAATCACTTCTATAGCGAACTCTTCTAGAAATTAACTTACTTTGTTACGAAATTTTTCAAATGCGCTAGTTTTATATCCGATTTTTTAGTCTCTTGAGAATAAGGTTGGGTTAGGTTGTACATTCACATTTGACTCAAAAATTTTACAAGATTTTTTTCGTTCCAAAAAATTTCGAAAAAAAAACTATTTCTATTACTAATAGAATTGTATTTGAATATCAGGAAACCCGCTAAAAATATAAAATTTATTTATGTGCTTAGGTTATTATGTTAGGTCATAATAAATGTCTGTTTCCGGACGTCATCGGGCCGTTTTAAATACAAGCGATACAACTTTTTTAATCAACTCTTGTGTCTTTTCGGTTTCACTACCTCTTCTTTTTTCCCATCAGCACTTCCCAATTAGCCCACTTATTTCATATTTAACAAAAGTCTCTAAGTATTAACCACTTTTAGTCAATGTTGTTTAAAGTACATACACAAATACATATATTTAATCCTATACCTTGGAACTTTGCACTTTAAACTTTGAAAAAGGGCATCCCTTGATTCAACAAGACCAAAAAACTTTTACTTGGCATGCCTGGGATCTCTCCCACTCTATTAAATTGTTCTGGCTGTTGCCATGGTCGCTTTATTAACACGCCAGGCACAACACAACGACCCTGTGATGAGAGGGGCAAAGTGTCAGGCAGGAAGCTGTTGTTCCCTCTGGCAGCTGTCACTTCAACTTTTGTTTGATTGCTTGATTACATGGCACATTTTTAACGACCTTGATGAAGATGCCATAACATAATTAACAAACTTTCAAGTGGTCAATGCATTTAGCGTGCTCCATTCCAATCTCGTGTCCAATCTGCCCCACCCCCAAACCCCACTGTCATACACATGTACAACATTGCCACACGTTCCAGCACTTGCCACTTGCCGAGGTACTCGAAGCAATCATTACGAGCTACACCTTGCCGCATCCCTCGAAATTCCGCAGCTGCCCTTTTCATGTCATGCATTGAAGCGTGTTTATGTAGTTATTAAAATTCTTTGCTTACTTGGATCCTTGTTTTCACCCAATGGCATTCGGCAGCAAGACCCGACGACGACAGCGACAGGTACACGGATACATGGCGTATACGCTATATGTTCGATACGGATAGAACAACATACTGGAACTGGCAACTGGCAGCTGCTTACTGGTCAGTGATTTCTGTGCTCTGCTAAATCGACATAATACAAATCGAAATAATACAAAAACAACAAAAGTACAAATGGTGAAGGACAAAAAAAGTACAATTTTTGCGGGGAGGTGTCGCGACAGTTGCATACTCTATGATTACATTTTACGCTTTTTTTTTTTTTTGTTGCCAAATTTATGTTGATACGTACAGTAAAAAAAAACTATAACGAAAACGAAGAAAAGTTATTCGTTTTTATATTGGAGAATGTGGCTTTCAAAACTTGTTGGATAAGTTTTTATACGTAGATGAACACTACTCAAAATATTTATTTCAGCTATTTTACCGAAATCAACAGAAGATTTACTGTATTCATTTTCCTATTAGTTATTTAGTGTAAATGTCGTAAAAAAAATAAAATTTCGACAGCTAATAACGAATGAATAAATATATAATATTGAATATTAATTTAAAAATTAATTATTATACAATAACAATACTATAGTTAATAAAACAGCTGGGCAACATGTAACTGACATAAGACCAAATATTTTCGAGTTTTTAAACACTTTTATTCATTTTTTTATTTCATCACTAAGCTTTTAAATATTTTTGAATAATTTTTTGAAATATATTCACTTTAACGTCACTTTGTTTCTTACAAATATTACCTATCAAATATTTTTGAACCAATTTTTTGTTTTTGTTATTTAAGAACTTACAAAAAAAATGTTATTTTTAACCTTCACTTTTTTCTTAAATATAATATCGAATAGTTTTTAATTTACATAAAAACTTATTTCGCACTAAATGAAGATATTGTTTAAAAATTTGACAACTAACCCATTTTATTTTGTAAAATTTTGTGTATAAAAATAAATTGATGTATTTTTTTTAAATTATACCATTGTAGCAAATAATTGAGAAACCTTTATTAGAACAAGTTAATTTTTTACCCTGTACCGTATGGTACAAAGGGTATATTAAGTTCGTGCAAACCGAAAATGTATGTAACATATAGAAGGAGTAGTCGAAGACACCCCAAAATTACCTAAAATATGATCAGGGTGACTAGAGAAGTCGATATTCCCATGTTCGTCTGTCCCTCCGTCCGTCTGTCCTAGATCTCAGAGATGGTAAAAGCTAGAGTAACCAATCTTTCTCATTAGATCCCATATTATTTTTTTTTTTGATATCAGGGTAAAATTATATAGCTCCCATACGGGTATTTCAGACGACCTCGAAAAAAAATAAAAGTTTGAGATGAATAACACTGTCCAACAGTGAAAAAGAACTTTTCAAGTGACCTAGTGTACGTTGTAGGTCTTGACGAGTAGATCACGATAGCGTTTTTCAAAATTGTCTAACACCCCCAAAATCGGAAGTTATCGCTTAAAAACCGTTTTTCGGGTACTGCGATCACTCCACTATCAAACGTCGCCATTTTTCGACCGATTTTCGATTGCTTTACGGCTTTGGAAAGAAGAAGATTCAAGCTTTAAGATGATATACACTTGATTATACTTTATACAAAGCAACTACGAGATTTTCTAAAAGATATCTAAGATTTACACTTTTTTATTCGATTTCCCCACTTTGAAGTCATTTTTATATAACATTTTGTTAAAACACCTTTACTTTTTACATTTAATCTTAAAGAAATATTAATTTCGAGTAAGAAAAGTTATGGTTTATTAAAATCGGTCGATAAATGTTTAAGTTACGACGCTTATTGTAAACGAGGAAATTACAATTCCATCGACAAAAAAAAAGTTTTAGATGGATAATTCGTTTGTTCATGAAGATATCGTAACCAAATTTGGTATAATGCTTAAGAACAATAAAAAACTTACAAGTGCCAAATTTGGTCGCAATATTTTAAAAAACAAACGAAATACAACAAATTTTGTTAATAAATCGATTTTTGGAAGACAATTACTATGGGAGCTATATGATATAGTCAACCGATTTTGTTCAAATTTAGCGTTTTGAAATTTTTAGAGCACTTAAGCAATGTGCCAAATTTCAACGAAATCAGTTGACTATATCATATAGCTCCCATAGTAATTGTCTTCCAAAAATCGATTTTTTAACAAAATTTGTTGTATTTCGTTTGTTTTTTAAAATATTGCGACCAAATTTGGCACTTGTAAGTTTTTTATTGTTCTTAAGCATTATAACAAATTTGGTTACGATATCTTCATGAACAAACGAATTATCCATCTAAAACTTTTTTTTTTGTCGATGGAATTGTAATTTCCTTGTTTACAATAAGCGTCGTAACTTAAACATTTATCGACCGATTTTAATAAACCATAACTTTTCTTACTCGGAATTAATATTTCTTTAAGATTAAATGTAAAAAAGTAAAGGTGTTTTAACAAAATGTTATATAAAAATGACTTCAAAGTGGGGAAATCGAATAAAAAGTGTAAATCTTAGATATCTTTTAGAAAATCTCGTAGTTGCTTTGTATAAAGTATAATCAAGTGTATATCATCTTAAAGCTTGAATCTTCTTCTTTCCAAAGCCGTAAAGCAATCGAAAATCGGTCGAAAAATGGCGACGTTGTGATAGTGGGAGTGATCGCAGTACCCGAAAAACGGTTTTTAAGCGATAACTTCCGATTTTGGGGGTGTTAGACAATTTTGAAAAACGCTATCGTGATCTACTCGTCAAGACCTACAACGTACACTAGGTCACTTGAAAAGTTCTTTGATTTTTGTCAATTCTGTAGGACAGTGTAATTAGTTTATTTATGAAGCTATCGTAACCACATTTGGTATTCAAAAGTTTTTATATGTCCCAATGTGTATATCTTCTAAACTAAAGCGAATTTTTAGGTAAATTAAAGCAAAACCGAAACTTGGATCTCGTGACTTTAATTTTGCATTATTATTTAGCCTGATTTTAAAAATTTTGAGTGTCATATTGCGGGTTTTGTTGACATGATTCGGAATTTTTTTGAGCAACGAATAAATCCAACTGTTAGATGATAAAATTATTAACTTAACAATACACCAGAGCATTGGTAATTTTTTTACTGTTTAAATATTTTATGAAAAATCGAAATATAAAAAGAAATAGTTAAATTTAATGTACATAGTATTAATACAATGTAAAATTGATATGTTGTATGTATACAACATCTTGCATTAACAGAGTATTTGTATACATCGAAAATCAGTGGGCCAACAAGAAATATACGCAAGGGTTGTTTCTGTGATCATGAGCTTAGAGAGCGAAAAGAGAAAGAAAAATTTCTGAGGATACAAAGAATACGATACGATATTCTTTTTTTTTTTTTGTTTTATTACCTTTGGTAGCATTTTCATTAAGCCTGTTTTATATGCTTGTCAATATGAATTTCCCGAAATGAATATCAATATTTTCCACATGCACTTTTCATTTACGCACCCCCTGACCATTGGTTCATCTTGTTGTTTCCTTCTGTTAGGCTAAAAGCAATGCCTCAGGAGTAAGTCAATCACTTCATAACAAATAATTTTTAAAATTACAAAATATTTATGTAACATGTACATGTGTTTTTTGCAAGTGCAATATTGTTGTTGTTTTTGTTATTATATGATACTATTGTTGTTTTTGTCGTTGTTCTGGCACCTTAATAGAACCTAATACCCTTAATAGAACCAAAATTGGGTACATATTAAACTCTCTTGGACCAAGAGAGCTTTGATTGATATTGTTTTTTTTGTTTTATTACCTTTGGTAGCATGTTCATTAAGCCTGTTTTATATGCTTGTCAATATGAATTTTCCAAAATGAATACCAATATTTTCCACATGCAGAATATACGCTGAATGGCTCTATGATATGATATGATAAGTTGCATAAGATTAGGCCCATTTTAGAAGTCTCTGCCAAAATTGTCTCATGATTCCCTTTCGAGGACGACAACAATTTAAGCCCCAACCCAAAGAAGCCGCACATTGGGTTTTACAATTTTTACAATATGTGGAAAGTATTGTATTGGAATTTGCCCTAATTATGGTTTGGGCATTAAATTTTTGAAAATTTGATTTAATTGGGTTTTTTGACCACAACATAGTAAAAAGCAACCGTCAAAAAAATTCTAACTGTCCTGTGCATGAAAGGGTTAAAAATTCTTCTGCTTTTGGTTTTTTATGAAGGAACCGGATTTTATTGCATGCTAGTGGTATAGGGTATACCAAAGTCGTCCGCGCCCGACTTTAGGCACGCCATTTTTTATTTTTGCATATTAACATTATGCGGAAGAATTTAAAAGTAAAAGCTGATTGACATAGTACTTGTTAAAACTTCGTTTTGTTATTTACTTACTTTAATAAGGTACAAATTACTATTAAAAAATAAAGCATCATACTTCAAAAAACATATAGTATACTCCACAAATTTTTATATTTTTGTAAGCATAAAATAAAGTAAATTTTTTGATTATTTAAAACCCAAAAAACAATTTTTTAAATACTCTTAAATTTAGTCACATTTGAATAAAAAGTACAAAATTAGATTTTCCTGCTTATTAATAATAATTAAAGCGTAAAGTTACAACATTCTAATTATTTATTACTCTTCACAATCCCCATTATTATTTTTTAAGTCGTTGGCAACACTTTAGGACTAACTGTTTAGTCCTTTTATGGCCTACCTTTCTCACTTTGAACGTTTGAGCAGCCACGCCTTCTTCTACACAAACCGTATAGAAATCTATAATAACCTTAACCCTACGGCTATAGGGTATATAAATAAATCGTTGAAGTAGTCAAAGCGTGGGAAAAAGAAATAAAAGTACAAAAGAAAAAAAAATCTCAAAATCGAACTTGGCACAAAGTTGTAGAAATCAATCAAGCGTTGGACCCTTTTGGATACGACAAGCTCAGTCCAAAGCCGCTCCGCACCCAAACTGCTCCAACAGCCGCATTTTACTAGGTGGCAAAGTTAGCATTGCTTTGGCCACCAAATGGCCGCTGCTTTTTATTCTTTTTTACCCCATAAACCAGCATCATACATACATATATACCTACCATTTTTTTCTCCATTTTGTTTTTTGAACGATTCTGTAAAGCAACGGCTTTTCATGTGGCTCATTCGTTTCCGTTACGTTTTGGCTATTTTTTTCACTGTAGGGTATTAAAAATTTAACGAATGGTTTGTAACGCTTAGCGGAAATGTCTATAAAAATAAAATAACTATTAAAGTTTATACAGAAAATAGATTTTTTAACATAGCTTTTAGATTATATCTAATTTGACATGGATTTTGTTATAGAACAGAAAATAAACTTTTTGAATAATTAAAAAAAATTAAACATTTTTCCAACGTTTTTTTTAAATTTATTTCATTGTTAGCAAGTTTTAAAAAATTTGGTTATACATATTACTATTTATTACTATAAAAAAATAATATTCGAAAGATTTAGTACAGGGTGCGCCATTTGAATGTGGTCGATTGAAATATTGAAGCAGACACCGGCCCAAACAGTCACTTTCTGATCATGCAGTGGAGTTTGATGGATAGTATGAGGATTTTCTTTCCCCAAATGCGACAGTTTTCTTTATTTACAGTGCCAGATAGCGTGAAATGGGCCTCATCAGTCATTAAAATTCGCTCCCAAAAATCGGGCAATTACATTTAATGAACATTGTCACTATTTCCGCGCGTTCTTTGGGCGTGAATCGATTCATGGTTAAAATTGTAATGCAATAACCTTTCCAAAATGTGTTCGACGACGTCAATCGGTTGAAATCTGTCAAAGTTATTCAATATTTCCATCGACCACATTCAAATGGCGCACCCTGTATTATTATTAATTTTTTGGTGATGGACTTGGTGTGGGAAATTGTGTAGGAAAAATTCAAAATAAGTCAGACTAAGTAAAAATTGACTAGAAACTGCTTTAAAAAATAATTAATTCAATTTAATATAAATAAATGCTAAAAAATTTTAGCAAAAATATTGAATACATAAAAATTTACTTTTTAAAAACTTTGTTAAGCAAACAAACTATTTATGTTTTGAAATCTAGAATCAAAATTTTAAGTGGATAGCTATTGCAATGACTAAAGAAAATAGAAAAATTAGTACTTATAAACATTTTCAAATTCTTATTAAATGTAGTTTTTAAAAACCTGTGTTTGAACATTATTACATATGAGAAAATTAAAATTTTTTGTTGTTCTTAAGAAGAAGATTTAAGCAAACGATCTAGATTCCAAACACTTCTAACACTTTCAACTCCCAAAAACATTTTTTACATATTTTATTTTTTTCACAATTTTTTTTTTTTTTGTGTATAGGAACGAAAAACGTGAATTGACGAAGAAAAAATCTATGTCTCATCACTTTCCAGGGAAAGCTCTCAAAAATGTCGTTTTAGGATCATAACAACGTACTTAAAAAAAATCCTAATAAAGGCAAATTCGTTTTAGAGTAGTTCATAATAGGATAGTATACAGTACATATTTTTTGCTATTTCAAGTGTTGAAACTCGCTAAGTAAAATTAGAATGTCTTAACTTCGGTATCTATGAATTTATAGCCCTTTAGCTTATCGAAATTTGTAATAAAGCAAAATTCGTTATAGAATAGTTGGACTGTAAATATTTAGTAAGAAATATTAAATACAGTATAGTTAATAAAGTGCATAGTAAAAAAAAATAATAAGTAATATCTTTACTACGGTATCTTTCAATTTATAGTGCTTTATTTTTTTTGTTATTCATAATGAATAAAAATTCGTTGTATCGCAGTTTAGAGTAGAGTATCCCAACTTCAGTACCTTTAGATTGATAGTCCTTATTTTTTTTTCACTTTCTCTTTTCGCCTTTGCTTGTTTTTTATATTGCCAATCATTTTTTATTTATGCGTTTAGTTCTTTGACTACTGTGCGCCTTGTGAATGTAAGTGCAAGAGTGTGTGTGTGTGTGTGTGTGTGTAAGCAATCAGCGTTTCGTCCATTTCGGTCAGTTTGTCGGCCTTTTTTGCGTTCATACATTCATACGTTGTAATCTCACACTCTAACCCGCTCCTCACTCTTTGCCACCATGCCCCCACGTGTTTGATATTACTTCTTCTTTATTTCACTTTATTTTATGCTCAATGCTTTAGCCGGTATTTTTGAATTTCTCTCTGTTTGCTTTGCTTTGGCATTCACGCTCATGCCATTTCATTTGGCATGTTTTTATTACGCATACGCCACATACGGCAGGCTGGCTCAGGCTGAGCCTCAGCTTCAGCATCAGCAGCATTGATGAATTGTTGCCGACTCTTGGGCGTGTGCTCTTAAGTCAAATCAAGTGTATTTGTGTTTGTATTTGTTGCCACTGCCATTGCTGCTGCTGCTGCTTAAATGGCGGCGCCGCCATTTTCGAATCCCGGGCCGCTCATGGCGTCGTTGTGTCCCGTGCCCAGGCACGCGCACTTTTATACACATATGTATCGGTGTACATGTCTGTATATATATATACACTATGTATTATATATGCTGCTCTGCCTATGTTATGATTTATTACATGTTTTTGCTCTTGGCCAGTTCCACAGATACCCAACTCAACCGATTCCCGGCTAAAGCCACTAAGCAACCCAACGCTATGCTCAAGCTTATTACACTGACCTTTGCACAGTCACACACGCACTCATACACCCACAAAGACGCACACAGGAATACACTTACGATTATATATATATATATACGCCCACTGTCAGCAAATTAAACACACACAAAAAAAATGTATATAAAAAATATGCCAAAGCCAAATTGTCCAAGTTGTCAGATATTTTTATTATTATATGTATGTAGTACATGTTGTCGCATACTTCGAGGAAAAAAATAAAGAGTATGTCTTGTTATTATTGACAGTCGCCCTGGTGATTGGGTTGAAGAGTGTGACCAATTGACAGCCAATCAGCAAGAACATTCATAAATTATCTTTCAAGATCTCTAAATTGTTTTAAAGTTATGGATGTTGCCAGGCTAAGCAAAATCATTGTCAAATATGAACCAACTTGTAAAGCTTCACAACTAAATCTCTTGATGTACCATAAAAGTTATAAAACAATCATTATCAAACTTTAAGAATTTTATGATATTTATTAGTTGTGTATTTAGCTGGGCTGAAACAGCTTTGAGTTGGAAAAACTAAAAGTTAAAAAAGATGTTTTTATAAAAAGTGTTTTTCTTGATTATACAAAATATTTAACGGCAATTTGTGTAACGTCACGTTATATGCAAAGGCAAAGAGAAGATCTTTTGATCTAATAACTTACCAAATTAACTTGGATTATACAAATTCAACTAAAAAAGTCTCATAGTTCTTGTAGTCCAGGTCAAACTTCTTATATTTTTTGTAACGTCACGCCATTTTTGCTTATTTCAATAGATAGGAACGCTGTTTATAATTTTGGTACTTACTCGCATTTTAGGAATATTAATTATTACTAATTTTATTTTTTTAAATTTCAAAGCTATCCGGTAACCAAAAAAGCAAAAAAGCAATCCCATTCAGAAGTTCATGCAACAGAATTTCCCATACTTCTTTTTAGTTGATTCCTAACCCCATTACATAGCATGCTTAAAATAGAGGCTTTGCAACATTTCTCTATTATTGAAGCAGTTTATTTCCCAGTTCTTGAAATTGGGTTGATGTAAACCAAGAATCGCGAAATATTTGCATATTTTTAACGATAACACTCTTCAATTCAATATCAGTGTATCAAAGTTATGCCACATTGTTGCAGTTGCACTATATTTATATAAATTCAAAAAAAAGGTTGAAAACTGCCAAATCAAAAAATGCTAAATTTCCGGATAGTGACTGTTGGATATTTTTTCCGGCTAAAGTAGTTAAAAAATGACAAATCTATCCGGAAAAGAGCTAAATTGGCTTCACTGGTTATAATATTTATTGATATTTTTAAAATTTGTCATGAAATATTAAAACGAACATTAAAAATAGGTTTAAAGTTATTTCATTTTGTCTATTACAAGGTGCTATGGTGAATATCGAATGTTCCACAACTAAAACTAACTAACTAACTAATATAACCTCAATTAAAGGAAAAACTGATTGTTTTTCTGTGAGCTTAAAAAGTGAACGATCTTATTTTCAAAGTTGAGAATATCAAATAACAATAATGTATTATTAAAAATTAAAACAAAACAATTTTTTACTAAAAAAATTTTTAATTATTTTAAGTTTCAATTTTTATTGTTGATTTAAAATATAATTTTATTTTAAATTAATGTTAATTGTAATTTAAAAAATACATCCCACACACAATCGGTTTTAATCTTTAGTTAGTACTGGGGAACTCTAGAAGACTTTCGAATACCAAATTAGGCTACGAAATCTTAACAAATAAAAGAAATAACATCGGTATGATATGGTCAACAGATTTTCAAAAAATTTAGTACAACAAAAAATTTCCAACTACTAAATTATTTAACGATATCTTCATTTACAAAAAGTCTAGAGCTTTACATACAAGCTCCCATACCCTAAAGTAAAAGCAAAAGACTTTTCGCATGAATAGCAGTAGGTCTTTTGTTGGTATTGACCTAAGATGAAAGGGACTAATCCGTTCCTTTCCCATGTGACAGTCTCTGTCCTATACAAGCGCTGGGCAGTCACAGAGAATATGTCTGGTAGTTTCGTCGTCTTCTAGACGGAGCCTGCACTCTAAAGAGTCCGATAGGCCAATTTTCTGTAGATGGCTACCAGGAGCTTTAGGTCCGCTCTGCCAAGACCTTTTATCTTGATCGCATCTAGAGGTTTGACAAGCACTTTTGCCACATGAGGCCCCGGTATGGAGAACCAGTATCTCCTATGCTCTTCTGCAGCCCATTTGTTTATCACGGTTTTGATTGTGGACCAACCAATACCACAAAACGGCGCAGGAGATGTAGTCAGGTTGGAGGCACCCTGTCGTGCTAGATCGTCAGCGATCGTGTTACCATCCTCTCACGAGTGTCCAGGCACCCAACATAGCACGACTTTGTTCCGGGCGGACAGGGTTTGGAGGTAGTTATGGCATTCTTTAACCATCCTGGAGGAGATGCTCCAGAATAACAATACCCTAATAGCAGCTTGGCTATCTGAAAAATTGCATATGTTTGCTGCCCTAGTTCCCTTGAGAAAGATACTAAGGGTGCAGATCTCTATGGCATGAATCTCCGCTTGAAAGACGCTGGTCCAGATGCCCTTTGCGGTAGAGATTCTGGTGTTGGGTCCAACGATTCCAACACCTACCTGCTCAGTTTTGGACACATCCGTGAACCATTGTTGCCACCGGAGGTTTCCACAGGGGATGCCATTATCCCAAGTCTCTCGACTTGGGAGAAGAGATCTAAATTTATTGTTATGAAAAAGTTCCGTGATCACAAGAGCAGATCGATAAGTCAGGAAGGGAATATATGTATAAGTGCGGCATGACCAGTGTCACTTACTAAGAGTCCAGATGTAATCTGGATACGTAGTAGACTCTGCATGGCTGACTTTTTGATGAAAATGTGCAGTGGTGTGAGTTCAAGGACTGACTCCATGACAGCTGTCGGACATGTGTCCATAACTCCCGAGAGAGATATGCATACTAGTCTTTGAAGCTTGCTGCATTTCTTAATGGCCACATTTTGCTGCGTCATGGGCCACCACACAAGGGCTGCATATGTGACGATAGGCCTTACCATCATACGGTATATCCATTCAATAATATGAGGGCTGTAGCCCCATGTGCTGCCAAAGAATTTTCTACAGGCCCACATAGCTCGTGTAGCTTTGGAAAGCACTTGTTCTAAGTGGGAGTTCCAGTTGAGTCATTTGTCTAGGAGCACACCTAGATATTTGACCAGGTCTGAATAAAATAAACGTGCTACACACATACATACAGGTAAACCCTAATATAAGCGTGTAAAAAAGAATTGGGATCAAACTCCAGAACTGGCATAATTGATTTCTTAAGAATTATATAAAATATCTTCAGGGGCTATTGAGCAGTAAAGGATAGTACGACAGGCCGAAATTAGCCCTGAAAAACATAATAATCAGCAATTTATTTTTTGCGTTTGTGTGCAAATAGTGCTGCCCATTTTTGGGCAATTGCCTACTAGATGGCGCCAGCATCAACAAGAAATGTTCTGTAAATGTAATTATCAGCTTGTTTGTTTATAAATAGTAAATGTATTGCAAGTGCAAAAAAATTAAAAGTGTTGTAAACGAATCGTCCTAATCCGTTTTAGGCCGTATGAAGCAAGTTCGGCTTAAACACTTTTGACTTTACTAAAGCTAACCAGCAGCTCAATGTTTGGAGCTTTGGAATTTTCAACTTGTTTTCACTACGCTTGTATCAGCTGCAAAACCCAACAAAAAAAATCCCCCCTTAACGCTCGTTAAGACCCTTCTCAATTTAGAGTTGTGCAAAAAAGTGCGTTTGTGCCGGATGCACGTTCCTGCTACTCAATATAGGCAATTTATTCGATTAATTCGACCACTTATCACTGTTTGGTGGAGAACAATGTGGAAACAACGCTGGCTGGTGTATCGATAAATCGTTTTTACGATGAAAAGCCCATGTAGTGTAAACAAGCTTTTAAACTGTTTTCCCTTTTTTACTTTTATTTGTATCTCAAAATGATATCAATTTTTTTGCACTTAGAGCCGGTTTCTACGGAACCTATGCTTATTAATACCTCGAATTTGAAACATTTTTCAAGTAACAAACATTTTAAATCGCCCTGGGCTAAAAACAAACGAAAAAATAAATGTATGTACTTAATTTTCAATTCTTGTCTTATTTTTTACATTTCCTTAGCTCTCTCGCTCGATGATAATTTATTTACCAATACATCAGCTTGTATTGCCAACTTTTACGTTCATTTTAACAAATTTCCTAATAATTCGCAACCCTTTTTTTCTGCTCTCTTTTTTCTTACCTGTTCTCCATCTTTTACATCTAATTTCGTTTCGTTCCTTTTTATTACTTCCGAACTTACAATTCCAATTGACTGCAAATTATATTTTATTGCTGCAGCCAAAGTCAAAACACGAAAAAAAAAAAAATGAAGAATGAAGAAAGAAAAGGAACAGAAAAAAGAAAAAGAAACCGCCATCAAAACTAACCACAAGTTGCTGGTAGTAGCTTCCCCTCCCCCTGCCCGAAGACGACCGCTCGAGATTGGGCTAACATTTTGATATGCCTGGCACTTATCGTCAACTTATTTTGGTTTTCTTTTCCACTTGACTTTGTTGGCTCTTCTTGTTGCCCATTCCCATACTGTTTCTGTTTCAGTTCATATTCCTTTTGCCCTCTCATCTTACACTGCCTATTGGCACATACTTCATTTCTATTTCACTAACGTGTGTGTATGTGTGTGTGTGTGTGTGTGTGTGTGTGTGTCAGTGTGTATGGGTCTCTGTTTGTGCTGGAAAGTCAACTGATACTACACAGCGAGAAAAAAATTTGATCAGTTGCTTACTAATCTTAATGAAGTGGAGTACTGAATAAGAACTCATTTACCAATTTCATAAAAATTTAATGAATATCATTTCGAACATGTATAAATAATACGATGTTTAAAAACAACTCAAAGTAATCGGTATAATAATAATATAGGAGCTAGTGGGAAGAATTCGGAAGAATTTTTTTAAAGATTTTGTGAGTTTTTTTTCAAAATTAAAAGTTTTGTCGTTCAAAGCATTGAATAAGCTAAATTGTGTCAAAATTTCAAATCGATACGAAGAATTTTTTCAGTTAGATTGATCCTCGCACAAAAAATGCCTAATTTGCTATTTTCGATTTTTTTGATTAAATCCGAGTGTCAAAAAACTATAAAAACAGCCAGAAAATTGCATCGAAAACATTTTATTTTTTTATTTTTGCTTAAAATGGAGGTTAAATAATACATTGAAATAATTTAATTGGGGGAAAAATAATTGTGGCCTGAATAAATACTTTTTTAAAAAAAGAGGGGAATCGTCTTCACCATTTCTAACAAATCAACAAAACTTGGAACCGGTTCACGGTCATCGGTTATCGATGTTTTGATACAAAAACAGTTAAATATAATTATTCCACTCTTTTCTACTCTTCCGGATTCACCCCCACTCGAGTCAAGTCACTTTACTCTTCTGAGATAACCTCCAAAATACGTATTTTTATGGGGTTTCTGTAGTGATATAAAAATCTTGAAGTTCTCGGATTTTGTTTTAATCTCGGATTCGGACTTGCCTGCACATTGTAGATTAAAAGGACTGAGCTAAGCACTACTAAGCTTAAATTTATAGACTTTTGGAGACCGTTTTAAGAAACAATTTTATTTTCGGCATTCTTGGTATCCCATTATATAAACTTTACTTAGTTAGTACTATACCTGATAATAAGGCTTATCTGAGATATTGAATAATTCCGAAGATTGATAGAAAATAACATATCTTTGGTAAACTTCCAAAATTTTTTGTAGCTAAAAATAAGAATTATCATCTTGACGTTCATAAAAGTATTCAATATTCTTGCAATTTTTTCTCACTGTCGTTACTACCCCTGCCCCAGTTATTGCCCTACTCCGTATATTTTTACCCACTGTTACCATAGTGCCCAAAGCGCTGTTGTTTATTATTTATTTACAATATTTTCTTATTCAAAATGAAGCCGCAGGCCCTTGGAATTATTGATGCAAGTAACACACACATACACAAACAAATATTTTTTGCCTTAGCCATGGGCAAGCGTAGAGTCCCTGGTCTGGTCTGGCCTGGTCCGCTCTGCTCTGCTGCCCCTTCAGTTGTTAGTACCCCTTTGCTGTGATAGTAGTTGGTTCATATTGTACCGAAACATTTTACCCACAAGAAAATGATTTTTCTTTTTCTCCCGCTAGCACTCAGACTCAATCTTGATACACTGCATCCATGTGGTCAAAGGCATTGTAGATTTTGGCAATGGGAGTGTCAGTTAGTAAGGCGGGTGAACGACCTGAAGTTACTATTGGTTAGGTTTTTTTTTTCGAATAAATTAATTAAATGAACTTCTTATAACATAGCCATATGCCAACAGTACTGAGGTTGATACATGAGAACACACTATTATTGAGTCTTTTGCCAAACTTAATGGATCTGTATATGATAGAATCCCAAAAAAAAATTTTGCAATTTTATTTCGATATATCATTTATGATGACTCATACTCAAATTGTAAAAACAAAAGCGTTATTATATTTACTAGTAACATAACTATAATAAAGTTTAACATTACGATATGTTAATACATATATTTTTATTATAATTATAAAAGTACCCAATTAAATAGACAACTTCAAAAAATAGCTTTTTTCAAAATAGTCATACCTCAAAGAACTAACGATTGTTCTAAAAAGTTATGGCAAAGCGTTGGCGTCAATTTTGCATATCGAACGACTTGATACGATGTCAAATAAGCATTTTATACCTAAAACCAATTGCTAGGTCGGATTTGCCCCAGCTTAGCCTATGGGTTTTTTGTGTTGCTTAAACTGAATCAAATGTTCGTTTAATTCTATCACGGAAAGGTTATGAATTATAATATTATGCAGAATTCTGCGCATTTTATAATTTTTGCAAAATCTGTATAATTTAAAAAAATTATTTGTAATGCTTAACATTTTTTAGCCATTTGCTAAGTATTTTTCGAAATAAGTTCTCAATAAAACATTGTATTTAAGAAAAACAAAATTGTATTTAACGAAAAAACGTTTTAAGTCTCTAAGACTAAAATTCCATACATTAATATATTTTAAAGTTTTTTGAGGGTCTGTCGAAAAACTGACTTCGGACACATGTGTACACAAGAATCTATTTTTTATGGAACCGAAATAGTTAAGTTAGTTTCTAAAATAGTGTTTTAATTTTCTTTTACTTATAATATGGCCCACTAGTCCTTATAGGAATTATAGTAACTTTTATATACTTACAAAATGATAATGGCTTAAAAGTTTAACTTTCCAAAATAGAATTGGAATCGTAGAATCATAATTATTCAGCCCTGTTATAGATTTTGACTCGTTTTGAAAAGTCATTACGAGTGCATTCCGACAAACGGTGTTCTAGATTTCGACTAAATTCGAATCGTTTTCATTTCGAGTGTTATCGATAACCATTTGTATAAAACAGTTGGCCAGCAATCGGTAAGTTCACTTGTAGAGTTACCACAGGTTTTCAAACATCCACTTTATTAATTTAATTTCTCTTTCTACCAGCATCTTTCTGAGAGACAAATATTTTTAATTTATTTACAAATTTTGCATAATTTATTTTATATATATATTGTAAACCATCTATTAATAATAATAATAATAAAATTATTAATAACAAAATTAATTTTAGTGGCATTTATGCGATTATTTAAGTAAACAAAGCAAACTTTTCAAAACGAGTCGACTCTTGTCGGAATCTAAATCTAGACATAAACTGTCGGAATCGAAATATAGAACATGCCTGATTATCTTTTGCTACAAAGGCGCTTTTTAAAGCTATTTTTTAATCAATGCTTATTTCGTTTACAATTTAGACTACATACACATGCTTTAGTCAAATCTTTAATATCTGGCTTAAATATATATTTTTTTTCTTTTCTGATCTGCTATGAATAAACATATTTAGATTCTTTCCGAGCATTAAAAGTAGCCCATTTTGTATAAATACAAAATGACGGCAAGCGGAACGTTTTCGTTTTGCAGACATTTTTCAAAATATCCATCATTGGCATAATAAGGTGCCAAGATAAGATTGATGCAGTCAAAAAGTTAAGCGATGTGCTCTCTGATAAGCTTTATAATGAAGTTATCCATACGTATGACATTTGTTGAGTTGAGCCTTGTATTAGTGTAAAATTTTATATCGTCATTTTGGGGCTTTTCTGCGTATTGCACAATGGGCTAAACTGGGAAATTTTTGCAGATAAATTGAGTAATGTTTATATTTATTTTTGTAAAAAATGGTAATTATGCATTGAAGTCGATTTTTGTTCATAAAGCGAGTCATATTTTAAATTTTTGTATGTTTTGAAAAATTACTTCCAAGCATATTTGAGCAAACTCCACGGAACACATATCTTTGATAAGTTTTATTTTTCTTAGGACAATGCGAAAACAAATCGCATTAAATGCAAAAAAAAAAATAATATTATCAAAATAAATAAAAGTTATTTTTAAAAAAGACATGAAGTAATCTTCAAGTTGCTATAAAAATAAATTAGAGTGGGAAATCCTCTACTAAATTTCCAAAAAAATTATGTTAATAAATATTTTTTTCCCTAAATTTTAATGAAATACATTTTTTTTATCGAGCTACATATATCAAATGCAATTGGAAAAAAAAAATTTCCAGTCAATATTTTTTTAAAACCGTGTAAAAACAGAATTATGCATATATAATTAGCCGTACAGCCCGGAGTATGGAACCATTCGCAGAAGTACATGCTAATGCGGAAAATTTCTGATCGCCATTCGCTTGGGAGTGGCCAGAAATGACTCTTTTGCTGAACGGTTCAAGCAGCTCTCAAACTTCCGACTCTCAGTCAAGTATCTTCTGGGTAACCCTCTCAACAACCGTTCTGGGGGCTAGCTAATTGTGAGACGGCGAATCATGGCTTCCTGATCATGTGGCGATCCACAACATAGCGTCTGTACTCAGAGTGGCGTCTGCTCTCCAGGTTAAGAGCGGCCTATTTAAAAGTGACCTATCACTGCGAGCAGAGTTGTCAGGACTGATTTTGAGCTTATGCAGCCCTCACATATTTCTTTATAAACATGAGAGTAAACTTGAAAATATTCTTTCTCTAAGTGGTACCTGTGTCCCTGCGAATAATCCACCTGCTTCGGCAGCATGCATGACGGATTTGGAGGTGCAAACCCCATGTATTAAAAATAACTATATAATGAAAACCATCACGAATAATTCCCAAACACAACCCGTATCGGCTCCTCGCTTGAAATAGTTGTCAGATCCACTAATCCCTTGCTTGGGTTCTCCAGCACCGTTCACTGGCACTTGCTCAGTCCAACGCAATCAAGAACGTCCGCTTATACGGTTTTGTCGCGGCTGCCCCAACTTAATCCGTGGTGATGTGGTCAACCTATCACAGCCTGTGGATTTTTATTGTCATAGCCGCTGCTGAGTTTTGAATTCATTTTATAGTTGGTAGTTGAATCTTCTGCGCCAAACCCCATGCCACATCTTACTCAGCACTGTAAGGTTTGAGGGATTCTTCCAGTTTTTGTAGAGCTTGACTGCTAAATGTCCGAAAGTTTAATGAGAATTGCCATAAGTGTTTGTCCTTAAAATGTATCCGGTTTCGTTGAAAAGTTTAGGTTGTTGTTCGAGGTGTAAAAGATGCTTCCGTGACTGGTGATTTTTCACGGGATTAGAAAGTCGGCTTTGAGCCAAACCCTCATCAGGAAGAGCGGTCCTATTTATTATAGCACAATGTGCCATGCATCCACGCAGGAGATGCTACACTGTTTTCTCCTCTTCTACTTCCTGACTGCTTCTGCAGTAGTCAAAATAAGGCAACACCAAAATATTAACAAGCCTATCAATAAGACAAAATTCAGAAGCTCTTACATGTGTCATGTCTATACCTGATTGGTATTGGTCTCTTTTAAAGAAGAGATTAAGTGGCATACTTTTTGGCACAAAAAATCAGCTGATTGTTTAATAGAGCTAACGAGCTTATCAAAATTTCCGGGTTGTCATTACATTGGCTTTGTTTTTGATACTTAACATTAAAAATATTATTATTATTAAGAACATATGCATAATTTAAACAAATTATGAACGTAGTCATTCACAAAGGTTATTCACAAAGGATATCCATTGCTCTCCGTTTCGCGCATTTGCTCATAAATCGATTATTGATTTCCCGGTCTCCCGGTTGAGCGTCCTGCGCCAGGTCATTTTAGGTCTGTCTCTGGATCGATTGTCTTGTGGGTTCCATTGCAGTATGCATTATGCGGTATCTCATCATAATCTTTGCGCAGCATGTGACCCAACCAACCGTATTTGCGCTTGCGAATTTCAATCTCGATTGGTTTTTGTTCACAAAGTTCCCAAGGGGCACATTATTCGGGGCCACCATAAACGTAATACGCTTCTAAGACATCGATTGACAAATGTTTGGACAATTTGAATACTCGTATTTTGGGTTTTCGCCGGACATTCAGTTCTCGAAAGAATCTATTTAATTTTCCAAACACGGCTCCGGCTTTACGAATTCCGCAGTAGTATAAAAATATAAAAATTCTCTGAATTACCCCTTGGAGGGCTCTGGGGATCTCTATTAATAGCTGTTGGAACAGAACAGGGACCTACAGTTTATTGCCGAATCCAAACGGCAGTGTCTTTAATTAATAGAGACTTTCTTTCTATGGAAAATAGCGTCTTTGAGCTAGCGATGCCAGTGCTAGGCAAAAGTATAAAAATATAACTTAAGTATGTGTATTCGTTCATGAGAATTTCGTTTTTTCCAAAAAAAAAAAAAAAAAAAAAAAAGAGAGAGAATCTAAAGCGGTTGCTATCAAATTTTCTTAATTTATGCTTTAAGTGTGGCCAACTGGCCTGGAAAAACCGGGACATAGCCCGTTTTTGGAAGCATCGTCCCAGTATCCCAATGACTACCGCCGGGTGGTCCGGAGAACATCCAATATTGCTTAAGCAAATATCATGATTTTAAACAAAAAGCAACAGAAAAATAGATTCAATTCAGTAATCGTATGATAAATTAAAGTTAAATAATACGGTTTTTTTCTTTAAAAGAATGTTTGAATGTTTCAGATTTTAGTATTTTTATACCCTGTACCGTATGGTCCAAGGGTATATTAAGTTTGTGCAAGCCGAAAATGTATGTAACATATAGAAGGAGACGTCGGAGACACCCCAAAGTTACCTAAAATATGATCAGGGTGAATAGAGAAGTCGATATACCCATGTCCGTCTGTCCGTCTGTCCGTCTGTCCGTCCGTCTGTCCGTCCGTGTGAACGCCTAGATCTCAGAGATGGTAAGAGCTAGAGTTACCAAACTTTCACATTAGATCCCATATTATTCCATAGGAGGCAAGTTTATTTTATTTTTTTGATATCGGGGATAAATTATATAGCTCCCATGGGGGTGTTTGAGACGACCTCGAAAAAAAAAAGCGTTTTAGATGAATAATTCGTTTGTTTATGAAGATATCGTAACGAAATTTGGCAATCGAAAGTCTTTTATAGTTCCCAATCACTGTACCAAATTTGATCAAAATCGGTTGACTATATCATATAGCTCCCATAGGACCGATCGGCCAAAATAACTTTTTTAAAGAAAAATTGGCTATATTTCGTTTTTTAATAAAGATATCCTAACCAGATTTGGTGTTTGAAAATTTTTTAGACCACTTAAGCAATGTGCCAAATTTGAACAAAATCGGTGGACTATATCATATAGCTCCCATAGGTCCGATCTTCCAAAACATCGATTTTTTAACAAAGTTTGTTGTGTTTCGTTTGTTTGTTAAGATATTGGGACCAAATTTGACAGTCGTGAGTATTTTATAGTTCCTAAGCACTGTACCAAATTTAATCCAAATCGTTTGACTAGATCATATAGCTCCCATAGGACCAATCGGTCCAAAAACACGTTTTATACAAAATTCGATGTGTTTGTTTGTTTGTAAAGATATTTGAAATAACTTTGGCGTTCATATCTTTTTTAAGGTATTTAAGCACCGTGTCAAATTTTATTGAAATCGGTTGACTATATCATATAGCTCCCATAGGAACGATCGGTCAAAAAAAATTTTTGCTTAAAAATTCTTCTGTTTTTGGTTTTTTGTGAAGAAATCGGACTTTATTACAAGCTAGTGGTACAGGGTATCCTAAAGTCGTCCGCGCCCGACTTTACGTCCGCCATTTTTTTTTTTAATATATCTGTTTCGCTTGGTCCCATTATGTTTAATTGTGGTACATTGTACAAGGTTACATGACCCTTCAAACTTTTTCGAAAAAGTATTATATACATATAAACTAATAAAACAATAAATGTTGAGTTTTTCATAAGCCAATCCTAAACCCTAGACCAAAAATGTTTAAAATATGTATATGTAGAGTATTCCACTGTCGCCTTAACTGTTATCAAATATTTCTTTTAAGGACTAACTACTTAGCTGATGCTTGGATGCTGTCTGCTCGGTTTGAAGTGCGGTCAAAAAGTTCGACCAAATTTTATACATTTCTTTTTGTCTGCTTTGTAGCTGTTGTTGTTGTTGTTGTTATCGTTGTTGTTGTTGTTGTTGTTGTTGTTGTTGTTGTATTTGTCCATGGTCCACAAGAATTATTAACTTTGAAATTATGCGCCGCAGTCTCGGAGCGGGCAGGCGACAGGCTTTGACTCTGGTTCGCTATTTAGGCAAAGTTCTCGGGACTTGACTAAAGTCAAGTTCATTAGCAAGAAATTTGCATTAGCAATTCATGAGTGTGTTTGTGGCACACACAGTTTGGCAGCCACTGTGGCACACAGTTTGACAGCCTAAGCATAAGCAAAAAAAAAAGTCAAGAAACATTGTAAACATTTTATTTTTATTCTTTTGTGCATTTTACAATATTTATCATGATGCTGATGATTTATGTGATTGGAGGCTGACACATGGGTAAACAGAGTGCGCACACAAACTGACACATGAACAAATATATATACACACATATATAGTATATATTTATGAGTATCTGTGCGAATGTGTATCCGAGTGAGTGTGTGAGTTTGATACATGCGGAAGTTGTTCATTCCATATAGAAATAACAAATAACCAAATAACAAAAACGAACAAAAAATCATTAATAAATATTTACGGCTTATGCGACAAATTTGCTTTTGTCTCTCACTCTCTCGCTAACTTCCTCTAACTCTCTCTCTCTCTCTCATTGCAGAAATGAAAAGTTCTATACATGCTGCGACGAGCCATATTTGGATATCACATTTAATATAACTATGCGACGGAAAACTCTCTTCTATACGGTTAATCTCATCATTCCCTGCATGGGCATAAGTTTTCTAACAATTTTGGTATTCTATTTGCCATCCGATAGTGGCGAAAAGGTAAGTTCGTTTGCATTTTAAAGCTCTGTTCTCGAAGGAAATTCCCCATATTTCCAAGCCATTCCACTTCAGCCAATCCCGAGTAGCTCTCAACTCGTATATTTTTTGTAGGATTGATATATGGTCGGACTCACGGGACTGCAGTACCCATTCCGTGTACAAGTTGGGAGAGATGTTCTAGGCGTCAAAAATCAAAACATTTTTAACCCATTCAGACTTCTCGTAATGATTTTCAAATCTATTCTATACTCTACGCCCATTAAGGACCATAGAGATGGGCTCAGGCTTGATGATTGAGGAGAAAGGCGGGGTTTCCCCCGGTCAATGAGTTTTCTCAGGGGCTCGGTATAATTACAGTTTCCCTCGGTGCCGGCTCCTCTATTTCACCTTTAGCTTGAATCATTTTATTACGACAATAATTACACCGAGCCCCTGACCCAGCCTTTCCCCTCACTCGTCAGGCCTATGCCATTCCCTATCTATAAATCTAGAAAACTCTTCAAACTCGAATCTAATAGAGATTCTAGAGAAGTTATTGGGTCTAAAAACACGCATATTTTAAAATATATTCCCGACCAACCCATATTATAAACTCGAATGTATATTCTGAAAAATGTTCTAAAAAATATGTATTAAATTAATATTAAAATTATTTTTAGATGATCTTTTTTTTTGTTGGAATTAAGACTAAGATAGGGATACCAACCATTCTGCACATTTGAAAGCCCTTAACCATGCCATCCATATCGAATTTTGCAGAAACCGCAATATCTTATCCCAACCTTAGATCTTACTTGTGCCAAATATTTTTGTCGTTCCTATTCGAACTCAAAACTTAGGCGGCACATTTTGAAATTTCGTGAGCTTAACTATGGTTAGAATCAAAAAAAAAATGTATTAATTAATATTTTCCATAGCTTCCTTTTTCGATTTTTTCAAATCCCACGTGATTTTCGTCGTAATCTCAATTCTTATGTTTATTTTAGGTATGGTATCGATAAGGAAAACTCATAGATCTCATTTAAAATAACTTACCCATATCGCCCATAAAAGAATTTGCGGGACTCCAAATTTTCGACCCGATACCAGGCCTAACATTTACTCGAGAATTGGGATCGAAAAGTTATTATCTCATATCTTAATCATTTCAGAGATTCCCAGGGCTATGATCTACAGTTTTATTTTTCAAGCTACAATAATCGCTATGTCAAGAATTTGATCATATTTTAAATTTGTGAGACAAACCCGAATCAAAAAAGGACATCAAAACGAATGCATAAAGTCTCAGTCAGTTTAATTCCTGGGGGTACTGAGCTCGGAAAGAAATTGCCAAATAGCTAGTAGGAGATGGTTCTCCTAACCTTCCATAGTTCCCAAACCTTACTTTTTTAGACCTCAACGAAATATGCAATTCCTTTTTCCCGTAACTTAAAGTTCACGACTTTAAGTATTTAAAGGATACAAAGTTAAAAAAAAAACTCCAGTATGAAAATCTTTTACAGCACCGATATGTCTAAAAAGTTACAGCTTTGCAAAACTAGGGATGAATCGTTGGGAATCATCTCTACAGCACACATAGTACATTGGTATTTGACGTCATAACTACCCTGATTAGTAACGTTTAAATTGAATATAGAACTCCCTCTGGTACTTTAAGTTTAGTAGGCGGCAGTATAAATCACAACTTATAAAATTATTCGAATTTTTAAGATCATATAAATAGCCCCTAAAAAATGTAACGGAACAGCAGGATTTAGCCCACCAAGAACATGCTGCAGCACTGTTCAGAGCATTTTAAGTCAATCTATGCGTGCACACACTGGCGGATATTCGGTTGATAGACATTTAATTTATTTCTATTGTCCGACCGAATCGCAATTTGTTTTTCCAGAATCCGGTTTGCTGGATTTGTTTTCATGGCTGTTCTGAAAGGACAATCAAAATGAGGTTAATAATTACACTGACAAAAAGTTAAGATTATAGTTAAGTGTTAGTAAGACCAACAATTCTTGAATTCCAAATAATCTGGGTATAAGATTAATAATTAATACAATAAAAATCAAATTTTAAACCAGAAATTCTCAAAAGAAGATTAAATATTTAAACAAAAAAAAAAAATTAAACAAAAAATTTTGCCGTAACAAAATTTTAAACTTAAAAGAGAAATAAATATATATTATTAATCAAATAAGACACCAAGAATTCTCAAATCATGAAAGATTCTTAAACTAGGTTAAATTATAGAAAATAAAGAAGAAAAATTAAGCTGCAATTTTCTGCATTCGTAAAATAAACAAAATTTAAATAATAATTTTCATCATGTTTTAATTTACAATTTTTTATAATAGCAATTTGTCAAAATTTAAAAAAAAAAAAAAAAACCATTAACCTTAATTTTTGTTAAAGCAAAACCAGAAAGTCTTTAAAAACTCCTTATTATTAAATTTTAAATTAGATACTTTGCATAAGGAAATTCAAAAAAAAAAATAATAATAATGAAACTTAATATACGGCCACAAAAATATTAATTTTTTTTTAATTTTTTATGGATTTATTATTAATAGAACGTAAAAAGTAGAAAAATATTGTTGGAATGAATAAAAATAAAAAATTAATAAATATTAAAATGAAACTGCCCAGTTGAAATTCTGAAAGCAATACATACATCTTTAATGAAAAATATTTTGAAATAATCTTTTACATCATGCTTACATTTTATACCCGGTATGGTACCAAGGGTATATTAAGTTTGTGCAAGCCGAAAATGTATGTAACATAGAGAAGGAGACGTCGGAGACACCCCAAAGTTACCTAAAATATGATCAGGGTGAATAGAGAAGTCGATATACCCATGTCCGCCTGTCCGTCCGTCTGTCCGTCCGTCCGTTTGAACGCCTAGATCTCAGAGATGGTAAGAGCTAGAGTTACCAAACTTTCACATTAGATCCCATATTATTCCATAGCAGACAAGTTTATTTAATTTTTTTGATATCGGGGATAAATTATATAGCTCCCATGTGGGTGTTTGAGACGACCTCGATAAAAAAAAAGTTTTATATGAATAATTCGTTTGTTTATGAAGATATCGTAACCAAATTTGGTATTCGAAATTTTCTGGGTATAAAAAAACCTTTTTTATACAAAATTCGATGTGTTTCGTTTGTTTGTAAAGATATTTGAACTAAATTTGGCATTCAGATCTTTTTTAAGGTATTAAAGCACTGTGTCTAATTTTATTGAAATCGGTCGACTATATCATATAGCTCCCATAAGAGCTCGGTCAAAAAAAATTTTTGCTTAAAAATTCTTCTGTTTTAGGTTTTTTGTGAAGGAACCGGACTTTATTACAAGCTAGTGGTACAGGGTATCCTAAAGTCGTCCGCCGACTTTACGTACGCCATTTTTTATAAATGCATTTTGCCGAAATTTGCCAAAAATCGATTGTTGTGACATTTGACCTTAAATATTATCTCTAGATATTATTATGACATTCATTGTTACTTTTATAAATTATCTTAAAATGTCAAGACGAACATTCCTGTCAAGTTTGTAGCTTTTATCTTCTTAATTCCAAGAAATAAAGTTTATTTATCATTTTACGCAGTAATGTTGACTAAGAGTGAAGTTTTTATTTTTATTCGCAGTGAATTTAAAACGCATTTTTGAATTTTAATAAAATTAAAAAAAAATTATTATTTATTTTACTCACTGTTCCATTTATCCTGGAAAATTGTTGAGCCAATATCTTCATTCGATTAGGAGATATACCTTGTCAAAGCAAAGTTTAAAAATGAAAAATCCAATTTCAGTTATCGATAACTCGATAAACAATCGAAATTTTGCAATAAAGTTTGACGCTATTGGCAAGTAGCTCTACCACATATGTACAAATCGACCAATTCGATTACTTTACTTATTTTCGCGAATTTGCTTAATTATTTTTTTTTTAACTAAAAATCCTAAATTATGACTCCTCATTTTCTATACCAAAATTAAGGTGTATGTTAAGTTTGTGCAAGTGTATGTAATATCGGAGCTTCCGCAACTTGCCGCCAATAAAATAAGAAGGACAAGAGGGGTTCCTCACAATGAGGTGGTGCACTTCGACCAAAAGGTCTTTTGTACCATCCCCTTAAGCTAAAGCAAAAGACTTTCCGCTTTCCGCATGAATAGCAGTAGGTTATTTGTTGGTATTGACCAAAGATGGAACGGACTAATCCGTTCCTTTCCCATCTTGTGACAGGCTCTGTCCCATACCAGCGATGGGACATACTTCTAGACAGAACCTGCACTCTAAAGAGCCCGATAGGCCAATTTTCTGCAGATGGTTTCTAACAATGGGGTGGCCAGATAGGTAAGCTACCAAGAGCTTATGTCCGCTTTGCCAAGACCTTTTTTCTTGATCGCATTCAGAGGTTTGACAAGCACTTTTGCTTGACGAAGCCCCGGTATGGAGAACCAGTATCTCCTATGCTCTCCTGCAGCCCATTTGTTTATCATGGTTTTGATTGTGGACCAACCAATACCACAAAACGGCGCAGGAGATGTAGTCAGGGGGGAGGCACCCTTTCGTGCTAGATCGTCAGCGATCGCGTTACCATCCACTCCCGAGTGTTCAGGCACCCAACATAGCACGACTTTGTTCCGGGCGGACAGGGCTTGTAGGTGGTTATGTCATTCCTTAACCATCCTGAAAGAGATGCTCCAGGATGACAATGCCCTTATAGCAGCTTGGCTACCTAAATAAATGCATAGGTTTGCTCCCCTAGTTCCCTTGAGAAGGATATGAATCTCCGCTTGAAAGACGCTGGACCAGATGACCATTTCGGTAGATATTCTGATGTTGGGTTCAACGATTCCAACACCTGTTCACATGTTCAGTTTTGGACCCATCCGTGAACCATTTCTGCCACCGGAGGTTTCCACAGGGGCTGCGGTCAGCCCAAGTCTCTCGACTTGAGAGAAGAGATCTAAATTTATTTTTATGAAATAGTTCCGTAATTATAAGATCTGATCTAGAGCAGATCGATACGTCAGGAGGGAATATAGCGGCATGACTAGTGTCACAGTGGTGTGAGTCGAAGGACTTACTCTATAACAGCTGTCGGACAGGTACGCATCGCTCCCGAGAGAGATATGCAACTAGTCTTTGAAGCTTGCTGCATTTATTGATAGCCACAGTTTGCTGTGTCTTGGGTCACCATACAAAGGCTGCATATGTGACGATAGGCCGTATCCTCATACTGTACATCCATTCTATAATATGAGGGCTGAAGCCCCATGTGCTGCCAAAAAATGGCTCGAGTAGCTTTGGAGAGTACTTCTTCTAAGTGGGACTTCCAGTTCAGTCGTTTGTCTAGGACCTAGATATTTGACCTGGTCTGAATACTGCACCTCAATGTTATTTATAACAAGATTTTGAAGCTCCATGTTGTATCTCTTCATGAAGGGAACAATCACAGCTTTGTCAGCTTACTCAAAAGTTCGTCGATTACGAGAGGAGATTTAGACTTAGAAATGTTTAATTAAACGTCTCGACTTCGTAGATGGTTTCAGATATGATATTATGGCACGGTAAATAAGTTTATTTTTTCGTTATTGTCAAACAAAGTTTCAAAGCCGGCAGTTTATATCAATTATATCAGAATAAAATTGGTCGGTTATGGCCTAAATACCCAAAATGTGTCAAATTATATAAAAATCGTTTGACAATATCAAATAGCCCCCATAGAACTGATCGGTTAAAAAAGTCTCATTTGCAAATTTTTTCAAAACCGTCTCAGTATCATATAGCCCTATAGATTTGATCGGTTAATGCCTAAATTCCAAAAAATGTGTCAAATTATAAAAAGCTGATAGTTTAGAAAAAGTCTTATTTAGGTATACGAGGTGTGTTCAAAAAGTAATGTATCTTAAGCAATTTCGCGGGCAACGTATTTTCGATTATCGTCGATTTTTTTTGTTGTGTTGGTACACTCTTCCAGAACATCTGTACCAAATTTCAAGTGAATGGAATTTTTTGTTTGGTTGTGAGAGGCGTAAAGGTTATAAGTGTTTTGAGTGCTCGGCGATTTTTTTTTCGGTCTTGGCTCTTCTGGCCGCTTCAATTGGGACGATTGGGCTTTCGTTTCGATATCATAACCATATACCCATGATTCGTCACCAGTTATGACCCTTTTGACTAAATCTGGGTCGACGTTGACGTCATTCAACAGCTCTTGAGCGATGCTCATGCGACGGTTCTTTTGGTCAAAATTTAGCAATTTCGGAACAAACTTCGCTGACACACGTCTCATGCCCAAAACGTTACAAAAATTTCATGGCACGAGCCAAGCGATATACCGACATCCTCAGCAACTTCTCTGATAGTGATTCGACGATTTTCCAATACAATTTTCTTCACTGCTTGAACGTTTTCATTAGTTGTTGACGTGCTTGGGCGTCCAGACCGAGGCTTGTCATTGGCATCTTCCCGGCCATCTTGGAAGAGTTTGTACCACTTGTAAACATTTTTTTTACTCAGAACAGTTTCGATAGCAAAAAATCGCCGAGCACGCAAAACACTTATAACCTTTACGCCTCTCACAACCAAACAAAAAATGCCATTCACTTGAAATTTGGTACAGATGTTCAGGAAGAGTGTACCAACACAACAAAACAAAAAAAAATCGATAATCGAAAATACGTTGCCCGCGAAATTGCTTAAGTTACATTACTTTTTGAACACACCTCGTATATTATAACCTATTGGAAAAAAATTTTTAAAGTATCTAAGCACTATTCAAAATGGGCTCGAAATCGGTTTATTTATTTATAAATTTATCCTAATGGTACAGAGTATCTCAAAGTCAGCGCATCCGCCTTTACGATTGGCCATTTTTTTATCTGTGTGGTATGCAAATTGTATTTTAAGGTTGAGTGCTTTTTATTTGGTATTGTATTTATATAAATTAATACAAATTGAATTATTATTGTTTTTAATATTAAAAAGTTAATGCATTATCTGAACAAAGAAAATATTATATTGAGACTTGGTTCGGGTCTTTCGCCCCACATTTGGGCCCCTGCAGATTTCGAGAATACGTTTCTAATTAAGTAAAATACACTGTTTTTTATGCCTAAAAGCTAAACATATAGAATCTACATAATATTCAGGCTTTTTATTTTTTATAAACCGCAGTTTTTATTTAATTTGCCTTGATATAACTTTTTTTTTTACTTTGCAATCCAATAGTCATATTTTATCGCACTGACAGAGCACCAATGTGCTTTTAATTAAAAAAAATACCCAAACATACATATTATAATAA
This sequence comes from Chymomyza amoena, assembly GCA_037043745.1. Taxonomy (NCBI): domain Eukaryota; kingdom Metazoa; phylum Arthropoda; class Insecta; order Diptera; family Drosophilidae; genus Chymomyza; species Chymomyza amoena. The sequence goes on from JBAMAX010000250.1 coordinate 371,295, forward strand.
CAAATGGGCTAGTTACAGGCGAAACTCACAGACTAGAAAATACTCTGTATACTCGATTTATTCAATTTATGGGTTTGGGAATTTTAATAAGCGAAAAAAAACTTTAGAGGGGTATTGATATTCCAAAAAGTTTAAATTATTTTGATAGCTATATAACTTAAGAGACATTCTAAATAAAAATATTTAACTGCTGTTAAAATAATTTTTGGTTGCCGTTTTCCCAAATAACTGCCACATTTCACAAATATAAAATTTGAGATTTGTGACTATAAAAGAATTATCATTTAAAATGTGGAGTTCAAATCTAGAGGGAGCAAATACAAAACAACTGTAGCCAAGTAAAGGAACTTGAGAAAATTTTTACTTTCTGAACGATTTTTAAACGCTTCCGCTGAGAGAAAAAATCAAGCAACTCATAAGAGAGACGATATCTTTCAGACAGAAACTCTTGATTTGGTATCGCTTTATAATAATAACTATAAATACCATTCAATATGAATATCCTTAAATTCTCAAAAAATGGGGAAAACTGCTCCCAATAAGCGTTTTGTGCTCACAAGCTTAAGGAAAATAAAAAATATCGGTCGTGCTTAGAAAAACAAATCTGTCGTTTTTGGTACTTGACGTTATAGAAATTATTTTGCACCAACCTAATATACAGCTTACGCTTTGTTTATAGTGTATAATAATTTCACACTCAAATGAAATTGAAAATGGATTTTAACCAACAAAAGGGTTTTTTTTTTGTATTTCAACTTTATTCTTTGTATTTGGTTCAGTTTGCATTTAAGTTTGAGTAAATAAAGTTACGTGTTATATTAATTTAATGTACAGCGACAAATGCACATAAAAATAAATAAATAAATAAAAAAAATTGGTTTGCTGTGGTTCGAGTTTCAAACGAAGCAAACGGCATAATGTATAAATATTTATGTGTATATTTACATGCTCTTCGAATTATGAATAAATTATGGACAATTTTCAAAAATAAATAAAATTCTGGAAAAATAATTTGTGGTCAGACAAAAGGCACACAAACAACACATAAAAATTACATATAAATGACGCATAATTTTCTGAATAAATATTGACGTTAAAAATTTGACGCTTATTAAGTTTGTCAACAATCAGGTTGCACAGATATTCCCAAGAGAAATGGACGGGGTAGAAAAAGTTTAAACCATTGATGATGCTCTACAAGAATAGCTACTACACGTACCAACTGAAAAGCAGTAAAGGCCTGCAAGTGGTATTAAAGGGCATTGAGCCAGATGTCTCACCTGCCGAAATTGAAGATGCATTAAAAGCGAAAAGCTTTAGCGTGAAAAAAATTACAAACATTTTCAACAAAAACAAAATTCCGCAACCTCTTTTTAAAGTCGAGCTTGAACCAGAAAGCAAATCTTTGAAAAAGAACAAAGTGCATCCAATATACAGTCTGCAGCTTCTTCTGCACCGCAGGATCGCTGTGGAAGAGCCGCACAAGCGGAAGGGTCCGGTACAATGCACCAATTGCCAAGAATATGGCCACACCAAGTCCTACTGCACCCTGCTTCACGACTCAGCCCTTTGTCCAGCAAAGAAAGACGACCCAAGCTAAAAAAAATGTGGTAACTGCGGAGGAAACCACACCGCAAATTATAGGGGCTGCCCAGTGTATAAGGAGTTAAAAGGCAGGTTCGATCAACGCATAGCCTCTGTAAGATCCACCAATGCACCGAAAGCATTTACATCCTCCCACATGACTGCTTCATTCGCCCCAGCAAACACGATCAAGGGCGTCTCTTTTGCCAGTGCTTTAAAATCTGGACTGGCAACAGGAACCCCAACAACAATGCCATGCACAGTACCACAAAAGCCGAACATGGTGCAAGTTCAGCAGCCTGCGATGCACCCACAAAGCAACATGGAATCGATGATACTATCCATGCAGCAATCCATGATGGATTTTATGGCATTTATGCAAAAAACTATGCAAGAGTTAATGCGAAACCAAAATACTCTAATACAAATGCTCGCTTTGCAGCAGGCAATTTAATAAATGGCTAACATGCGTATTATTCTGTGGAATGCGAACGGCGTCTCACGGCACAAACTAGAACTTTCTCATTTCCTATTAGACAAACATATCGACATAATGCTGCTCTCAGAGACACACCTCACAAATAAAAATATTTTCCAAATACCAGGACTTGTTTTTTATGCTACTAATCATCCAGACGGCAAAGCCCATGGCGGAACTGGCATCCTTATTAGAGAACGCATGAAACACCGTCTTCAAAGTAGGTTTTCAACAAATTATTTGCAAGCTACAGCTGTAAATATTCAAATTGGGAGCGGTAATATCACAGTTGCTGCCGTCTATTGCCCCCCTCGGTTTTCCATAACTGAGAGCCAGTTCATAAACTTCTACAACTCACTGGGAACGCGTTTTCTAGCAGAAGGAAACTACAACGCCAAGCATACACACTGGGGATCTCGGCTAGTGAATCCTAAAGGGAAACAGTTGTATAACGCAATCATCAAGCCGAGCAACAAACTGGATTATGTCTCTCCGGGTTGGCCTACATATTGGCCAACAGACTCAAGAAAGCTGCCAGATCTGCCATAATAGACTTTGCAGTGTCGAAAAATGTGCCACGAAATCTGGTAAATGCCAAATCACTCATGGATCTATCATCGGACCACTCACCTGTACTCCTAAACCTTCAACAACACCCGCTTTCCATCGAGCATCCTACTAGGCTAAAATATAAAAAATATGTAAGTTCACATATTGAGCTAAGTCCACGGCTCAAAGTCGAAGCCGATATTGACTGCACATTAGAAGCACTGGAGGCCACATTGGTTGCAGCGGCACGTATATCAACACCGAAGCAGACACCTGCAAAATTCACCCATATTACAACAAGCTTATATATTGAACAGCTTGTTACTGCTAAGCGACAGCTACGACGTGAGATCGCCATCTGCTAAGCGAAAACTTAAAGAAGCTACACGCAAACTCACCAGGGCGCTGAAGCTCGAAAAAGAGCATTCCCAACTCCGGTACATCGAGACATTGTCGCCAACGAGTAACAAATACCCACTATGGAGGGCACACTCAAACCTAAGCACTCCAACCGAGATAGTTTTGCCAATAAGAAACCCTTCAGGCCAGTGGGCACGTAATGATGAAGACAGGTCGAGCACTTTCGCCGCCCACTTACAAAATGTGTTCCAGCCAAATCCGGCGACTAACTCATTCGTACTACCGCCTATACCAAGTGGCGCCCTAACACGCACTGAACCACTGAAATTTCGACCAAACGAAATCGCTGTACTCATCAAAAAGCAAATCAAGCCTAAGAAATTTGGCTGACCAAATAACTCCAAAAATGATCATCGAACTCCCTTATTGTGCTATCTGCGTCGTTTGTCGACTTTTCAACGCAATTACTACATTTGACTACTTCCCAAAGAAATGGAAAAAGTCTATAATCGTAATGATACCGAAGCCAGGTAAAGACAAGTCGCAGCCATCGTCGTACAGGCCAATAAGTTTGCTATCGTGCATGTCAAAATTATTTGAAAAGCTGCTTTTGATGCGCATCGCACCTCATTTGAGGGCTCACAACATAATTACAGCTCATCAATTTGGTTTTCGAAAAAGTCACGGAACTATCGAGCAAATAAACCGCATAACGTCAGAGATCCGTACTGCGTTTGAACGTCGGGAATATTGCACGGCAATATTCCTAGATGTTGCCCAAGCATTTGACCGAGTTTGGCTTGACGGCCTCATGTACAAAATCAAACTATTGCTCCCTGGGAATACCCACAAGATTCTTGAGTCATACCTATACAACAGAGTATTCTCAGTGAGGTGCAACTCTACCACGTCGGACGATTATGCCATAAAAGCGGGAGTGCCACAAGGCAGCGTGCTCGGACCAACATTATATGTCTTATACACTGCAGACATCCCAACAAGCCAGCGATTGACAACTTCCACATTTGCCGATGCGATTCTTAGTCGCTCCAAATGCCCATTGCAAGCAACCTCGAATCTTTCTGTTAATCTGGAGGCCATAGAGAAATGGCTATCAGATTGGCGTATCGGAATAAATGAACAAAAATGCAAACAAGTAACGTTTACTCTAAACAGACGAACTTGCCCGCCTTTGGTACTGAACAACACGCAAAGCTGATGAAGTAACTTATCTTGGCGTCCACCTTGATAGGCGACTTACTTGGCGAAAGCATATTGAGGCCAAGAAAGTTCATTTAAAACTAAAAGCTAGCAGTCTCCATTGGCTATTATGTATTCGATCTCCTCTTTGTCTGGACTATAAGGTCTTACTCTACAACTCAACTATAAAGCCAATCTGGACCTATGGCTCTCAGCTATGGAGGAACGCAAGCAGCAGCAACATAGATATTATACAGCGAGCTCAATCCAAGATCTTGAGAAATATCACTGCGAAAAGCGAACTACAACATTAAACTCTCGACGCACCCAAACTATTTAGCAAGAAGCTTAACCAGAATTAGTAGCCGAACCCGACTCAGGCGAAATGATCTTCCAACCCAGCAATAAATCCTCAGGGCCCTGCAAACCAAATGTTAGTTAAGTTATTATAATAAGATTTGAACACTTACTGTTAGTCTCTATTCGAGAAGATTCAATAAATAAAGTAGATATTTAAGTTAAAAAAAAAAAACAAAGTAATCTCTTTGGGAATTTAAGTGCAATCAAAATCAAAAGCTATTATTATACATTTAAAGAGTTGTCCCAATGAATCAAATGGCATGTGTTATCGATATTCGATATTGTTTGTTCGTATACTTTTTAACTGCCGTATATCGGAACAGATACCAGCTGTTCCAGCTTTCAATACTGCATAAAAAACTTTTTTTTTAGGAGTGTGATGTCAAATTTTGACATAAAGTCGGTTTGAAAAAATAGGTAGTGATATATGTATGATGATTTATTTAAAAATATTTTTGAGGGATCCGAATCCAAATCGAAGTTCTATTCAATCCAGGGTTCCGCTTGCTTAAATTCTTACAATTTTTCAAAGTAAAACTTAAAAAAAAAGAACACTATTTAATAGATCGTTAGACAGTAATTTTTAAAGTCTAGATACTTTGCTGGCGCTAAGTAAGATCTTTAAAAACATCCACTTGCTTATTTACATTTACTCTTAAAGATCCTTAAATACAGCCAATAGGAGCTTCTGTCTGTCTGACTGTTATTTCTTTTTGATTTATTGAAGAGCCTTCGGGTTTCCTTTCTTATCTCACCTAGCTGTGCTGTCCACCATGCTTTGCGATTAGTCTTTAGAATCTACTTTCCTTTCGGTAGGCTGGGTAGTGTGTGCTAACTTTTGTTGAAGATTTAACCAAGTCCACTATTTGTTGATTTCTGAAAAGACTCGGCTTATCCCTGGATCGTTTGACATCAAAATGTATCCTATAATGATCCGATAAAAAACACGTGACAATTATCAATGGATAGGGTGCTATTCTTCTAGGCTGGGGCTATATAAGATCATTGCGACGTAATCGGAAACAGATTCCCAAGCCAAAACACAAAGCAACCCTTGAAAGTATGGTATTATTTTTAAAAAAATAAATTATAGCTATTGCTATATAAAGGAAAATTTTTATACCATGTAGCTTATGGTACAAAGAGTATATTAAGTTAGTGCATATCAATAATATATATAACATACAGAAGGAGACATCTGAGACTCCTAAAATTTGCTTAAAGTATGATCTGGGTGATTAGAAAAATTCGTCCGTATGAACGCCAAGATCTTGGAGATGGTAACCAAATCTTCAGATTAGATTTCTCGTTTACTTTATTTTTTGCTATCAGAATTATGTTATATAGCTCCCATAGAGGTGTTTTGGAGGACCTCAAAAAAAAAACGTGTTTGCTAAAAAATTCGATTGTTTTTTTATGGATTTATGAAAATATCGTATCTAAATTAAGCAAATAAATATCTATTGGAGTCCTTCGTACTTGAAGGCAATGTTGTGGTCCCAAAGTCGTTCGCGCCCAACTTTAACGTTCGCCATATTTTTTGAGCCATAAGCTAATAAATTATGAAAAGTATTTATTGACTTTTGGTCTGTCATTAGATTAACCAAGTTTTCGAGTGAAAAAATGGCCATAAAATAATGGTTTAAATCTTCTGACCATTTTCTTTTGTAAGATGTTATAATGGGTGCTGGCTTAAATAGATGATGGGGTTAAAGAGATACGTCCACTGTAGTTGGACTGAAGACTATAAATATACAAATTTGTAGATTCATTCAAAAATTTTAAATTTATCTCTTTTTTTACAAAATGATATAAAATTGCTATCGGAACTTTCGATTCAAGTCAAAAATAAACCCAAACAGATTAATTTAAAATTGCTTGCTTTTAGTTGCGAACCTAACAAATAGTGTGACCAGCTTTGCGTATTATTATTATAGCTAAAGAATGTGCCTTCAAAACACATTAACATTTATTTAATCCTTTACTTATTTATTGCACCTCCAATATACTTAATCAAATCTTATTCTTATTTTACGACTCTAAAAAGATTTATTTTGTTTGTATACAATTGTATTATTTTTTTCCAACCTGTTTGGATCTTATCTTAAACGGGTGTTAGCGAGGTTCCGGTTAGTATGCCATGTTTTAGCCATCATTGCTATGCTTCGCAGGATCTTATTTGGAAACGTCTAAATACGTAATCGATTCGCACGTGACTCCTTAGCCCAGATCTAGATGGCGTTCTACAGAAAAAGAGCCAAACCTAATTTAAACTGAAATTTAATCAAAACAAGATTGTTTCAGTCTAGAACTTATTTGAAAGTTTCGTTCCTTATTTCAATTTAATCAAAAATAAAAAAATTTAAATCTCACAATTAAGATTAAGCCTTCTAACAATATTTACTAAATGCACTATGAGAGCACTTCTTCTTAAAATCATTCAAAGTATTCCTACATTAATATTTCTATCTTAGAAGCTATTACCAATTAAGCTTATTGCGTTCTTAAAATCAGTCTGAACTTTAGCAAATTACATAATAGAGAATTCTTTTTAAAAATGCAAATTTAAGTTTATTTAAAACGAAGATTTTTGAGTGCAGATCTTTCGTTTCTAAAAAAAAGAAAAAAAATTGATTTTTTAGTATAACTTAAACAAAATTTTAATATGAAGGTTCTCCCAGTTCTTTACACAATAAAGTTACACAAGTTGTAAAATAGTTTTAGATTAGTCTTATGTTACTTTTGTTGTAATAATTCCAAGTTATTTTTAAGAAAAATTCCATTGCAATACGGGAAATAATATAATAATTTCACAAATGTCCAGGAAATTCGCAATTTTTTTCGAAAAAGAAGCGAAAAATGTCAAAATATGCATGAAACGCTCTCTGGCGGTATTTATTAGTAAAAATAAACATCAAAAATGAATTCCTTGACCCGAAATTCAGAATATGTGGATATTTGGCTTTTTTAGCAAAGTTGCTTAGAATTGTCCGTAGAATACTCCTAGGGGGCGCCGCAAATAGGCTCTTTCGGCTCCATACAAATTGGCCCATGTATATAGTATGGATTTATTTAATTCTTATGAATATACAAAAACGTATCAATTAGTTAAAATAAATAAAAAAGGGATTTCGGTGTTGGTATAGCCCCTTAAATTCATAAATAAAGCCTAATATATTAAATATTTCCAAATTTTAATACCTAAATTATTTTTTTGTTTTATTTCTATATGTATATGCTATGTACATACAAATATACTCAACTTTGACCAATTTTTAATTCTTCCCATTGGTATATATCTTCATACTCACACATATATGATATATGTTTTATTTTTTATTTATTTATAGTACTACAACCACAGAAACCAAGAGAAAACCCAAAATTTTCATTTCAATCTGCTAGCAATTAAGAATTTTTCCATATGAAGTTTTTATTGACTATTTCCCAAGCATTTCCCAAATGACTTTTTCTCCAAGTTTTATTCCCTTAAATTTCGTCCTTTTTTTTGTTATTTTTCCTTTTTATAGTACTTCATCTCATTGCAGTCATGACGAACAAATATTTGCACCTAAAAGCATGCAACGGTTCATTCAAACATCATACCCAGAAGTGCATGGACCGCCATTTTTGGAAACAGACCAATCGTCAATTTGCATACATGCATATACTCGTATAAATCCATCCTCTTTACTCCCTGCCAATATTAAGTAGCTGTAATCGAACACATTCGTTTTTCACTCTGCATTTTTATTTTTTAATACTTTTTAAAGCTCATTTAGTGGAGGGCAATATCAGAGCGCTCCCAAGGGTTCATTTTTTATTTTTAATGTGGTACTACAATTTTAATGAAAAAAACTCTGCCGACAAAAATTTCATTTTAATATTTTGTCCTTCTTTATTTTTAGTTTGTATGGTAAAAAGTCCCGTTAAAAGTTCATTAATTTATGGTCTTATATTCCGTTATATTCTGGATATTTAAAATTAAAAGCAGCGACTCGTCTTATCAAATTTTTTATACCCTGAACCTTATGGGACGAAGGGTATATTAACAGATGGAAATATCGGAGACCACCCAAAGTTGCCTAAAGTATGATCAGGGTCACCGTCACATATGCAGCCCTTGTGTGGTGGCCCAAGACGCAGCAAAATGTGGCCATTAAGAAATGCAGCAAGCTTCAAATATCTCTCGGGAGCTATGCGTACCTGTCCGACAGCTGTCGTGGAGTCAGTCCTTGGACTTACACCACTGCACATTTTCATCATTCATTTCAAGTCAGCCCTGCAGAGTCTACTACGTATCCAGATCACATCCGGACTCTTAGCAAGTGACACTGTATATGCCGAACTAATATATTCCCTCCTGACGTATCGATCTGCTCTAGATCAGATGTTATGACGACGGAACTATTTCGTAGCAATAAATTTAGATCTCTTCTCCCAAGTCGGGAGACTTGGGCTGATGGCAGCCCCCTGTGGAAACCCCCGATGGCAATAATGGTTCACGGGGTGCAAAACTGATCATGGTGTAGGTGTTCGAATCGTTGTCCCCAACACCAGAATCTCTACCGCAATGGTCATCTGGCCCAGCGTCTTTCAATCGTATCCTTCTCAAGGGAACTAGGGGAGCAAACATATACATTTATTCAGGTAGCCAAGCTGCTATTAGGGTATATTCATCCTGGAGCATCTCCTTCAGGATGGACCATAGCTACTTCAAACCCTGTCCGCCCGAAACAAAGTCGTGCTATGTTGGGTGCCTGGACACTCAGGAGGAATGGTAACACGATCGCTGACGATCTAGTACGACAGGGTGCCTTCACACTGACTACATCTCCTGCGCCGTTTTGTGGTATTGGTTGGTCCACAATCAAAACCATGATAAACAAATGGGCTGCAGGAGAACATAGGAGGTACTGGCTCTCCCTTCCGGGGCTTCGTCTAGCAAAAGTGCTTGGCAAATCTCTGGATGCGTTCAAAGCAAAAGGTCTTGGCAGAGCGGACCTAAAGCTCCTAGTAGCTTACTTATTTGGCCACCACACTGTTAAATACCATCTACAGAAAATTGGCCTATCGGACTCTTCAGAGTGCAGGCTATGTCTAGAAGATGATGAAACCACCAGACATATTCTCTTCTGGTATGGGACAGAGCCTGTCACATGGGAAAGGAACGGATTAGTCCCTTCCATCTTAGGTCAGTACCAACAAAAGACCTACTGCTATTCATGCGGAATGAGAAGAGCCTTTTGTTTTTACTTAAGGGTATGGTACAAAAGACCTTTTGGTCGCAGTGCCCAACCTCTTTGTGAGAAACCCTTATTCAGAAAAAAAAAAAAAATCAGGGTGGCTAGAGAAGTCGATAGATTCAAAATTTTAATATTATTATTATGTCACGGTAGACAAATTTATTTTATTTCTTTTTACTACTTTGTTTGTTCATGAAGATACCTTACCCCAATACGTATTCAAAACTTTTTTAGAATTTCCATGAGCTGTATAAATTTGATCAAAATCGCTTGACTATGTCAGATAGCCTCGGTAGGACCGATAGGCCAAAATATCGTTTTTAGGGCATAATTCGGTTGATTATATAGATATCGAAATTTGGCATTCGAAAGTCTTTTAGAGTTTCCCAGCACTGTACACAATTTGATCAAAATCGGTTGACTTTATCATAAAATTCCCACAAAACCGCCCACAAGAAGATATTGTAACAAAATTTGGTTTTTAGCAGTCTTTTAAAGTTCTCTAGAACTGTACTATATTTTATCATAATCTTTTGACATTTGCTGAATAAATAATTTTCCAAAAAATTCCACTGTATTTTGTTTGTTCTTTTGATTCCTGATGCAATATATCGCATTTGATTGCATTGTGGTGGTACAGAATATCCCAGAATATTCCAGCTTTTATCTCGCAAATCATTAGGGAGAAAAATATACAAAAATTTGGTAACGCATTATCCATACGCAGGTTAAGTTTCTCGATGCCTGTTCATATCTGACCCCGTCCCATTGTTTGAGTAAATGCTTTGTATACATTAGGGTGGGTCACTTTAAGTGGAGCCGAAAAAGTTGTGTCGCCTCCTAGGAGTACTCTACGAACAATTCTAAGTCACTTTGCTAGAGATCGTAGATCTATCTTGAATTTAGAGCCAGAAGATTTTTAAAAATAGATTTTCTTGCTATAACGACAAAATGTAACAACAAATTCAACAATTGGATTTTTAAACCAAAACTTTTCATCTTTTTATGTATATTTTGAGGTTTTGGGGTTTAAGGAATTTATTTTTTATGTTTATTTTTATTTTTTAGGGCATTTCATGCTTATTTTGTCATTTCTTTTTAGAGAAAAATTACAAATTCCTTGGGAAATTCATATTTTCATTAGCCCAAAATATTCAGCATTGAAAATGAGGTTAAACGTCGATTTCGAAAATTCAAAGGAACATTACTCTATTAAGATTCTTTATTAAAATTGGGTAAGAACCTAAAAAAACCTGGCGTATTCCTTCATTTACAAATAAGCTAAACTTTTGTGAGCTTAATAAGCAACAAAGAGTTGACTTTTCTCAGATCCACATCAGTGCCTAGCTATACAAGCAAACAATCTCCCTTGAATAGGCGCAGGGCCACACCCACGCAGCCACTTCTGGCAAAAATATTTCGACAAAGTTAATTAGTTTAAGCGAGTTCAACAGTTTTAACTGGCACTAATTAGCGCTCGTTAAGAAAGTTATAAATTTTGTATTATTTGGGATATAAAATGAAAAACTTTTGAATTATATAAAAACAAACTGAATTTAGTCTGAAATTAAGACAACAGATACTAACGACATCTCGATACTAAATAATGCCATGAAAAGCTTCCTCTGTCTTTAGTTCCTCAGCACAATATTTATGCCCACAGTCTAAAATTTAAACAGAATATGGATATTATGTTAATTGAAATCTGTCAGATTCTGTGACCTGAAGTAGTCGCTCTTGCCGGTAATTTATTGAAATACTTGTTCGGCAGAAATTTCTCCATTTATTTTTCTGAATTATAAAAATTATATTGTAAGGTGTTAAGTTAATACAGACTTAAAAAAAAAATTGACTTTGAATATTAATAAGAAACAACACAGATTATGGGACTGGTTGAACTTATTTCTATTGAGTGGTTTATTTTTTTTAAGACAGTAAAAAAGTGTAACTAAGAATGGTAATTCTTATTGAATACCACTGTGTGGTTGTTCTTCGCTTGATAGTATCTTATTGACTCTTTGACATTATATAGTATTTACAAGAACTAAAATATATAAATGAAAATAATATTAGTTGTTGATGCTTACAATTTAAAATTAATTGAAGCAGTTATACCAATAAGATACAACTTTGCAGTATGAAATTGGAATTTTTTATTAATTTTATTTGGTTTTATTTTCAAATTTTTCATAGTTCCGAGTGAACTTCGAATTGGAGCTTAAAATATACTAGAGAGCTCGGCAGACATTGTCCTGCCCAAACTTTTTGAATACTCTTAAAGTGAATAAACATCGTCAGATTCTCTAGTTAGCTTATCTGGCAAAATATTAGATTCTCAGACTAGTTTGCAGTTCGATTCAAACTTGCACCATTATTAGTCGAATGTCGCGCTTCACGAGTCTGTCTTAACTGAATTCTTTCACGTTCATTGCGATCCTCACGGCCTGGGCAGTACGATTAAATTGGTAATTAATTGGATTCGGTGCATTCCTTCCAAAATAAATACATTATGCATTCATCGATTAGAAACGGCATTCCCAATTGTCCTAACGCTTTATTAACTATCGCCAAACATAGATCTTCAATATGAATTAAAGCTTCATTGAAAACTTCCGGCGTAAATTCCATTACTGGATTAAGTTGTGCTTGACGTACTCGAAACAATATATCTTCTGATAAATAATCTTGATATATACACACAAACACATTGAATTAGGCTTAATACCTCCGTATTGACAACCCCTAGCACACGCAAAAAAATCCGATTTGAAATTCATCGAAGCGTTCATGAGAACCTTCGTAACACGTAAAACATAAGTTTCTTTTATACATATATATCTATATAAATAATATTAATTATAAATTATAAATAATATTAGTTGTTGATGCTTACAATTCACAAGTTGTTGAAGCAGTTATACCAATAAGATGCAACTTTGCAGTAAGAAATTTCAATATTTGGAGTTCACTATATCCTTTGGTTTTATATTGCAGTGAAAAATTTTTGTATTGAATTTTCGAATTGATTTAGATTATAAATTATAAAAAATATTAGTTGTTGATGCTTACAATTCACAATTTGTTGAAGCAGTTATACCAATAAGATGCAACTTTGCAGTACGAAATTTGAATATTTGCAGTTCAGTATATCCTTTGGTTTTATATTGCAGTGATAAATCTTCGTATTGAATTTTCAAATTGACTTAGATTATAAATTATAAAAAATATTGGTTGTTGATGCTTACAATTCACAATTTGTTGAAGCAGTTATACCAATAAGATGCAACTTTGCAGTACGAAATTTGAATATATGCAGTTCAGTATATCCTTTGGTTTTATATTGCAGTGATAAATCTTCGTATTGAATTTTCAAATTGACTTAGATTATAAATTATAAAAAATATTAATTGTTGATGCTTACAATTCACAATTTGTTGAAGCAGTTATACCAATAAGATGCAACTTTGCAGTACGAAATTTGAAGGTTTTTTCAGTGAGGAAGGTTTTTTTTTTTTTTTTTTTTTTTTTTTTTTTTCCGTGAGGTGGCGGATTAAGAATATCCACCTCAGTGTTCCTCTGCTTGTCGTAAAAGGCGACTAAATGGGAAATTGAGATCGGTTCAACCGATCATACATAATATACCGCTTCGCGCACCCCTCTCATAAACGAGATCGGTTCAACCGATCATACATAATATACCGCGTCACGCACCCCCTCATACACCCTCTGATGGTACCCTATCACTCTGAGGTTTAGAACCGTAAAGGTTGGCAACCAAATAGGAGGGGGGTTTTTAGTCGGTAGGCGCAGTATGCGAATCCGACACTACCCTCCCCGGGTGTCTTTCTGAAGATTTCCCCCCTCCTACTATCCAATAAAAAAAAAACGAAATTTGAATATTTGCAGTTCAGTATATCCTTTGGTTTTATATTGCAATGGAATATTTTCGTATTGAATTTTCAAATTGACTTAGATTATAAACCTGCAGAATTACATTATAAGTAATACCAGTTTTTTAAGAAACTCTTTCATTTTTTTTTTCTTAACATTTCGGTTACATTTTTAAGTTCTCACTCAATTTAAATTAAAAACGCCTGAAAGCCAACTAGCGGAAAATTGGGAAGAGCTATTTTTCGTAAATTTTAAATATAAAATTTTCAGACAAAGAAAAATTCGGCTTTGTCCCGAAAACGAATCGTAATACTCAATTTTTTAGAATATATGTTTAATGGTCCCAATTTGACAACAACGAATTTTTGTGGTTTTGACAACAACGAATTTTTGTGGTTTGAAACCGAGAGTAAGTAAAACGAATCGGCAAAATCGGTTTAAAAAAAAAGTACTAATTTGTTACTGAAATAATTTTTATTCCTTGATATTCTCATTTGAAGTTAATGACAATTTATAGTTATATATTAATTCACAATTATTTTGTATTATTTTTTTTCTTGAAAATGAATTTATTTCATCAAGGGATAGGGTTCCTGCGATACACAAAAAAAATTTTGTGTGAACCAAAAATAGCTTTGCCGTATTTAATTTCCATAAATATTGCTGCTAAAGTAATAATTAAATTTTTTCACGGTTATTACGTTGTGATGACGTTGCCAACTTAGACGAGGTCCTTGAAAACATGAAAAGAATAGTTTACTATAGAAATCATCGCTATCCCTGCTTTTATGCACCACAAGAGCCGCATAGATTCCGATAAGGAGTCGCTTAATACAACCAATGATATCAATAGTGAATCCCAAGACTGACCAGAGTTCAGATGATTTCGAGGCTCCCCTTAAAGGTAGCGCCTCAACTAGGTTCGAATAGAGTAAGAGGTATCTTTTGTTTTTTTTTTCTTTTGGCTTAATGTAGCCAAGACTTTTTTAATTCACTGTATAGTAAATGTACATAAAACTAAGCCTTGTAAATGCTCCACTAAGACGCTCACGTAAATTGCGCAAAGATATATATATATATATATATATATATATATATATGCATATATATAGAGGATTTATACTCGTACCTGGCGTTTGTCACGTTCGCTGACTTTGCTCATCAATGTGTCAAAGCGCTTTGTAACCTTAATTAGCACACACTAATCGGTTTACAGTGGCGCAACTAAAGGCTAATTATCATAAAATCATTAAGCGGTATTAAATTTATGCAACACATAGGGCATATACAGCTACATATAGTACATAGACATATACATACATATATACATATGTATGTACGTATATAATCGCCAAGAAAAGCAGCAACAGCACAAAACAACTCAAATTGTGCGTCTCATTTTCGATATTTAATTACTTTTTTGGCACACACTTCATTACAAGCGGCTTTGGCGGCACACAGATACTCACACAGATACGCACCCACACAAGCTAGCAAAAAATCTATTGTATATTTATATGTATAAGGCAACGCCCAAAAGCAGGCAAACATCATCAGCTCAGCAGGCGCAGCTGGCCTGGCTTTTACTTTTTACCTATATTTTACCTAGAAGACGTGCTTAGCAGTTAATACAATAAGACAACAAATCACGCATATATATATATATTTATATATATATATGTATAAGTACATATATACATGGAATACCTACTAGTTTATGTGCGCATGTGTGTGTTTGTTTTATTGCCAACGCCGCAAAGTATGACATGCCTCTTATGAAATTGGCAGCCAAAGTCTTTAAGCTGTCAGCTGCTGTTGTTGTTGTTGCTATTGTTGCATGCCCCAAGAACAAGAACAATGCCGCCGTCGGATCATCCACGTTATCCTATTGTACTACAACTTGTACTTAACCGCCAGGGGCAACACCAAAATGCTTTGATTTAATTTGACTAGCCCAACATGAGAGGTGTAAAGCCATAACTTTTGGATAACAATGTAAAGCAACATTTGTTCCAAGCTGGTATTATACGAAAAAAAAAAGACAATCTTATCCGAAAACAGGATATATCAAGTAAGTGACGATTTATATAAAATATATAAATAAATAATAAAATATTAAGGGGTTGAAACATGCGGGAGATATGGGCAAAACCGATTTTTGCTTACGTAGTTTGTAGCAACTATGGGGGTCCGATTTTGTCTGTATCAGTACGTATTTGTCTCTACCTCAAATATTTTTATTAAATATAAGATTTCGTTGAGATGAAAAATGATTTATGTTTATAGCGGTTTTAATATAGCCCATATATGTATATGTTTACTTGACGCATATATATAACTACTTAAAATTGTTCTTAATGTCAAATTTGACAAGAAAGGTTGATAAATTTGAAATTTATAAATATTCTTTAGCTAGATAGGCAAATTTGACCACTATGTGATTGTTCTTTCATTCCTAAATATTTATATTCTCTAGATCCCTTGGAGTTTTAGGATTTAGAGTTTACTTACAAATATGAACTCCTAACTTTTTTGTTGGTTAAGTTCCGATAAAGTCGAATCGAATTGAAACTGATTTTTGTGAGTTTTATCCTTAAATATCTTCAGCCGCAGTCAAGATAATCATTATAAAATATTTAAGTTCAATTTTTTTATACTTCCATTCCAAGCTCTTATGCTTATTTGTCACTATTATAGGTTTGGGCATTTGTTTGTTTGTTAGTTGCATTTTATTCGTATCTTTTTCAACAAATGTCCATATGTGCAGTATATAAGAAATTCAATTTTGAAACTATTCATTTATGTATCAAAGAATAATATTGCCCGTATGTGAATATCGCAATTTTCGCCTATTTTTTTACGAAAACTCATCTGGTGGTTCTCCATTGAACGCTGATAATGATCCGTGGGTTTCAATTGTAACATCACTTTAATCTTTTCAAACAACTTCAATTTTCATAGTAACCTTGTACTAATTTCAATTTTTAAAAATGTTGAAGAGCATTCTCTTTGGGCGAGTATGTTTCGAACTGTGAATATTTAACAAAGCAGCAGATGGCCCACCCTGTAGTAGCAAGCATAAATTCCTAGCACCCATTGTGTTGCCAATTTTTTTGAATAAGAAGGCAAAGTTTGATGGTCACGGTAGGGGGGAAGGCGTGGTTGCTAAATGGGTATGTGACAAAACTGTTGGTCGTTCCTAAATCGTTTTGTCAGATCCTGCCTGCTCATAATATACATTTTTCAGTGAAGTTCTTAGCTCTTTTTCAGTTTCTGAGATCGTTTTGTTTATACAGACAGATATTTAGGCAGATAGAAAGAAATACTTGGCTATATGTATATTCATACTTATGAAGAATATGTGAAAAAGTGGAAAATATAAAAAATCTTTGAATTTATACCAAAGACTATTATATTCCAAAGTTCTTAGTGACAAAGTATATAAAAGGGTAGCTGAATTGGTACAGATATGGATTCAAAACCATGAGGCTATGGTTCGATTCGTCGTCCAACAAATTTTTTTGTATTCTAAGTGCCAATTATTATTAACCCTGGTTCCATGTCGGATGATTCCGAACTGCCTCTATGTTGGGCGTAAGCTTTGCATGCAAGTAGTCTTCGTTGTCATCTTCGTAGAGTGGCCTCTATAAGTTTGATGAAATAAGTATATCGCGGGGTGTTAATTTTATTGAGGACTGAAGGAAGGCGAGCTTCCTTGACCAAAATATTTGAAAGATCTTACGAAGACATCGATTGACATAACTGCTTGTTTTGTTTCGAGATTTTGGTTCGGACACTATAACAATTCGATGGCCCGATATTTTTTAGTCGTGTTCTTGCAGTTACATGTGTCATTATGCCTCCGTTTCGCGTTACTTACCTTCCCAAATATTGAAACTCATCGACTCTTCTGACGTCGCATTGATTCGCATTTCTGATGTCTTGTCCTGTCCGGATCTCTATGTATAGGTTCCCGTTATTCCAAATACGAACATAGGGCCTCTATATATAGGACTACTTACCAGTTAGACCCTCACTTGTAAGCCTATGTGAGCCTTGTAAACAACGAAATGTTAATGTTTCTCAAACCCCATACCCCATTCGCTCCTGCGTATGATGGCCATCAAAAGCTATTGTTAAAAAAAAACAATAAAAGTCATTAAAATTTTGTTGTTAAGCCCAAATAAAAAAAAGAAAACATGAACCTTAAAATTTCTAGTTACATTTATCAGTGCCACGCCCATGTGCCACAGATATTCATGCCACATTTAATGTCGCTTGACTGTTTTGCTTTTGTCACAGTGTTTATGCTTTCATTGTTGCTTTCATTATTTTTCATCCACTGTCAGTACGTTTAACTTTTCCGCTCAGCTGCATGTTCCAAGCACCCAGAGCCTCACCAGCATCCACAAACTGAAACCTGGCTGTAGGTTCACCTGTAATATATGTGTTTAGAACTCTCCAGCTCCTGTTCCTTTTGAATTCTGGCTGCGTATTAAACCTATATATATATATATATATACCTATATATATACTACTATATATACATACATTTATTTGCAGGTCTCATTAAGCATATCCATTTTGCTGTCGCTGACTGTGTTCTTCCTGCTGCTGGCGGAAATCATTCCGCCCACATCGCTGGTGGTGCCGCTGCTTGGCAAGTTTGTGCTCTTCACCATGATACTGGATACATTTAGGTGGGTGCTTTGTACGAACTGAACATCTGACTGCACCGACTGACTACTCTACTCCCAGTATCCGGACTATAACTACGGTGACTTTTGTGACATGGCACGCACACGTTCGATTTGCGTGCCAACTGATAAAAACAGGAGCCTAGGCTACTACTTCCTTGTATATTTGTTTTTTTCTTTTTGTTTTCGTTACTGCTGTCATTGTTATTTATTGTGCGAGTGCTGTTAAAAACGGAAACGGAAACAAAAAATAAAACTTTGCTCATATTTTCAATATTCTCTATCCGCTTCTGGAGACTATGTCCTTGTTTGCTGCGCCTACTACTGCTGTGCCGTCCTACCCCAAGCTAGAACGACACTCAATTTTGTGGAAAAATGCACACTTGGCAGTCTGCCCATAACCATATGACCAGCTAGCATAGGCATAGCCTAATGACTGCCACCGCCTCTGACTTCTCTGTCAGCCTTCATAAATGGCCATCAATTTACAGCAATTTGCCACACCCTTAGCCGGCAGCGAAAAGCGCGACCTAGCCCAATCCCGCTTAATTATTTGTAAACAAAAGAGTAAAGTCCGAGATTTGCTAGAACTTGTTCCGGAGCGGGCAAAATGCCCAAATGGCCGCAGGGCTAAAGCGTGCAGAGAATGACCGACCCAACTACCAAAACACATCGCTCAATTGTTGCACTTGAGGTCTTGATTTCAGTCAACGCCGGGTTTGACTTCTAGTGCAGAAGCGCGGCGCAACAGGAATCACGTCAATGATGTAATTAGGCTGGGTGGTGTCTGTCTACAGACTTAGCCGGCTGTCTGGCTGGAACAGCTAATTACCAATGGGCGTTGTTCTTGCACAGTTTTTTGCACCCACTCCAGTTCAGCGCTGCTGTAAGGTTAGAAGCTAATTACCCGGACTAAGAGACTCACTTAATCACGCCGACAAACAGACAGCGCGTACAGATACTTGACTCTGCTGTTTCCCCTCTCTGACTACAACTTTTCCGGCTCTTCCGCAGCATCTGTGTAACCGTGCTTGTACTGAACATTCATTTCCGTTCACCACAAACGCATACAATGGCACCTTGGGTGCGCACAGTGTTCATCAATCAGCTGCCACGCTTTATTGCCATGCGTCGTCCGCTTTATCCGATCAGCGAGATGATGTAAGTAACTAAAACCCGACTCCAGCTGACCGTGCAGCTTCTTAATATCAATGTATAATTCTGTAGCAAATCTTCGCGCCGTCTCATGGTGCGCACTTGTAATGGACTCGAACTGAGGGATCAAATACCACCGTTGCCACCGCCCGTGGCCTTGTCGCGGTAAGTACTTGATAGCTCACACACTGTTTGCCATAGCTTTACCTTATTTTTGCACAGAATGCACCATAGCCCCAAGACGACGTCGCGCAGCACCTCGCCACACCTGCAACATAGAGTACAAACGCTGAATCTCATGGATGAGATTGGCAGCGGCGGCGGTGGCATGGGTCTAGGTTGTGGTGCTTCAACTATTACGGGCCATCTGAGCTCACTGTATCCGCCAACGATTTCCACAGTTAATCAGCAGACCTCGACCACCTCGTCGCTGATCGATGCTCAGTATCACAATCAGTACCAACAGACAGGAGGCTCGCTGCTCGATCATCCGCTTACACCAACCAAGTTTCGCCAAATGACCTCGACGTCTAGCCAAACAGGAAATGGTTCATCAGCTGTTCAGCATCATCATTATGCACATGGCAGCGTTGCTGGCAAATCCTCGTCCACCTCCACACTACATCAGCATCACCAGCAGCAGCAGCTCGTGCATCAGGCCAGCCAAGCCTCATCCTATCATTTGTATCGACAACAGTCGACCTCGTCAGCCAACTTCTCCCCACTGCCGCAGCATGCGCATCAACATCATGCTTCTACCACCACCTGCGATCTGTTAGGCAGCAACAACCCCAATGTGATAAAGTCCACGACGACGGTCAACTCGGTGGCTACAGCTTCCACGCTAGCCGACTCCTGCTGCAGCGGCACCATACAAATACATCAGGGCATGGGCGCCGGCATCGCCTGCCAATCATCGGAGCAGCAGCAGCTGCATCATGGCCGTGCAACTACCTCGGCTGCAGCAGCAGCCGCAGCAGCTGCGGCAGCGGCGGGTGCGAGCAGCTCCACGGCAGCAGCCGGTGGCAGTCTGGCCACGCCGCCGCCGCCACCGCCGCCGGCCTGTGATATACTGCCCGCCTGTCAGCGCGAAGGTGGGCCACATTGCTGCTCCGGCCGTTCGACGGTACGCCAGCGTTGGCACACTTGCCCCGAACTGCACAAAGCCATGGATGGTGTGACGTACATAGCGGATCAGACGCGCAAGGAGGAGGAGAGCACACGGGTAAGTTAGACACAGGCTGTTTATGTCCTTGAGCCATGCACTTACAGCAAGGACAGGGCCAAAATAAAAGAGGCCAAGTGGCTGCCGCAGTGGCAACACCATTTATTGATTGTTCTGCTCTCATGACGGGGGGCGCTAGGGGCGCGTCGACTGACAGTTGGTTGCATAATTTCATGGCAAAGCCGCTTATCATTGCCGCAGCTTAGCGCTTGTCGACGTTGTCGGCTGATCCCCAAGCGGACGGAAGTCGTCGTCGTCGTCGCCGGCGTCTGCGTCTGCCCTACAAACGGTGGCAGCCGGTAGGGGATATGCAATGCCAACGGTGTTACATGCGGGATTTTCAGTGCAGAGATGTGGGAGTGGCACGGCTTGCGTTTGCCTCTCTACTAGGATGGCAATCAAATGCGCAATAAATTAGAGCAGCCTTAGACCAGATTTATTAAAATGTCAATAATCGATGGGCGGTACAGGCAGATGATGACTACGACAACGACGACGACGACTTGAACTTTTTGGACCGACTAGGAGCTTCACTGACACTTTCTAGGCAGGACAAGCTGCTTCGTCTAAAAATTGTCACACAAACACACACTGCGCAGTCGATAATCATATTGATAATGATGCTGCTGATGAGATGTTAATGATGTTGTTGATGACGATAATGTGAGCATCGTCTGAGCTTGACCTTTTATTGACCTTCGCTGTTCCTGCTGGATGCTGGGCAACAACAACAGCAGCAGCACTAAACAACAGTGTTGGGAATATGAGCTGCTGCATTGTCATCCATTTGTCTATGAGTTTCGATTTTTTCTCTTCCATATTCCACGCATATTTCTTTAGTTTCTTTTATTATAAGAATACCCTTACGAAGGAGATATGCTATGTGGAAAAGGGCTACCAAGACAAAAATCGAAAAATTCTATTAAAGCAAGAACAAAATAAGAATTAGGTACAGCTTTAGGTCGGCTAACTTCTGAAGAGTCTGATGTCAATTTTATAATATACTGAATTAAGGACTTTTCATTTTATTAAATTCATTCTTAAATTTCGATTTCAATGCTTCTTAAGCCTGTTTCCGCAAAGATCTGTGCGAAGTTGTGGATAGATACCAAAAAAAATTTTAAATTCGAATTCTAATTCTAATTAAGCTAAAGCTTAATCGAACGATATAAATCCATGTATTCAAACTTTTTGTAGCCATTGCCCTTTGAGTCCGAGTCGCTCTATCAAAACCATGATTAAAAATTAAGCCCACTTAATAAAGTTAACTAATGAATACAAAAAGTCTAACATAATCTAGAAGAAGTGGACTCATAGTAATTGTTTTAGAATTTTTGGATGAAAGTGTGTCTGTATGTAGCTTCAAGATTCTATAAGTCTAAGAGATAAATCTTATGTAATCTTTGGAAATTGTGCAAGTGAAGTTCCCATCTGCACGGAGAAAAGAACACGCAAGTGGCGTTGGATCAACCATGCACATCGAAGCAGAATTGTCTGGAATGGAATCCTCAAGGAAACAGTCGAGTTGGAATACTAAATACAATATTAAACGACTAGTCCACACACAACATCAGCTGAGACACAGCAAAGCAAACTGTGCCAAACAGAGTCCCGTGGAAAGTACTTCTATAAGCCCCAAACTCTCTGGAGTAGTACTAAAAGGAAAAAAAAAACTTTGAAAAGATAGTGGGCAGGAATTATTTCAGTATGCCGACATGTATAAATTTTCAAATGGCTCAACAAAAAAAAGAAGCTCTATGAAGAAAGTAGTCCGAGTGATTTTTTTCGAGTGTACAGAAGAACTGCCGACGCTTTCTACAATGGTATTGCTGGATTGGGGTCTAACGAAAATCTCGAAAAAAGAAAAAAACGAAGTTTGATCGCTCCACTCCACAACCAGCGCAAGTTTCTTCTTCACGCTGCGTCTTAGGTACTCCTTTCGAATCATTTAATCTAAGAAGTGCTTGAAAATTAATTTTGAACTTTGGGGTAACGAGGACGATACGTGGCAGTCAGTGTATACACTCGAAAAAAAAAATCAATGCATATACTTTCCAGACGGACGCTGCATAAAGCATTTAAAGAAATTCAATTTTTATATATTTTTTTCGACTATAAACGAGAGCTTTTTTTCGTTAGCCTATAACGCCATTAAAATTCTTCAAGTTCTGGCTTACAATCCTTTTGGAATTTTTGTTAGCCTATACATTTCGTATAAAAATAAGAATGCACCTTCAAGTATATATTTTATATTCCCATTCAGGAAGACTCGGCTTTTTTTTAAAGTTAAATTCATTTAGGACTGAATCTATCTATCTTAGTATATATTTAATACTTACGATATATTTAATACTAAAATCTTTGAAGATTTCAGACAGATTTGAACGACTATGTCTATAAGTCCGACAGCCAACTGTTTCTTTTTTTTTTGGTTTTTCGAGTACATTCAATAAAACCCATTTGAATTGGCCGAAAAAAGATTGTTTCACTCAAGTATATTATTATAAGAATTTTTCGGGATCTCTATTTTCGTTAAATTAAAAATAAAATAAAATAATCCGAATCTCAGTTTTTAGAATATAAAAATTCCTATAATATATACGAAACCCACTTCTTTTTACAATCGTTCCAAGCATTCTCAAATATGAATTTCAGTTTAAAAGGAATAAGTGAAAAAGTAACCGAAAACATGTTTTAAAAAAAAATATCAAAAACGAATCTTAAAAAAAAGAATGTTATTTTCGAGGTTTTCAACCCAAAATTATCTTAAAAAATTCGTAATTTTTGAAATTCACGCGATGATATTAAAACTTGTACACTAGTGTGAACAGCCGATATGATCAACTTATATTTGTGAGGAGCTCTGCTTACCTGAATTGCAATTGTAGACTTATGGTTTGAAATTTTTGTCTACCTTTTGGGGATAGCAAAAGTTTGCTATTATTATTGTTACTGCCGCCCACAGCAAAAAGTTGTCTTTGGATGCAATCTATGCCTCTAGAAGCTACGTTGTCATGAAAAATAATCTCTACTTTAGCAACATTTATTAACATGCATCAACTTTTTATCTTGTTCCACCAAATTTTGGCTATCTAAACTTCATAGAAACAGTTGATACTATCGATAGTATCGACAGTTGACAGCTCTACTTTTTGTTAGGGTGTCTAATTCTCGATGGATGAAATATATTACATATACGCGTATTTTTTCCACACACACACGCACACAACATCCATAGACATAGTGCGTATGTGTTGGTGCGTGCCATCAAAGCAACTCTGTCCAAGGAGAACAAAAGTTTTAATGACTTTTCATGCGCCTTATGAAAGAAAAGACAGCGGCATCTTGCCAATAACCTTGCAGTTGCTTTTTGGGCCAGAGATAAAGAGGCAAAGATATGGCGACCCGGACTTGACCCAGCTTGTTCCGGCTGGTTCCATAATGAATGTGTCTTATGGCGTACAAATGCCAATAAAAGTATTTTATTAAAATTACACACACATTCAATCATTATTGGAATGTCATGCTGAGCTTAGGCCACGACAGGACATTAGCCGGCATACGAATAGGACCTGCCAGTGACAGTGGCAGTGGCATTGGCGGTGGCACAATCATGACCACAACAAATGGGCAGTGTTTGGCCTGGTGGCATTTACATGAAGTGTGCGTAATTTGCCCGAGTGGCCGGCAGCAGCTGTCAAGGCATCGCCGCCTTATGACCCAGACATGCCTGCTATGCGGGGACTTCTTGGGCATATGCATACATATGTTTATCCATACATACATATGTGTAGCTACTATATGTATCGTATATTTGTGGCTGCATTTATGTTGAGCTACGACACATAAGCTGACGAGACTATAACACAAAACTCTTTAATATACAGTGAAGCTTCAAAAATGTCTATGAGATAAAATGAAGCAAGCTCTGGCTGGTTAAATCAATCTTAAAAACAGTTGGTGGTTCCAAATGAGTGTTCATGGGTATCTATAACTTCTCACCAAACAAGTGTAAACCAAATGGGATTGGTCAGTGGCAGCTTCTCTTAAAAGCCTGTCCATGATATCCGAAAACGATATCTCTGAAATCAGTTGTTACTTTTGATAAAAGTAAATGAAATTTTATTCAATAAAATCTTAAAATTCAAAAGATTTACACCACAGCACTGTCTTCAAATTTTCGAAATTTATAATCAAAATAAGTGTTCATTTGACATTCCACGATGTCCGACCAATAACCAGAATGAAAATATCGCTGTTGAAGAGGACAGAGGAGAAGAAAATCCAAATTTCTTTATTCGCAACGTGTTACCATTAATGGTGATCGATTACCAAAGCAAGTGACTGTCTGCGCCGGCATTTGTGCCAAAACAATTTTGAGTTTTTTTCTTTCGAGACGGCGATATCAGTGTATGTTGCGAAATTATCTCTGTTCGAAAAAGATCTGGTCGAATACTAGTTTCAAAAAGACAGTCGACCGAACTATGCATCTTTTGCAATGAACCTTACCTGATAGTATGATAACAAAAAATTATGATGTCGATTGAAACATGAATGTTTTCAACGCTTTTAACTGAAAACCATCGATGGACCGATATATCGTAGCTTGAATTAAGATTATATAAGGAATAAATAATCTGTCTCACAATTTAAAAGTAACAAAAACAGCAGAATACTATCCTTATATTATATCCTTGTATTATCCTCCTTCAATAATAATAGTCCTTTTGCCGGGTTCAATGAGTTCCAGATGTTACTGAGCTCAGCCCATATTCATGCTCTGTCTTTGGAATCGAAATCTATTTTATAATCCACAGCATTTTTTTTTTTAATCTAAGCATTTTGGATCATAAGTTGCAGGCTTATTATTATGAAAACTTTAAGAGTAGAAGATCCTGAGAGTATCAACCTTCTTGTGTAGTTCGTTGAAGTTTTCGATGTTGAGAGTACTTTTAGGCATGAAATCAACATTTTCCTTATACCCTGTACCAAAAGTAGAGAAGGAGACACTAAAATAGCTCCAATATAGACAAGAGAACAAAAGAAATTGATTGAGACATGTCCGTCTGTTGGAATAAACATCAGGATTATAGAGACTATAAAAGCAAGGATAACCAAACATGACATTTGTACTCTTTTTGTGAGTAGTAGGTTTCGCAAGAATTCAAGAAAAGCTTTAGACAGTTTTTAATAAATGGCTTACTGGTCAACATCCTATCGGACAACATGCCGTATCGGCAACATTAGGGGTTTTCGAGAGAGAAATAGTTGGACCGACAAATGTGGATGGTGATTTCCTTATTCTTTTTTTTTCTCGAATATTTATTATTGGAAATCAACCCTTGATTTTATGGGTTATAATCCAACATTTATGAAAAGTAAGTCACTATACACTTAAAGAAACCTTTTGTGTGGTATCATTTAGATTACTCTATATACATATGTACAATATTTAAAAAATCAAGTAGACTCTATGATATGACACGCCTTCTGAGGTCGTTTGGATGAAGGCGTTTTAGGCGTCTTCTTGGTCTATGACCGGCCAGGGCACATGCAAGCGAGTTCAGATGGTTCCTAATGCGATCAGCGTAACGGTCGCTAAGTTTATTCAATACATCACCCACATAGGGAATGCCTAGATCCTTGTGAAGGTTTCGATTTCGGATATACCACGGGGCATCTGCAATTTTGCGCAAAGTTTTGTTTTGTAAAATTTGGATTTTTTAATATTTGACTTGGCAGCTGTTCCCCAGATTTCAATGCCATAAGACTAAGTTGGCATAATTAAACTCTTATATAGAATTATTTTATTATCCAAAGATAGCTTGCTATTTCTACCAAGTAGCCACTCCATTTTGCCAAGTTTGGTTCTACATCTTGCTGTTATTATTTTAATGTGGTCCCTCCAACACAATTTTTTGTCGAGGTGAATTCCGAGATACGGGTGTGATGTTTTCATTGGAATTATCTCTTCATTTAAAGTAAGCGCAGGACTTGGGTCTTTCCTTAACGAGAATAAAATGCTGGAAGATTTGTCACCATTAAGCTGGATGTTCCAGCGTTTCGCCCAAGTGGCTATAATGTCCAGTTGGTTCTGTAAGGTATCAGCAGCCATTTGAACGCTGGAGGAAGACGAATGAATGGCAGTGTCGTCAGCATACGTTGCCGTTATAAGCTCAGAACTGCCCGTCGAGCTCGCCATGTCCATAGTAAAAATGGTGAATAAAAATGGAGATAGAACGCTACCTTGCGGCACTCCAGCTTTAATGATCCGTCGTTACGAGAGTTCACCTTTCACCATAACTTTGAAAGATCGATTGTCAAGAAATGATTTTATGATTTCATAATGAGGAGCAGGAAGGGCAGATTTAAGTTTTTGTAGTAACCCTTCGTGCCACACTCTGTCAAAAGCATCCAAAAATGCTGCCATGCAGTAGCGACGATTCTCGAAGGAGTCTAAGATGTGTTGCACCACTCTATGAGCTTGCTCAGGCGTGCCATGTTTCGGACGAAAACCGAATTGATGCGCTGGAACTTGGGACGTCACGCTGGAAACTGACAAAACTCTGCTCAAAAAGATTCTTTCAAAAATTTTCGCGAATACTGGTAGCAAACTAATCGGACGATAAGATGCAATGGAGATGGGGTGGCAGGGCTTTAGAATCATAATAATTTGAGCACATTTCCACTCCTTTGGGAAATATGCCAGACGCATAATTGCATTGAATATCTTGACTAGAGCCAGAATGCCCGCCATTGGAAGAGCCTTAGCAACTCTGGCATCAATTTTATCAAGACCTGGAGCTTTTTTGGGGATGAGTGCTTTTATTTGATCTACAATTTTGTTAGATCGCACTGGGCATACTGGCAAGTCCAGTTGAAGCGGTGTAGATAATGCCTCCAAAGTTTCCTCGACCTCAGCAACTGAGTTCAGATTGAAGGGAGTAAAACGATCCTCCAGGTGATGTGCAAAAGTTTCAGCACGGGCGCGGTCAGAACGACACCAGAACCCATTGGCGGTTTGAATAGGAGCGCTTTTAATGGCTGGTTTTTTTAAGTACCGTGTCAGACGCCATAGGCTGCGGCTTCCATCATCATTTGGACTTACATTAGTAAGAAGAGAATTTATCCTTCGTTGATTTAAGTTATTTAAAGCTTCTTTAAGTCTGTTAGCAACATTACGATAGAGAGCCTTGTCAGCTGGATCATGCGTTCGAAGATAATTTTTTCGCAGGCGACGCTTCATCCTCAAAAGCTGAGCTGTCTGCGCATCAAGAGAATCACGAGGCGGGTGTTGACGGTGACCAGCGTGTGTAGGAGCAGCTAGATTAGCAGCATCAGTTATGTTCTTGTGTAGCAGTTCAACGGCTTCATCAATATCCTCCTTGGTATTGATTTCCATTTGAAGATGAGTTTTCATATCAATATGACGTTGGAACGTCTTTATACACGCAAATCTATGTAGGAGCATTCCATTTTTATCGTAGATAGCAACGTTAGCAGTAAACTTGATTAATAGCGGTAAATGATCTGAATCAAGGTCTTCAAGAGATTCTATGGAAAGCTGTTGCGGATGAACAGTCAAATAGATAAATGGACCTACTTATTAATTTTTTAACTTTATTTGGTAGATTTGGATAATTCGGTTCGCACTCCCAAAATAGAGGAAGTTGAAACGAAAATAGATTTAATTACTGAGCGCACTCGCGACAAAGGCGATTTGGTCAACGGCGCTCCCTAGTCACCATCCGAGTAACTAAAAATTATGACAAAATTCAATAAAGTGAAAAAAAAAAGAATACTAATAGCTCCTGTAGTCTTCGAAAGACATGCTGGACAGACGCGCAAAACAAACTAACATCCCTAAACTGAAATCCTTTGATCATTTGCCTGGAGTCACATTTCTGCAGCCATAATTATTTATTTAACTATCTAAAGTGTCACAATAATATTTTTATTATTCCATCTATTGCTCTAATTTAAAGGTCAAAGAGGACTGGAAATATGTAGCCATGGTACTGGATCGTCTCTTCCTATGGATCTTTTTTATAGCCGTCTTTGTCGGCACTGCAGGCATTATCCTGCAGGCGCCCACATTATACGATACCCGAGTGCCAATCGACATAAAGCTGTCGGAGATTGCATCGACGACGGCCAAGCCAAATGTGGCGCGTCCTGTGTTGTAAGTGCAACAAAAAAAAATAAAAATTTAATACAAAAAAAAACAACACTGGCACAAAAAACAACAACAAAAAAAACAAAAAAGAAAAATATATAAGAACAACAACAACACACAGACAGTCTGACGTGCAACATGATTCGCATTTGTTTTTATGTATAATTATAATTATAATTACTGTTAATTGTGTGAGAATTTTTTTTTTTAGGGGAAATACTTATTCTAACTTTTATGCTGTTCTATTGAAGAATAGATTTTCTTGTCTAGTTTTGGTTTTCTAAACACAACAACAAAAACTTGTTCCAACAACAAATTGAAATAACTAAATATAATTAGCGAAAAACAAATTAAACGTAACTTAATATTAATAAATAAATGTAATTGTTATATAAAAACCGAAATATATATATACAGTGGATTTCATAGCTATAGGACAGTCTGAAAATTTTGTGTTCAAATGTAAATATTTTGGTTCATAAGCACGATCCAGCAAAACTTCCTTTTACAAAAACAGCTGCCTAATATTGGAGCTTTTAATTTACCGTAAGGTTATTGCACTGTTGCTTCACACGGTGCTTCGCAATAGCTTATGCATCGATAAGTCATTTTTGATGCAATTTTGGTGTTTCATTACTATAGGACAGTGATCTATTATAAGGAAATTAACTGTAAGGATGGCATAAATACATTTTATTTCAATTTGAAATCACGTTTTAGTAATTTTATGATAAATCGACGCAATATGTGAATATTAGTTTATGGTAGAGAGACCATATAATTGCGAAAAACGACGTGGGCAGAGGATGATGTATATTTTATGGAAAAACATATGAACCGATACATAATTATTTGGAATTTGGAATTTTTAATTTCTTTGGAAACATCGAGAAGTAAAAACAATATATTTAAAAGATTATTGGTAAGATTTCGGAGTGGTAAAAACGAATAATCTTAAAAAATTCATAATTTTCTTCAGTTCATTGATCAGAGTTGATGCCAATAGTGAACCATAAAGTGTCCAAAACTACAATTTAGTAAATCGTCCAGAAGTGCCCACGAAAGACGCATGTCAGGATGTCCAAATCTTGAACCACTAAAGATATGCCCGCTTTGAATTCACTGTTGTAACTAATTTTTAATAGGCGCGCTTTTGCGTAATTTTTTGTGCATGTTTTTTAAAGATTCTCCTTATAAGGTTGATTGTTTTTATATTTTCCAATTAGAAATCATTGAGTTCGAGTAGTCCGGTTGAATATAATTACAATTGGAGGGATTTGCAAAGAATAAAATGAAATTTTTCTTGGCGAAATTTTAGAAGTGGCTTGGTTTTTGTGCGGGGCTCGTTTAAAGCCAGTTAAACCTCGACCCCCTATTAAACTCATCTGAAATTAGCAGTTGGGATTACTGACGTGTCTGTCTAAGCGTTTTGATACCATTCCGATGTAAAACTTCGGCGAAATGCTATTATTTTAACAGGACAACGTCTAAATTCAAGTAGATAAACTCGCGAACATCCTTTTTAGGGCGACTCTTACGATCAGAAAGCCTGCGAATTTTCATCTACTTTATTTTTTACTTATTTCTCGATGATTCTAAATAAATTCCAAATATAATTATGTTATCGGCTTATATGTTTTTCCATAAATATACACCATTCTCTGTTCCATGTCGTTTTTCGCAATTATATGGTCTCTCTACCATAAACTAATATTCACATATTGCGTCGATTTATCATAAAATTACCAAAAAGTGATTTCAAATTAAAATAAAATGTATTTATGCCATCCTTACACTTAATTTCCTTATAATAGACTAATGTCCTATAGTAATGAAACGACCAAAATTCCATCAAAAATGACTTAAGCTATTGCGAAGCACCGTGTGAAGCAATAGTGCAATAACCTTATGGTAAATTAAAAGCTCCAATATTAGGGAGTTGTTTTTGTAAAAGGAAGTTTTGCTGGATCGTGCTTATGAACCGAAATATTTACATTTGAACACAAAATTTTCAGACTGTCCTATAGCTTTGATATCCACAGTATAAATACAAAAGTATATATATATATATATTTTATAAATAACATAATTGTACACTAATGTTAAATGCAAATGGTTTTTTTTTGTGTACTTGTATGTGAAAATGATAAGAATAAAAAAAAAAAAGGGAAAAAAACTAAGCCTAAAAGTATGCTAACAAATGTAGCGTAATTAAAAGAAACAAAATATTTCAAAAATAGTTATGCATAGCAAAAGACACAAGAAACAAAAACAAAAAAGAATAAAAAATTGTATTTGAATATTTAAAAAGAAAATCTACAAGAACAAAATCTAGAGACGTATAGAAAAAAGCATCTAAAAAAAAAACAAAAAATCCTAGCTAAGGTAATTAAATAAATTTAATTTTGAGTGTGTGTGTGTGTGTGTGTGTTTGTGTATTAGTGTGCATATGCATGCGTGTCTGTTTAATAGGCTCAATCCGGTTTTCACTTTTACTCTAATTTAAAAATTTTGTTAACTGACTTAGAAATCGTCAAAATATTCACTCATTGTGTTTAAGAATTGAACTAGTTCTTAGCTTAGAGGATTAGATGCATTTGCTTTATATTGATTTCCCCGCCCCTTAACCATTTAAACCCTTAAGCACTTACCGTAAAACATTTATTTATGTTTTATGAATAATTTAATTTAATGCCACAAGCTCTATTAGGCATCTATCGAATCAACATTAAATAAACTAGTAAAAATTCCGAAAAAATAATAGAATGCTTAATAATCGATTATTAATCGAAATAGAGCTGCAAAAAAAGACTTGTTGTAGAGTTACTCTTGACGCACATTAAATAATTCGCCGCCCATGCTTCAAAATCAATCTTTAGTTCACTTATTTTGTTTAAGAACTACTAGTTCTTCGGTTCTTTATTCTCTTTAAGCTACTTGTTCTCTTTTAAAAAATTTAAAAGTTCCTTGCCCAGTCGTTTTTATTATATATTGGAAACCCCATAAATCCAAAAGCTGGTCACAACTATCGGCAACATTTGTCTTTATAAATAAATCGGCAGCAATTCCGCTATAAAATTTATGAAACGCATAAACTTTTAAATGCTGCACAGTAAAATAAATTAATTCATTATAAATTTATTATATAAACTTTTTTAAGCTACAAACTAATGCAAACCTTAAAAATTAATAAAAGCAATCTAGACACTTGAACTATTGAAATAAACTTTTTATGCAAATTAAAAGAACTTTAGGCAACATAAATATGAGTTATAATATACTCAACAAGAGTTTCTTACTATTTATTTTAGCTTAGCTCGACAAATCTTTATCTAAGGTATATTGGTATCTTCAACATGACTAACTTAAGGAAATTTGTACTAATTTACCTAAATATAACAGCTATGATCAGCTAAAAGAACTTCTATAAACTATCCCCTAAAATCAGAATGATTCGGTTCAAGGAACTATTAAACTTGCTAGAACAATTGAATCGGTCATTTCAAAAACCTCATAAGTCACATTTTTTTTCAACATGCTTTTTTGCTGAAAATGGTTCGTATTCTGGGTAAAAACTACATAAATCAATACAATCCTTTCTCCTCAAATAATACCGTGAAAAATACGTTCATTGCAAAAACAACATTAGTCGGTGACTTTTGACTAAGTTTGACGCTTAAAATTGAATCGGTCATTTCAAAAACCTCATAAGTCATTAAATTAGAATTTTTCAGGAAAATTTAAATTTAAATAACCTTAACAGTTGTTTTGGTTAAAATTTATACCACTAATCCTATTTCTTGCTAAAACAACATAAGTCAAAAATAGTTTTTAGGAATTTTTTCATTATTTTCATTAATAAAATGTTAAGGTTACTCACAATTTCAATTTTTGTATCACTCAAATACTAAATTTAGCATAAAAAAGTCCGTTAAAACTCATTTGTTTGTGTATAAAACAGTTTTTATTAATTCCTGAAAAATTCTAATTTAGTGACTTATGAGGTTTTTGAAATGACCGATTCAATTGATTAGACACACTGTGAGAATATGTGCAAAAATATTGAAACTACAGCAGCTTAAACACGAGTTGTATTTTACTAGTTCACTTTAAAGAATCAGTTCAAAGAATGGTTGAGTCAGTTGCAGTGCAGCTGTTTAAAAGCAAGCTTATGAAAATTATTGCAAATTGAGTTAAATTTGAAGACTACGAGAACTAGAAGAACTTAAGCTTAGGGGTTCCTCAACCTACGTACCCTGCTCTGACTTTCCATAGTTTCTACAGTTGTTGAATGAGCTTTTTTAGTGGAGCTACTTCCATTCTTTAAATGATTTAAAAGGAATAACTTTGTTGTATGAGTATACCTGTATCATATCTAACAAGTAAATAGTGAAAAAAAAGTAAAAATAGGTTTACAGGTCGATTTTGGGGTTTGTAGCTGCTCTACAAATGTATTTTTCTATAAGTTTTTGGGACTTCTTTATTTTTGGCTTATAGCTCGCGTCTTTCCCAGCCGACACAAATTTTCTATTTTCGAAATGGGAATGTCTGTGGCATGTTGCAATTAAGGGAGTAACCGTGAAATTACGAAAATATTAAAAACTGAATGCAAGTGAGGAAACTAGACCCTAAGTAGAACCTGTTAGGAACCGTATTGACAAGACAGACAGAAGGGCTTGCTTAGATTTAAGCTAATTTAAAGTTAGATATTTATAATTTTTTTTTAGCAACGTCCTTTGGTTGATGTCTAGCATACTAAAATTTGCCTTGTGGTTAATTTCAATAGAAAGGTAAAGGAACTAAATTTATTCGGCCGATAATTCGAACTTTGACATAGCTTTCAGAATGTTTCTGCTAAAAGATTTTTTTTTAAATTTCTAGCAAATTTACTCGCAAATTTATTCTACTAAGCAAAATGAAAATGAGTTTTGAAGAGTTTTTTTAGAGACCCGATATTGTTACAGCATGGATTGTTCTAACTTTCATCAGAGTTCTTAAATAGGGAATATAATAATGACTAATAGAAAAATTAAGCAAATTTTTATGCAAATTTCAAAACTTTGAACTTCTATGCGAGAAAAACTTAATTTCAAGGAACTGTTGCTAGACGTTATTCTGAAATGTATTAACGGGTTAGATGTTTTATGAACTAAAAGTATTTAATTGACGAATAACTTTTGGAAATTTGTGCAAATTAACTTAAATTTGGTGAAATAGTGAAATAAGAGAACTGGAACAGGCATGTGTGTGTTAGTATGTGTGTGTCCTTTTTGTGCGTGCGTGTGTATGGTGAGTAGGCGCTCAAGTTGCAGCAAATGAGGCATGCAAATTAGTGCAAATAAACGGTGTCAACTTTCCCCCGCTGCCCCCGTAGCTACTGCCACTGCTGATCAAGTCCTTTGCCAATTTCCTTGCAGCAATTAGTTAATATAAAGCTCATTATATATGCCCAAGCGGCTCTTGGCTATATGTACGTGTTAGTATATATGTATACCGGCTTGTATATGAAAGTGTATGCGTGTGCGTGAGTAGTAAATAATAATTATTAGAAAAGCAAATTCAATTTGTGGCAAGCGCGTGTTGGACTCGCTTTTTACCGCCAACTCACAATTAACGTAACTGCAGCTGCAACCAGCAACCTGCAACCGGCAGCTGCAAGTTCGACTGCGATATCAGCTGCGGTTGCACATTAATGCACTTGCCAATTTTTATGCTAATTTGCAAAATTTTTTTATTGTTTTATTTTTTTTTTAATGCATGCATGCAACACATGTGGCAGCCACAACAACTACAACACACGCATACAATTGAAATACTTTATATGACAGCAAATTATTAAGAATTATGCATATTAAAATGTTTAAATATTTGAACATGCTATGCACATACTATAGGGTGTTTTTTTTTCAAGCTTGTGCAATTTGTCAGTAAGTTTTGGCAAATTAATGCTCCGTTCGGCAAACTTATAGAAGACTTTTTGAACAATATGCCAAGCCTGCTATAAAAGAATTGTTGGGTTAGATTTAAAGTATTTTTTTTTCTTTTTCCGAAACTTTATTCAGACAAATCGGGTTGCTCGATGTTGTATTCAAAATACTGCCTATAGCTAGCTTTAAGTCATTCATATTTTTAATTTGGCAACCTACAAATCACTATTTTTGAAGCACTTATCTAGCCAGCTTTTCTGCATCAATCGGAACAATGATATTCAGAAGAATCAATATCTAGGCTAAATGTTAGGTGAGCTTTTCGAGGATGCTCGTATCTGAACGAATTTAAATGTTTTTCAATAATTCCAAATAATTTCGAATGATTTTGCAAGCACTTCTTGGATTTTGTCCAATTCCAGTAAATCTTCCAATTCACCCTTTTTGTTGATGAAATTCTCATAGGTCCAAAAGTAAAAATTTCAAATATGAACTGAAAAGAATTCAAGATAATTTTATCAAACACTTTTTCAAAAAAATTTACTAATGAATCTTAAAATCTATGGGACTCATAAGATATAATTTTTTAAAACATATTTATCATGGAGTTGTCATTCAAAGAGCATAAACATTTCACTAAAATCATCAATTTTTAATTAAACTAAATGTTTGTACGCACTTAAAATAACACCTTTTACTCGCCATTTAGTTAATGCTTTTATAAGCCAAACTGATGTGTGTTAAACAAATATTTTCACTTAGGGCCAGATTTTGTCCAAAATACGCTCAAATTTATTATATAATATGGTCAAAGTGACTGATGTATATAATATATATACAAAGTGTCAAAAATTCATTTTATTGCCAATTAAGGTTGACATTTTATATTTATTTGAGTATTATGATATTTTACAACTAAAAACTTTTAGCATTTAGCTTCAAAGTCTTCTATTATTACGATGTTTATAATAAAATGGCAGAAAAATCGCCACGTAACAAAATGAGGCTTGTTTGGTATGTATGGGTAAGAGTATCGAGTAGTCTAACGGGTGATTCATTAATACCTTTTTTTTTAATGATCTGGCAAATCCAAATTTTAAAGGAATGATGGGATCTTTATTTATGATTTCGAAAGGATATTTTATGGCATTTATTTTTTAAAAATAGTCTGGTTCAAATGTTGTCCGCAACTTCGTTTTAAATGGTCCATCCTGAAGGTCCAATTTTCCATGACTCGTTCAAGCATTTCCACTGGTATTTGGCCAATAGCACGAGTAATGTTGGCTTCCAAGGCCTCAATCGTTGCTGATTTGTCCACGTAAGCTGTTGACTTTACGTAACCCCAAAGAAAAAAGTCGAGCGGTGTGATATCGCACGATCTTGGCGGCCAAGGTACGGGTCCCGTACGTGAAATTAATCTCTCACCAAATTGACCCCGCAATAGAGCCATTGTTTCATTGGCAATGTGAACCGGAGCGTCATCCTGTTGGAACCAAATGTCGTCGAGATCACGGTCAACAATTTCAGACAGCAAAAAGTCCGTTAACATGGTCCGATAACGTGCGCCATTGATGGTAACGTTCGCACCTTGCTCATTTTTAAAAAATACGGACAATCATTGGCCACCAGCCCACAGACCGCACCAAACCATTGTTTTTCTTGGATATATTGGCAGCTGGTGAACCTCTTCGGGTTGATCTTCTCCCCAAATACTCACGAAACCGTGGAGTCAAAAGTGGGCCTCATCACTGAACAAAATTTTGGTCGAAAACAACGGATTTTCATCGATCTTACCAAGAGCCCATTCACTAAAACGGCAACGTGCAGGAAGATCATTTGGCTTTCCATAATGATTTGCCAATGAATACTGAACAACTTTACCTTTGACAGCTGTCATGGATCACGCGTGTTCCACACGAAAATCCCTATTGAAAAAAAAAGGTCTTAATTAATCACCCTTTACCAAAAATTGTCTTACAAGCAAACATACCATCGAAACTCTCTCAAAAACGAGATAATGTTTTTTATTTTTTGTTACATAATTAATTTGTAATTTTAATTTTGTATATAATTTTTTTGTAATTTTTGTTTATTTATTTTGTATTTAATTGTTTTTAACTACTATTTTACATTATTGTTTATTATTGAAAAAAGTGTTTATTTTAATTTAAAATGAAATTTACTATTTAGTTTTTAATTTACATATGTACTTTATTGTGTTTGGTTTTTTTTTTTATAAAATATAAAGTGTGTTCTTAATTCGGCAACTTTGTAATACTGATATAAACTATTTTGAGTGTAATTTACCATTTTTATTTTTTATTATTATATAATTATATATTATTTTTTAAGATTTGTTTGTTTTTTTAACCAAAATTATTAAAAAAAAGTTAGCAACTTTCTCTCTTCTTAGCTCTTTAAGTTTCTTTTCTATAGCAAAGACGAAGAATAATCATGTACGGGGGCAAAAAAATGTTTTTTTTTTTTGTAAACTGTAATAAACCATTTATGTTCGCAGAAGAAGAAACTTTCTTATTAAAAATAAACGACGATAAAACTTTTTTATATGATAGGCTACTATTTATCCAGACTCTTACAATTTCTTTAAAACTATTCTTACAAGTTGTAGTGCAAATTTCTTAAGAGGGAGGGTACATTGGGGAATTCAGCAAATTATGAAAGCTGAACAAATAAAAGATGTATGGGAATTTAAATTTAAATATTAAACTTTCTTACCTTTAAAATTTGTTTGCAATGCATATAAAAATCATTTTACCCATGTCTACAGTTGTACAATCTCATCGTCCCACGTCCTATACATTAACCTTAAGGTATATAAACATGTGCATAAAGGCTTGAAGTAAAATTCATTTTAAACTTTTTGTTTACCAAGTCTAAATATCTTGGCATATTTGCATTTTCTGGTTAAACGTTGTTTTAATTTTGGCCAAAATAAAGAAAGCAAATAAAAATTACACTGCTCGCCATTTTAATATTACCAACATTTCTTTTTTTTTTTGTTTTTACAAATAAATAAATTAAAATAAGTTTCAAAATTATAATAATTTAAAAAAAATATATTTTATTTATTAATCAATTAATTACTATGTTTCAATTTTTTTAAGATAGCTACATTATAAATTTTTAAGCTGCCAGCAAAATAACCCAAAAAAGTGACCAATCGATTTTTAAAAACAAATGTTTTAAAGACAGAGCTTTATTTAAAAAAAATATAAAAAATGTTTCCCTATTTATTTGTGTGTAATTAATGTACACACATACTATTTGGTTATTACACTACCCCACAAAAAAACTGTCATGATCTGTCTTAAGTATTTCCACAAGTTGAATCTGAATCCTTTATCGGAATTGACTTGTTTTTATTCAACCCAAAAAACCCAACGTACTGAATGAACACAAATAAATTATCATCGTTCGTCAGACCCCGAAAAAGATTCTTTTTGTATTTTTTGCGGCTTACAACAATTGCTTCCAACGTTTTTCGTAAAATATATCTAATATGTACTTATTTTTTATTTATGTACTTTATTTTGTACAGTACTTAGCTAAAAGTTACTGATTTACTGGAATTAAATTTCAATAAAATATTTTATACTAAGTTCATTAAATTATCATTTCAAATGTACATAAAGCTTATTAATTTTTTGTTTTGTGTGTCGAGAATGAAATTCTAAATTTCACTAAAACAAACTTCATCAATCATTTATCCTAATTAGCTTAGTCACATATAAGAGCTAATAAACATAAAAAACATATTTTAACTCTTTAAGTGGCGCGGAGTGTACAAAACTTAGCCTCTTGCTTTTGTTGTTTGCCGCAGGATGCCACAATGGCAAATGCAGCAAGCTGTAAGTAGTGTAGTATGTCCTTGGCACTCAGCACACAGCAAAAGAATTTCCCCAACACACCAACAAAAAATTTCCCATAAACAAAATGTTAAATATGGATTTAACAGTAGCCGACTGTTAATGTAAGCAGCGCAATGTTAGTTAACAGAATCTTCTGAATGCGGCCGCAAAATGCAGCATCTTTTGGGATGTAAATATTTTCTTAAACCAAAATTATATTTAGAGATTTTAAAAATTGATTTTATTAATTTTTGCTTAATCATTTATTTAGATTAAAATAAAAACAATGTATCAGCCAATTGGCGAATTATTTGTTTTGCTGTTTTTCAATTGCCAATTGATAACTGTCGCGCTTTACACCTAAACTATATATGATGATCAAAATATATGGGCAATGATGTATTATTTTCAAACGCTAAGGGTCGCAGTGCAGTTTTATTTAATTATTACGATTATTATTATATAATAAATATCTTCGGCATCATTTTTTTTTTATTTTTAAGACTAAAGCTTTAACTAAGAATTCCTTATTATCGGGCGTTGCATTTTGTTGGTCGCGTGGCTTATAGGACTCTTATTGAGAACTCCTTGCTGTCAGACGTTCTTGGCTCTCATAGGTAGAACATGAATTCTACGACCATGTGATCATTAGTAATAAGTTCGTGGGCAATTTTTTTTTTAAGTAATGTATCGTATGGCATCGGAATTCTGTGCCTAAGCTTCAAAGTTCCCATATCAGTGCTTGTTGGGCGTTCTCAATTTCCCTTAGGAGGACACGCATTCTCCATGTGGCCCACAGTACTCTTATTCATATGCATATATGGTTAATTCTCAACCTTGAACAACTCCTTGTTGTCGGACATTCTCGGCTCTCGAAGGTGGGGAACGCATTCTGTTAGATCTCGGCCAATTTTATTTACTTTTTACTGGAGTAAAGTATTGGGTGCTCTCGAAATTTTGCGCGCATTCTTCAAATTACTCTATAGTTGGTCCTGATTGTTGGGCGCTCTCATTCTCTCGTGGAAGGATATGAATTGTAATGAACATGTGAGCGTTAATACGCTCTAGTTCTAAGCCAATTTTAATTTTGGCTATTAGCGAAGGCTCCCATGGAGCTCTATGGGCTCCCAACTCCTGTCATTCGACGGCCGCGAACCGGCTGTTTCCGATATCGGTCGTGCCATGTGGTCGCTACAACTGATCAAAGACAAAGCTTTTTCTTCGGCGTGGTGCTGTCCAGCGGAGCTAGAGTATATCTGGCCAAGAAGAATTGCAAGTTATGTCGCAGCAACTGGTTGGGACTGCTTTCTTGGAGAAGGGTTTAAATAGAGATCTGTGCGGTAACCTAACTTAGGTTAGGTTAGAAAAACTGTCTAACGTTGGTCTTAGCGCTCCCTACAAAGGAAAATTTTCACTTCAATACATTACTGAAGTGATGCCAATTTCGATTGACGTTGAGGATGCGTTAAATAAACAAAGCTTATAGCGTTATACCGTGGAAGTAGAGAAGCTTTCTGTGCTATTTGGATGTGGGGGTCACTGAATCCAGTTCCTCTGATTCCAACAGTTTTCCAAGCAGTGCGGAATACTCACAAAGTAGGTGTTGGCCGCTTTTTCCCTTTGGCATAACTCGTAACGAAAAACATGCATTCTTTTTTATGAACTCCTTGTCGTGGCCGATCTTTATTGGATTGGCTTTTTGGTTGGCTGTTCTCCAAAAACAAAAAGGATGTTATCTACTGTCATTAAAACAGATTTACGTTGCTTTTTTCTGAGAACACTTGCGAAAAGTGTCAATCACATAGTCAACGCTCGTTTCGAAGTTGCCACAACGCAATTGTGCCGCTTGCTATTATTTTTAATTAAATAAAATGCAAGGTAGAAAAATAAAATAAATACCAAAAGCAAAAAATTGCACATAAAATGAAAAGCCATTAACGAAATAATACACACATATATATACGTGTAAGGAAAAAAAGGCTCAAATTGCAAACCTTGTAAAACGTTTTTTAATGGTAAACTTGCAAGGTCTTGCCACAGAGGTAGTTAATAGTTTTTTCTCGCTCGTGCTTGCAACAGCCACAGAGCGTATGAGCAATGTGTGTGAGAGTGTATTTGTGTGTGAGTGTGTGCGGCATTGAAGCCAACCGCAAATCATAATTGTTGCGGCATCCACAACGACAACAATAACAATAACAACAATGTAAGCCGTAACAACTGCCAACAACAGCAAAAAAAAAAACAAGCCACAAAAAAGGACATTAGCCTTGCCGTAGTCATAGTCATAGTCCTTGTCTCCTTGACTGTCCCTGTTATTGTTGCCTGAGTCTGTGTGACTTGTAATTGCTTTTATTATGTTTGGCCATTGTTGTTGTTGTTGTCGTCAAAGAGACTAACCAGACCACCGCCCACGTCCCCGCCCCAGACCTGCACCCAGACCCCGAAACGTTTAGCTCCTCCATACATAACTTCAATCGCGATGCGTATCAGTTTGTTTTAACTTTTAGACCCGCCGCGACAATGCCTAAAAGTAAGTGTGTATGTGTATGTAGCAAACATTTATCTCTATCTTAGACTGAGACAGAGCCTACCTCCGCCCTGCCTCCCTTCTTTCCCACTTTCTTCTGCCCATCTATGCCATCTGCAACGCAGTAAGGGCAGCCAGGCAATACAAAAGTAATCATAAAGTTCGTGCCGCCCCCAAGGGCATATTCCATACTGTATCTGCTCACTCCACTTAATTTCATTTATGATTGTTGTTGCTACTAGTCTCTTCTGCAGTAAAAAAATAGCATAAGAAAAAAAAATAACAATACTGGCCGTCGAATATTGTATACTCTAGAAGAAGCATATTCTTATCGTTTTTAAATCGGCGAATATCTAACGAATCCAGACACTTGGGAGCAGGCCCGTCGAGAGCGAGGTGGGGAAAAGCGGATGCCCCCGAGTGCGGAGTTTTGTCAGGGGCCCGGCTTAGTTACTGTCGTGATTCAAGAATGTGGTGTAATAGAGGAACCGATACATTTTTCCGCGTTTTTTCTCTACGCTGGAGATGGTACACCCTCAGTAAAAATTTTGTTGGGATAGCTGCGCTGCGACCCTAAGTATTTATTGTGCTCTTTTGTAGACCTAAAGCTTCTAGTCAAATGACCCTACTTCTGTTGCGAGTGTTTTCCGTCAATCTTACATAACGTACAGACGTCAAAATCCGAGCCATCATTAACTCACCCCTTCTCGTAAGGAAAATCTTGTTTATGAGACATTTTCTTGAAGCTATTCAAATTATTGCAATAGAGTAATTGCTTCATCTCCCGTATGCCAGAGCTGCCGCTCTCATTGAAATCTTTCCTGTCACAGAAGGGCTTATTTCCTTTGAGGAGTTTCATCTCAACGTTCTTTGCTGGGATCTATGCAGAAGCGCACCCATATGGTGGGTTTTCGGGTCCGGAAAAAGATCTAGCAGCTAGGATAAGGTTGTAGGCGAAGTACCGCTTCCTGGGACTGCCCCTCTGTCACATATGGTACTTTTGAAGTAACAAAAAATTAATACTCATCAAAAAAAATTATAATAAAATGAACCGTAAAACCCAACTTCATCGAATCAACCAGATCTGGTAATTAATACCAACCCAATGTGGAATTTTTTTAGAAACAGTAAAATCACTTGCGGGACAGGCTTTATATGAACATCAAAGTAGTATAGGAAACTAAGAATGGACTCAATGAGCCATCTCCTAGATGCGCCCCTAATTTTTAAACTCTCCGAAAAATATTGGGCAGATCTGGTAAGCATCATAGCTGCCTTTAACTAACTTCCGTAGCTACACTTAAATTATTAGCGAACCAGTGATATCCGCAAAGGTGAGAAAAGCTTTGTAAAAACAACAACAACAGCAAATCCAGAAAATACTTCTCATATCGGCAAACTACATCTTCGCTGCATCTTAGCTGTCTTTTATAAGTAGGGTTAACTCTTTTAGACAGTAGGAAACAGAAGTTGGGCAATTCCTGGCATAGCCCTCCACCTGTAACTCACAGAATAGTCATATGCTCACTATTTGTAAAAATAAAGACATAATTTTTAGACCCAGTAATAGGCCGTTGAGATACCCGGAGATAAGCCAAATTTAAAACGTTTGGAGAAGAGTTACAGGATTGTATTATTTAAAAAAAAAAATAAAAGCTATTTACGTTCATTAGAGCTTATTACTCCAACTAAGCCACACATTTCACTATTTGGCATTCGGAAACAAAATCCTTTGGGAATTCTTATCTTAAGGCTTACTAATAATTTTAATGGAAAATTTTTCTTTGTCAACATAATTAATGAACTGCTTGACAAATCCCAACTTCTAGACGCCGCGTGTAGAGTATGGCCAACTTTTGTTTACAGTAACAACTTCCAGCTGCTTTTGCTGTCATTTCTTTGCCAATTCCAGCGCTGTCAATTGGCCATTTTAATGGCTTGACTGCCCATTACCTGCCAGAGGTTGCTGCAGCCGCCCCGCCAACCCACTAGCCTACCGCATTTGTCCATAAGAGCGACAAATTTATTATTGGCTAATAGTATAAACAGTGCGGACGATTCCTGAACAATCAGGCGGCGGACTACTGTTCCTGACTACTTCTTCATCATCATCATCGGAGCGCTACGTTTACGTACACAAAAACGGAAACCAAACATTTCCTTTTGTTTTCACGCGGTCATTGGCACTCATTGTTATGATTATAGTTGGCATTGTAGCTGTTTTTGTTGTAGTCGTCCTGTGGCTGTCATCCTGCATACTGACCAGGCAACAAAAAATATGCTTTCAACATAATTTCATTTCATTATATTATAATTAATATTTTTGTTCATTTTGTTTTTTTTTCTGTTTTTCTGATTTTTTTTTTGCAGCCGCATGCTGTTTATTGTCATTGGAACTCATTATCGAACCGTGCCCCAGCTTGGGCGCAGTCGACACGTGCCAAAGTGCCTCAGCTTGGGCGCCAAGGCGGCTTAGGCGCTAATTTGAATTTGATTTCATTTGAAAGTTTTATTTGTGTGTGTGTGACTGTGTATGTGTGTGTGTGTGTGTGTGCCAAGTGTGTTTGATGGCCATGTGCGTGTATGTGTGTGTGTTTGCTTTTATTAATTGATTTCCAGAATTGGGCACATAAAATAAATTGATTTCTGGCACTGCAAGTTATGTATTTAATTTATGCCAACTTTTTTGCCAGCTTGAGCGCCATAAACTTTTATTATTTTATATATTTTTATAAGGCCTGCCTACAAAAGCATTGTGTAAAACAAAATGCCAACTTCAACAAAAATTGGCCACTAACTTAAATGTGAATTTAAATTGAAATAAAAAAAATATCCAATATAAAACTAAATTGTATCTGTACTTTGAGCGCCTATATCACTAGTCATAACATAAAAACTTATAACTTAAAAGAATAACTTAAAACAAAAAAAAACAAAACTTTAGTAAAAAAAATGCAAATTGTTTTTGGCGCCTGCAAGTAGGCAATAGAAAATTCATTACAACAAAACTTGAAAACTTGTAAAAATGTTGAAATATTTTTTACAAATAAAAAAATCACACACAAACTAATAAGCAGCGCAAAGCATACCAAATGAATTAGAACTACAAATAAATTTAAACAAAGCTAATACAAAAAACTAAAAGTAACCAAAATTACATACATA
The DNA here is from genome assembly GCA_037043745.1 of Chymomyza amoena. NCBI lineage: Eukaryota > Metazoa > Arthropoda > Insecta > Diptera > Drosophilidae > Chymomyza > Chymomyza amoena. The sequence goes on from JBAMAX010000250.1 coordinate 415,704, forward strand.
TATATATATATATGTATATATATATATAGCAAAAACTAAACATTGCATGGTATTATCAAAGTGGAGCAAAAAATTAATGTATGTATTATTAAATATATTTAAAGATAAATGAAACTTTTTTTTTTAGCCCGTACCTTTAAAACATAAACTAAAGCAAATGAAAACAAAACCAAACTAATATAAATTTTAATAAGCTAATGATTTAAAACTAAATTAAATTTAAAATATATATATAATAAAGTATATAAAAACACAACGCATAATGATAAAAGTCTAAGCGTTATACAACCAAAAAAAAAAAAAAACAACACAGCAAATTGTTAACAAACTTAGTAAAATTGTTAAAAACAAATAAAAACTAAAAGAAACAAAAAAATGGTATAAATTTTAAGTTAAGTGCTGAACAAAATCGAATTGAATTAATTTTTAAGCCAAAACACTTACTAAATGGGCAGCCACAGCAAACTAAATTATACGATTTACACAACTACTTAAGTTAAAAAAGAAAAAAAACTAAACAAAAAAAATGTTTATAAAAATTGCAACTAATTGTAAAATATTTTTTGCTCAAAGCGGCACAAACGTTGACTTTCAATTCAAACTAAAACTGGCTACAGTTTCAGCGACCATCATTAGCTCCCAAGAGCCTTTCCAGCAATGTTTCTTTCCCATAGACAACAAGTTGAGTCTTCTAGGTCTAAACCTTGATTTAACTCACTCTCTCTGTAACTCTCTCTTTAACACAAAAAGTTCATTGCAAATCTTTTTCATGGCAACTAAACGCTAAAAAAAAAACAAAAACAAAATAAATTTGTTTAAAAAAATGTTTGAAAAATTTTCTAAAATAAAATCAAATTGGTATCAAGGCAAATAAAAATGCAACAAAAAATAAATTTAACTCAAGCCAAATATGAGAAAACATAGAAACTAGTAAGAATTTAAAGCAAAGCAAAAAAGAAAACAAAAAACCCACAAATATTTATATTTAAGCGTATAATGGTAAATAGCAAAACCAAAACAAAAAAAAAAAGAAAGGCAACTACGTCAACCGTACAACAGAACTAAAAACATCGATGAAAGAACAAAAACAGAAAAACTAATTATTTATAACAAAAATAATAACAAAAACACAACCGTGAAAAACATTGAGGAAAATTCAAATAGAAATTCTTTTCAAATATCAATAAAGCAAGATTAATATTTAAAGAAAACCAAGTTATCTCTTCATTTTTACTTATGCTCTTTTTGCGTGCCTCTCTCCTTTATTTGTAAGTTACACGCAATCAAATTTTAAAGCTAGTACAATATTTAAATATTTATAATATGTCATAAGTTACTGCGTTTAGTTAACAATTTAAGCTTTAACTTAAAGAAGTTATTAGTAAGATTTTATTTAAGGAACATGTTTGAATTAGAGCTACAGAACAGTTAGTAAAGCTTCTTGTTAGGCGTATGAAAATGAACTTGAATGATATTTTAAATAATTTACTACTAATTTGATTGTAGGATATTGATTGAAAATGGGTATCGAAATCTACACCATGCGCTTGAATTAAAGCTAAGACAGAACATACTCAAAGTCTTTCATTTCGTCATAATTTCCAAGTATTTAGTTTACAAGAACCTATAGTTGAAGCCACAAGTGTTTCAAGTGACTTTTAACGTACTCGAAAAAGTTCAAGTTCCAATTCAAATAAACAGAGAGTGGTTTCTCAAAACATTCCAAACTATTTTGCAGTTCCAATTCAAATTTAAGTAGTCTTAGTATGCAATTGTGTCATGAATCTGCATGAAGCTATGAGGTATTAGGCCTTGTCTTTTTGATAGCGTTATAGCAAAGCATTGCATATGATGTAAATCAAGGTGTTTAGGCAAGTTATATGATTGATGTCTTTTCCATTATAGCTAGGTAGTGAACATGTTTGCTTTGGATTTGTTTTGTGTAGTTTGTGCATTGCCCAGTTCTACGCTGGGACTGTGTTTCTGGATGGCAAGCTTAGCAATCGACTGAGAGCTCCTCAGTATCGTCCTCGACTTCGGCACCACGACCCTCGCGTATGCGCTTTAATTTGCGTTTTAGCATCATCACACCTGTCATAATGATGATATTATTAAAAAAACAAATGGTTTTTAATAATTTTTATGCACTTACATTTAATAGCCTGAAAGGTTTTGGCTGAGGCCGAAGCAGACTCCGTGGCTGGTAATGCAGTGGCCGTGGCCTTCTCATGCGCCAGCTTTACCTCAAGATAGGCTTTTTTAAGTGTTTTGTAATGGCGATACTCGCTGGAGTCCTTTAACAATATGCACCTGTAGCTAAAAAGTTATAGTTGGTAAACAAAAAAATGTTAAGCACAACTCACTTGGCTGCTGAGCCCTCGCCGGAGCAGTCCGCTGGCGTTGTATGATAGATTTGGTGATAAAAATACTGTAGTACGGGTGAGTTCCAAATGGACAAACCATACCAAAGCCAAATGGCCACATTAAGTGGCAGCTTAAAGTTTTTGGCAAATAGCGTAGGTACAAAGTATTTAAAGGGCAGCAAATTAATAAAAACATGCGACCATGCGGCAATGCGTAGACCCAGAAATATTTGATAGATCAGACGATTGCGATTAGAGTTTTGCAGCGCTAGCAGCGCCAGGCACTCGGTGAGTATATTATACAGGCCTAATGTTAGATTTAAGCCAACAAAATAATTTTCATATCTGCAGGTAGACAAGTACATTAACAATAAATAGGCATTTTTTATATATAAAACTGATACTTGCCTATAAACATTTATGGCTGTTAGGGCCAACAGGTAGAGACCCTTGGAAGCCGCTTCCAGAAAGTCTGCCTCCTTGGCGTCCAGCATAGCGCCATGCAGGTAGAAGGTAATAATGAATACCGAATAAAATTGAAACTTTTCATACTGATGCGACCTATAGAAGATGAGATTCTCCGATGAGTAGAAGAGTGAAAATCGCCCTTGATTCTTTGTCAGCTGCGGTAATATCATGAACTCATTGTAAAAGTGCAGAAAGAGACAGCTGGCGGCATAGAAGGCAATGTTCCATATCAGCCGCGCAAATTGTTTACGTTTAAAGTATTTCACATTTGAAGATTTTAGAAAGAACTGCAAATAAAAGTGAATAAACAATAAAGCCAATTGTTGATTGAATTTGAAATGACAGCATTGAGCTGTTTACCTAGCCAGCCAGCCACATCTTGTACATATTTAGATTTTTACGTGCATAGCTTTGGTGATAATTATACACTACAACCATAAGGTCAAGGGTATTATAGATTTGTTCAATATATGTAACAGGAAGCAGGTCTGGCAGACCATAAAATCTTTACGCCAAAATCAAGTAAGCCATGTCCGTTTTTATGAGCATTATAAAACCTAAAGAAACAAA
>JBAMAX010000252.1:0-145753 GCA_037043745.1 Chymomyza amoena
TAGCCGGCCTCCGCTTCGCTCCGGCACGCTCGCTTCGCTCGCTCGTCTAGGTCTTTATCCTACACAGTATATGGTGTATACTAATTTGTTTATTTCATTTGTGTATTTTTTAATTGTGTATGCATGTCGACCTTCTGACATTTGTTTGAGAGAATCGCTGATGAAAAAGGAATCGTATTTTTTAAAGCAAGAATATTGAATGTGGTAAACGCAAATAAATAATCATTATTTCATTAAATTTGCTCGAACTGAAAAGAACATCATAATTGAGGTAGAAAATTTTAATGGCATAGTAACTTTTTGATTTAGTTTATTTGATTGTTATTTCTATTGGTTTACTTTCTCGTTGTTCAGATCTAAAATGGATAATATAAGTAATAATATAAGAATAAGTGTGCCGATGCCAGACGAAGAGGATGTGCCATTTGATTATTTTGAGCAGTTGAACATGAAATATCCGACAGCTGAAACGTTCAATTTAAATTGGAAATGCAATCTCTTTCACGAAGATGTTCGTTCTTCACTCATAAACTTTCAAAATGTGAAAAATCTCAATTTGTTTCTGGAAGAAAATTTCAAGCAAATACCGGTCACGCCACCATTTATGTTTCCAAACCTGCAATCTTTCCGATTGGAAAACATCGTCCGATTGACTGATGAATGGATTAATTTCATCATAAAATTTTACTAACCACTCGCCATCTTTACATTTTAACCATGTTTGATGGAGATTTTCTTCATTTTGTTGAATCATTAATCTGTATGCATAATAGTTCATGGTGCTAACTTTTTTGTTTGTTTCTTCACCTGCGATAATGATAGCAAAAGAAAAAAAATAGCAACTATTTGAGGTCTTTTATGATTGAGTTCAAACATGTATTCACTCACCATTTGACGGGTTAATCATTTTGATATTTAAATGATAGCCATCCTCGCCATGGCAAAAAAGTATTGGATATTGCAAAGCATCATAGTGGAATGATGCGTTTCTGACACTCGTTGAAGTTGATTATTTTTTCGTTGAAGCACAATGTCGCGCGATTGGAAGTCTTCTCCAACAATCACTATGGCAACATCTTCGATTGTTGGAGCATTAAATCTTCTTGAGTGTTCACCAATAGGCGTCTTATCAGCTCGAATAACAATATAATGATTGTCGGACGGCATTCGATCTATTGCTGTTCGGAACAATTGAACTAAATCATTATGTTCATGAAACAAACGTTGTAATTGTGCAACTTTTTCTCCTTTTGTGTTACAACCGATAGCACACCGACGATCAACTTCGTCGGTCGAATTGCCAATGAAATATATTTGTAGAAATTGATATTTTTCATCTGCAAAAGGCAACAATGAGCCTGCTCTTAATCGATTCAACTCCATTCCTTTGTGAACGTTGTTCCTCAGCTTCAGCTTTTCATTGGGATGATTGCAATTGAGTTCTACGCGAATTTCTACCAATGTTACGTCTTTTTGGCGGCATTATGTGCAAATATTGATCTGATCATATGTATTTTACACGGAAATCAAAACATGAATCGCTTATGATTTTTGTGTTTCCTTTCGACAAAAACTATTAACTAAAAAATATTAGTTAATCTGACAATGTACACAATGCAAACATAAATAAAAAAATTTTTTGTATTGGAAAATCAAATTGTCCTTTTTAGTATTTTCGTCGCAATTTTGTTATATTTTCTCAACCTTAAACCATCCTTAAACTTCCACGAACATTTCAAGACCAAAATTAGCCAATTCGGTCTAGCCATTCACGCGTGATGCCGTGACCAAGGAAAACGGGTTTCATTTTTATATATAGCTGACCCGACAGACTTCGTCCTGTCAAAAAGATTTGTAATGTGGCATTTTTTTTGCCTACGTATTTAAAAAAATCTCCTGAACAGAAGCGTCACCCCGGTGATAGGGCGTTGTGAATAAAAAATAATTAAATAAAACATATATAAGGATTTAAAAGTAAGTAATCGCTTTATTGTTAATCATGTGAATCATAATTATTATTATTATCATTGTAGTGCTTTGTGGTATACGATGTTTTTTGTTTGATTACCTGGCGCATAGATAAACAAATCTGATGGTTTTCCAACACGGGAACAGGCAACATACAATTGACCATGTGAGAAACATGGGTTTTCTAGATTAATACCACAAACACTTAATGATTGCCCCTGGGACTTGTTTATAGTCATAGCAAAAGCAAGCCGCACTGGAAACTGTAGTCGTTTAAACTCAAATGGCACATCAGTCGGAATCATTGGGATGCGCGGTATGAGAACATCTTCTCCTTTATACTTTCCTTTGAGTATAGTTGCTTCTATCACATTGTTTAGTAATTTTTTTATCGCTAACCGTGTACCGTTGCAAAGACGCGGTTGGTTGATATTTCGCAACATTATAACCACCGATCCAACCTTTAATTGAAGATTGTGAGGTGGCAATCCTGGCAAATCCAGCGAGTTTAAAAATTCCGGTGGATAGTTGACTACATCATCTTGATTAGTAGCCGAATCAACTGATTTATATATCCTCAATTCGCCTGTAATTTGTTCTTGAATTTTGAAATTTAATTCATTTACATCTATGTTTTTTGCAGCCAGTATAGCTCGTTCGCTCAACCAATCATGGTTTCTGTAATTTTGAGAAACATCTGGAAATACCTTCTGAATAAGTTCATCTTTTGATCGAGTTAACTGACAAAAACTTTGAGGAAAGTTAATGCAGCCAGTCAACATGTCTATAGGAAATTTGCCATTACCAATGTCAATGAGTTGTTTAGAGAATATGTTTCCAGATTGGTCATTTTGCAACTCGACACGCATATTCTTGCTTAAATGAAGTACTTTGACATGTTTCCACAAATTGGAGGACTTTAGACATGCATTGAGTTCATCAGCTGGCGTTGATCGTGGAATCACTGGCAATGTTTGACGAAAATCTCTGCTAATAAAATCATTGCACCACCAAATCGGTTATTATTGCTCCGTAGATCTTTTAAGGTTCTGTCTAAAGCCTCCAAAGATTTTTATGTGCCATCGTGCATTCATCCCAAACAATCAATTTACATTGCTGCAAAAACTTTGCCATTGCAGAGTTCTTCGAAACGTTGCAGGTTGGAGTTTCATTGCTTTGCATATTTAATGGCAATTTTAGTGCTGAATGGGCTGTTCGACCACCTTCAAGCAAAGTTGCTGCGATTCCCGACGAAGCGAGTGCAAGTGCAATTTTATTTTGTGAGCGAATTGTTGCTAATATTAATGAAATCAAAAAAGTTTTTCCTGTACCACCAGGTGCATCTAAGAAGTAAATCCCTCCAGTTTCATCATTTGTTACTTTCATAAGAGTTTCAAATACATACTTCTGTTGTTCATTTAACAGTGGAAGATTTGTTTGAATTAATTCTTTCAAAGCGTTGAGATCATACAGTTTTTCTCGATGCAACTCTTGGTTAAAAGCGTCATGCATTGGACGATTGGGCGCGGTCAGGCCTAATTGAATTAATAGTTTGTTTGACATTATCAAGCACATGTCCTCAATTGAAATCAATGCTTCATTGTAAATTTCTTCACTGATTTGTATATTTGGATTTCCCATTCTATTCCGTATTTGATACAAAATATCATCACACATATAATCTTTGTACTGATCCACAAATCAATTGGGTTTGATGGGAAGCATGTAGATATGATTATAGAAAACAATGTTCGTATTTGATGAGCGTGTGATGATATTACAGCATCATTGAGAGTTTGATCCCAATGAGCGTCATTTTCAAGCAATTGCAAACGTTGACAGGCTTCTCTGTAGGATCCACACAATTCACCATCAACAGTTCTTAACTGTTGGAATGATGTTGGGCCACGTACATTGACTAATAGCAGTCGTAAATAAAAACATTCATCATTGCTTGGATGTACTGAATAAATCCGGCCAATCGCATCGGTGGAATATACATCTGTATATCCTGGAACTGGTTTTCCTTGTTTCCGTCGTATAAATCTCTTTGAGGATTGATTCCAGGTATAATATTTTGGCATTTCAGAATATAGCAATGTTTGTGCGAAATCATCGTTTTGGCATGTCTCAAAAAAACTGGTTAATGTAGTAGATGGTGGCTGAGCAGCTCTTTGTACTGCGTTCTGTGCTGTAAAATACACTCTTTGTCCATTTTCTAAATGCACAGCTAAGTGAACAACAGAAGGGTGTCCCTCATGAATAGGAAAAGAAAATATTCGCCAAACTGCTTCATTACTACTGACATAGCGGCCCATTTGGTATTGGGTAACTTCATCATTGGAATTCTCTGCACCAATTCCAATCACAGCCATATCACTCCCTTTGGTTACATATTTGCAAATGTATTTAATAGATTTCACTGAATGGCAAGATTCAACGTTGATGTGTGCTTTGAATGTCTTTGATAAAATGGGTGAATATGGAACAATCCAACGATTATCTATTTCAATATCTTGTTGATTTAATTTGACAATTGTTGATTTTCCATTGTCTGCTGTCGATCTGCGACGATACAATGGATAACCGTCATTACCAGTAATTGTTTCCGATATTAATGTCCGTGGATATCGTTTTGAACATTTACCATCCATCATACACGGTGAATTTTGATTAAGAGTTCCACAGGGACCATGTATCATGTTTTTGATAACTACCTCATGCAATCCAGGATCTACTTGTACATTAGGGATTTCAGCTGATATCACTGCATCAACTTCATTTGGCCTTATCTTTTCAACCAACCAAATCAAAATGTGTGCATGTGGCAATCCTCGTTTCTGCCACTCCACAGAATACATCCAGCAGCGTGTTTCACCAAACACATTATGTTTTACGATGAAATCCATTAAAGATTTCAACTTTTGTCTAAAGACTCTGGCTGTAATATCATGACGATCAATGGGTGATTGCCCAGGGAATAACTCCTGCTTGATTTCTATCCATTGCGGATTGCATGTAAATGTGATGAACAAATCTGCTGTACCATAATGACGAACATACGACATGGCATCTTGAGCATATTCGTGCATATGCCGAGGGCTTCCGATGTATGTTGCTGGAAGAATAGTCATCCGACCGACATTCTGTGCATTTCCATCAGTATTAATCGCATCTCGAAGGTGAATATACTCTTCAGATCGGAGTTTGGTTTGATTCAACCTGATGAATGTTAATCTCTCCGTTTCAATTTTAACATACATGTCTACAACATATTTGTGATATAATCGCCGACATTTCAATATGTGATTTTCTTCATTTTCCCGAATCATTAGGCGGTATGAATAATAGTTCATTGAACTGACTTTTTTGTTGGTTTCAGAACCTGTAAATATATTTTGTTTTAATAACATTCAAATATAAAATTAAAATACATAATATAATGACTGAGATATTATCGCCATAGCTAAACTAATATTTTAGTTACCTGTAATGGGATTTATCATTTTTATTGAGAAATCGTAGCCATCTTCACCTTGCCAAAATATAATGGGATATTGCAGTGCATCATATGAGCGGTGTGTTTCCTTTATACGTTGTAATTGCTCATTCCGACGATGTAAAACAATATCACGGGATTCCAAGTTTTCTCCAACTACAACGATAGCAACTTCATCAATAGTTGGCGCATTAAAACGTCTTGTATGTTGACCTGCAGGTGTTTTATCAGCTCTGATTACAATTTTGTGATTATCGGATGGCATCAGATCCAGGGCAGTTTTAAACAATATAATCAATTGATTGTGTTGATGAAATAAAGTTTGTAATTGTTCTACAATAGACCTCTTTACTAAATTGTTATGTGCACAACGCAGATCAATTTCTTGTGGTGAATTGCCCATAAAATAAATTTGCAGGAATTTGTTGTCGCTATCTGACACTGGTAACAGTGAACCTGCTCTGTGATATATTTGCCCTTGTATCTGTAAATAATATGAGTAATAATATGTTCGCTAAAATAATTATGAGTAACTGCTATAATACATACCTTGAAAGTTGGCATAAAATTTTCCCTAACTACATTTGTTGCCCCAAATGAAGTCATTTGAAAGCAATTGTTATATTGTTGGATATGTGTCAAAAAGTGTATAGAATCTGTTCCTATTCCTGAAACCAATGAGTACAATGGTTCTGGTGGTGGATCCAATGGTATCAATTTTACTTTACCATTTGCGCAACACAATCCATTGGCTTCGTTTTTGTATTTTAATGCCTTACAGTGTGAGCAAACCGAGTTCATAGAACCAATAACAACACATTGGTAGTTACTGTAGTCAATTGACACATCGTAACTGAAAGCAGCTCGATTCAAACTTGCGCGATTATTAGTAGAATGTCGCGCTCGCGCTTCACGCGTTTGTGATATCCGAATTCTTTCACGTTCATTTCCGTCGTCACGTTCTTGTGCAGTACGATTTGATTGGTAATTAGCTTGGTTTGTAGCATTTCTGGTTCTTCTACCTAAATTGCTTCGTCTTATAGGAGGCATATCAAATATTAATTATTTTTTCACTAATCACGAACTAAACAAACACTAACTAAGTAAACACTCTGCTCAAAACACGATATACGAATTTGTTTCGTGTATCAGTTGACAAAAGCAAACTCAAATTAGGTCACAGACAACTTTTTTTTTTTAAATTTGACATGACTTGAAGTCAAAGTCGTAGTTGACTACGTTTTAGTTACAAATCATTTGTATGGGAAAAAGAAAAGGGCTATTTTTAGGGTTTTTCCAGCAATAATTCTAATTAAAAAAAAAAAAAAACGTAAAAACCATCCTTGAACTTCAACGAACATTTTAAAAAAAGATTTGGCCAAATTGGTCGAGGCGTTGTTGAGTTATGCGCTTAGCAACACATCTTGCGATTCATTTTTATATTATAGATTAAATGAAAAACTTGATGACTTTACCGGAATTGCAGAAAAAATTCAAAACAAAAAACTTTTAATAAATAAAAAATTATATAGAAACAGTTTTTCGTCAATAGAGGAATATATTAAGAGACTTGCTATATTACATGCTTTAAAAATAAATTAAGAAATCAATACTTGACATTTTTGTAAAAACTTTTCAATAATTAAATTAAATTAATTGCCCTTTACATTATAATTTTGTATACTCGTATGTGCCAGCTCTGTTTTTCGTAAAAAAAAATATTAAAAATTTAATTTGGAAATTTAAGAGCTGGTTTTAACATTTTTTGCTTGTGTTAGTCTCCATATATCAATATCATATATTAAGTGTCATTTTTAATAACGAATATTGTGGAAATATGAAAAAAAAAACTTTAGGTATTTAAAAATTATTTTATTAAAATCTATAAACATTTTTGTTACGCATACGCCTAGCCTATAACAAAAGTATAGCATACCTTTAAGCGCTTTAAATTAAATTGATATAAATTTGAATTTATGTTCAATATTTAATTTTATGGTCCTCATTGTTATACATAATGTGCCCTGGGCAATGCGTTAAAACCGCACAAACAATAAATGCCACAACTTCCGCACATAAATCAACAAGAGAGCTCAATCAAAATTACACATACATGGCACGGAAATATATACATATACGTATATGTATATGTGTATATTTATATGGCAGCAACAACAATAAAAGGGTATAGAAAAAAAATACAACAAAAAAATTTACTAAGGACACATATTGACACAATCAATAAAAATACATTAAACTTTATTTGTAAAATGAAAATCCTTAAAAAAATAAACGGAAACGACGATTAAATGCAGAAAAAATAAAAGAAAATAAAGTGTATATCCGAAAGTCAGATACCCTGCACAGAATTTTTCCAAAACTGTTTCAAAAAGTTTAAATATTCGAAAGATTCTTTTTCTAGATACCATAATAGCTTTAGCTTTTTTTTTGTCAGGTAGCTCTAAGAGTCCAAAATTTTGTAGCTATCAACCAAATGCTATCTATAGTAGGAGTTGAAAGTGACAAAATTCTTCGGCGATCCAAAGATTTCGACCCAATTCAACAAACAGCAACTACGTATGAGTAATGTACATATTTTGGTTATGAGTAGCTTTTGAAGTATATGGAAAATGACGGCAGCCATTTTGCTTTAAGCCCAACTTCTGGTCTATTGGTCCCTTGACTCTATGGTACAGAGTATATATACTTGTATAAATGGTTCCTCGGAAGTACCTATAACAGGCCGCACAACTTCACGGAGATTAATTAAAAGCATTGAGCTGGCAAAAGTGCAGAAAGACAAACAACGTTGGCAACAGACACAAAATAAAACAGGACTCTGACATGTGCTGTGCATGTTGCAACAAATAGCGGCAACACTAGACACTCAGAGAGAGAGAGAGAGAAGTCCCCTCTTGGCTTGCATAAACCGATTAACTCAATAAAGCGTAAGCGTAAAAACAAAAGTGACAAAGTGAGCACAACGATGACGAGCAATGCAAATAAACAGAGCAACAGAGGCAAAATGCTGCACTGCAGCCCCTCTCCTCTCCCAACCGGCCGCAAACTATCCAACAAGCCGCCATCGTGCCGTCAACAGCAGGCAGCCAGTAAGAGGTCCTGGTACAGCAGCAGCTATTACGGCCGCATCCTCGTGTACGTCAACGAGTGCTGCACTGCACTGCACTGCACGGATTAAATGTAAGTGACCAAAAACATGCGGCTTTAAAGTGAACTGCACAAAATGGCGGCGACAACAGCAGCAGCGGCTTCAAGCAGCTGCTGTTAATGGCTCAAGCTGCCAGGGGCGTCCAGGGGGGGTTGGGTAACAACCGGCTGCATTATGCCGCAAAACTGCTTGTGACAGTGAAGTCAAAGAGCGCCTTTGCTATTCCGCTCGTGCATCCGACTGTGGGCTACATTGCACGCATGACATTTAACATGGGCCCCTTGTTGGGCGCCAGCTATTGGCCCACATATTGTGTGGGCCTGCGTGCCTCTTGACATTTACGCTACAGTTTTGGGCACTTTTTTGAGCATTTTATCTGAAGTTCAAAGTGCAGGCGGCACAGCTGACTGCATGGGGGTCATATTTCAATAAAAGTGTAACCACATTTTCGCCATTTCCCGAGGCCAACCCAAATGCTTAGCCCCAACGCACACCCACAGTCAGTCCACTGTTGCTATATTATGCACTCCACATCTCTCAGCCTTCCTGTTGCCGCAATCCTTCCGTTGTCGATTCTCTTACTGATTGTTGTTGTTGTTGCTGGTTGTTGTTGTTGGCAGCGGTTCCAAGCGCAATAAATTTGATTGCAACTCGTTCGCGTTGTGGTCATGGCATCTTGATATCCTACAGTGGAATATTAACGAACTTTTTTTGTTAGCAATTCAAGTATGAAGATATTGGCTAAAACTTAACCGATTGAAAGTTTCAAAGAGTTGCTTTGGAGCTCAATAAACACGCATCATGATTTTGAAACTTTGCAGAACAAAATTAGTAATTTTATTTAAAAAAAAAAAAAAAAAAAGTTGCGCTGATATAGACGCAAGAAATTTGTTTTACAATAAGCTCAAAGTGAATTTACCAGTATGGAACAAACTCTCGGAAGGTAGTATCAGCCTACAAGTCTAGTCCTGTCAAAAAATTCGGTCATTTCGAATTTCTACCAAAAAAAACTGGACCCAGGAGCAGTGTGCAGTGTGAGCGTTCTCCCTCCGCAATTTCCCAAATTAAGCTCTTTTTATTTTTAAGCGAATATTCAGCTCAGTTACGGCCAAAGCTGTGATGCAGTGGCCGCTATAAATTGGTTTAAAGCGCTTTGTAGGGTTTTCATATCATATTTTATTATAACACGCATTACACGTTGCCTCCTCTCCCTCTGCTTGCCGCCCATAATGGCTCGGACCCATACATATTTTATCGGACCTCGACGCATTTTAATAATACATACATACTCTGCAGCAGCGGCCAATTTTGGGAATTATTACAAAAGTTTGTTTAAGCTTAAGTTCGGTTTGCTGCAACCCTTTAAAAATTGTATATTACATCATTCCATCGTAAAACTTAAAAAAAAAAAGGAAAAAGTTGCCAAGTACCCATGTTCGTGTGTATTTGGCGGAAGTGCTGCTTTAGCTGCAAGCGGAAGTGGCGTTTATTGGCTCAAGCTTTACTCCGCCATTTGCTTTTTGTTGTGTTTCAATATAACATGGAAATTCCATTGAGCTGCGGTCAAGCCATTATTTAGCTTGAAAATATAAATTGAATATCGTTAATCTTGAAAATGCAGTTGCTTTAAAGCGCTTGAAATTGAACGTTAAATGAGGCATTATTTTGGGAAATTAGGAGATTTTTGCAGCAACACGAAAGAAAAAAACACTTTCATCTCCGCAGGTCAAATCTGTGTTTAACTACCCTAATAAGTCAGTGTTCAGTTATAACCTCAAAAATCCGACATAAAATTGTATATTTTGATGATTACTCCCAAAAAAATAGCGATCCCGAAAACACTTTCTGCCCTCGGATTACGAAAGTAATTGGAATATTAATTTTCATAACTGGTAGTTTTTGAACTCATATGTTACGAACATCCCAAAATATATCATGAAGCCTGAAAAAACGCATTCTATGTGAAAACAGTTTAGCTATCGGATTACATCTGCTATATATAGGTTATTTGATCGCAGATTTCTAAATCCAAGCTCCAAAATACATCTGCATTTGCAGCAAAACCCCATAAAAAATAGATATTTTATAAGTTAACTCACAAAATTAACGTGCTGAGTCTTCTGCAACTCCGAATTCAACAATGATAAAAAGATACCCCGTATTTAGATATCTCATATGAATAATCTGGTATATTGCTTAAGAACTCTACGAAACCTTTGATTGTGAAATTTGGTTCCGATGTCATCATAAGCAAACAAAAAACCGGATTATTTTTTCCGAAAAAGAGTTTCTCACAGAGTGGTGGGGACTGCGACCAAAAGGTCTTTTGTACCATACTCTTAAGTTAAAGCAAAAGACTTTCCGCTTGATTATCAGTAGGTCTTTTGTTGGTATTGACCTAAGATGGAAGGGACTAATCCGTTCCTTTCCCATGTGACAGGCTCTGTCCCATACCAGCGCTCGGCAGTCACAGAGAATACGTCTGGTGGTTTCATCGTCTTCTAGACAGAGCCTACGCTCTGAAGAGTCCGATAGGCCAATTTTAGTAGATGATATCTAACAGTGTGGTGGCCAGATAGGTAAGCTAACAAGAGCTTTTGGTCCGCTCTGCCAAGACCTTTTGTCTTGATCACATCCAGAGGTTTGACAAGCACTTTTGCTTGACGAAGCCCCGGAAGGGAGAACCAGTATCTCCTATGTTCTCCTGCAGCCCATTTGTTTATCATGGTTTTGATTGTGGAACCACCAATACCATAAAACGGAGCAGGAGATGTAGTCAGGGTGGAGGCACCCTGTCGTGCTAGATCGTCAGCGATCGTGTTACCATCCGCTTCCGAGTGTCCAGGCACCCAACATTGCGCGACTTTGTTTCGGGCGGACAGGGTTTGAAGGTAGTTATGGCATTCTTCAACCATCCTTAAGGAGATGCTCCAGGATGACAATGCCCTAATAGCAACTTGGCTATCTGAAAAATGCAGAACACACTTTTTTGATTTGATAGGAGTGATTGGTCCTATGGGAGATATTTGATTTAGTCAACCGACTTCGATCAAATTTGGCACAGTGATTGATAAAAGTCGTCGCATAATCGTTTACCCAAAAAAAACTTAGGCGTGAATTTTGGGGTTAGGATAAACCAAGACTTGTTGGCTCAATCCTGTTTGAGTTTATAGTATCAAATACCAATGATGAAATTTCTTATAAATGGTCATTTAACTTATATTATACAGCTCCCAAATGGATGTTTCAGAGCACCTTCAAAAACCTAACATTTTTAGAATGAGCAGTGTACCAAATTTTACAATCGGTTGCCAAGAGAAAGCTTCACTTAAACCAAGGACTTTAAAACAATGACCTTTTTGGCGTATTATTATCAAGAATCGTTGGGCATGTCGGTCTTAGAAAACTTTAATCGTATTTTTGTCTATTCTCAAATAAATGGTAGACCACAAAACTACATCACACAACATTGTTAGAATTAGTCACAAAAAAAAATACTAAAAAAAAATCTACCATTATTTAGCAAGCCAAAACAGAAGAACTTAAGATATATTAGCCTCAAACGAAAGCTTAACTAAATAAAAACAAAATCCTTAAGCTTAAGGGCACAAAATAAAAACCATAACGAACCATAACGAAGTAATTGGCTCAAGGACAATGCTAAGCAACTTGACTTGGTTGCTAATTAGATAAAGCATACCGTTGTTGCATTGCATCCTGACCAAATCAAGTCGAACCGCAAATGTCAGGATTCTTGTCCCCAAAATGCTACAGATACCACATATGCAAATGTTGTATGTGTGCGTACAAATAGTATCCTGGTGATGCCGTATGCAGAATTAATTATTGGCATGTTGAATGCAACCAAAAGACAGAGGAGGCCACAAAATACGAAGTTGAAAATAGCAAATGCTGCTCTTTAATTGCTCTGACAAAGAGCATGGGATTCTAAACAGGAAAAGACGTGAGCAGAAGGATAATTTCAATGAGCTTTCAAGCGAACTAGCCAACACTAGAGCAACTGAAGCATAAGACTGACACAAAGGAACCATTGGCTGAACACCTAACCAAAAAGCACAAACATCCAAAATTGAGATTGTAAGTATGTCTTTTGGAGCTGGGAGCATGTGAGTGTATTTGCTTGGACTGCAGGCTAGTTGGCAACGTCATATGCATATGTATGTATCTGTGTGCGGATTGTTTGTAGGCTATTTCAATTTCTGGGCATGAGTCAAACGTCATTCAAGTTCCATTTGAGCCCTGAACCCCTCCACATACAATAGGCATGCATTAATGATGGCCTGCCCGGCTCTTTGACAGCCAGCGTAATGAGTCAAAATTACTGTGTAGTTGTACTTACTACTAATGAGCGCGATTGGAACTTTGAAGTGAATGGAATGGACTACAATTACATTCCTTATCGAATTCAGTGTGATATAGTCGTATGTGCTCGATTCTGGTGTGTCCTGTAGTCAATCAAGACGCTCCTCAATGCAACACAAAGACACTATTACTTGACATATTTGAACGTTTCTATTTAGCTTGCTCCATGTGGGTTGTCTCTCGAAATACAAAAAAAGTTATTATTATTGGGTGTACAAATAGATAAGCGATGTTTTTTCTCATGATTTGAGACTTTATTGTAAAAAACTCGTTACATACTCATTCTTCAAAATAATTTCCATTGTTAGCCACAACTTTTTCCTATCTTTTAGGCAGCTTCTGTATTCCTCGTCGGAAAAATTGTTCTTCTTTTGACGCGATCCACGAATAGATCCAATTTTTGGCTTCTTCGAAAGAACGAAAGTGCTGTTCGGCTAGGTCATGCGTCATCAATCGGAATAAGTAAAAATCAGGAGGGGAGATGTCAGGAGAGTACCGCGGGTGGGGTAGGATGTCCCATTTCAAAGTTTGCAAGTATATTTTCATCACTACCTTGGAAACATGTGGCCGAGCGTTGTCATGTAGAAGTATGACCTTATCGTGTCTTTCCGAGTACTACGGATGTTTAACTTCAACGCTGGATTGGTTTTGCCTGGATGCAACAGTACATAGTACACTTCGCCGAGCTGGTCCCACCAAATACAGAGCATCGAGCCATGAATGTTCGGTACGCTGTTGAAGTTGTTGCATGGCAGGGAAGACCACCACGTTTTTTTCGTGTTGTCTTAGTGTATCCACTTTTCATCGCCGGTCAAAATTCGATGGAAAAAACTTTTTCTGTTTTGCCGTTGGAGGAGTTGTTCGCACGTACAAAGGCGCCGTTCCATGTCCCTCGGCTTCAACTCGTACGGCAATGTCCTAGTTTCTGAATCATTCCTAAGCTTTTTAGGCGATGATAAACGGCGTGCTGAGTCACTGTTCCTGTTGCGTTCTATAACCATCTACATCCCGTAAAGTCTCTAATTCTGTATCCTTGAAATTTTCCACGGGTCCGGGTCGATCCTTGTCTTGCACGCCATATTGGCCATTTTTAAACTTTTGAAACCATTCCCGACACGTTTTTTCACTAATACAACTTCCAACATAAATTTCTACAATTTTGAAATTGCTTGAGCTGCATTTTTTGTTCGAATGAAACGCAAATAGCAACACTTCCCGTAAATGGCCCTTGTTCGGCTCAAATTTTGGCATTTTCGCACAAAACAAAGCACAGTAAAAATAGACATGCGAGATTCTGTGGAGCTGTTGACCGATGCCTCGATTCTGTTCGTACTTATCGACCGATTTGCAATGCTGGCGCCACCTATGGGAAAACGACGGTTTTCTATTTGTACTCCTGTAACGGGGCACTGGAGGATTTATAGCTGAGTGGCTGCACGTTCCCCATTACGATTTCTTCCGCAACTGATGAGATAAGGGAGAGAAAGAAAGCATCCAACATCTTAGAAGACAAACTAATCTTTGATGATCTGGCTAGTCTAGCGTATGTTTCCTTAGCGGATCTGACAGCCTTTGTCGAATCGTCATAATGGTTCTGAAACATGAAGAACTTCGACGATAAGGGATGTGCTACAGTTTTTGCTACCCGTCCACAATCTCTCCCTTTCTTCAATTCCTTTCCACTTTTAATTTCCTCTTTTAATTTTAATTAGGCAACACAATGGACATCATGGTTTCTGGATGATCCCAGTCTCTATCTTTGCTGCATACTCATCCTAACCTAACCACATTTTGCAGTGTGGCTGCAAATCCCAGATACTCCTACGGGGAAACAGGACAATATATCGAAGTTAATTGACAACTCTTGGTGAATTTTCTACTACATTTTGTAGTTCTTTAGCTTTTATAGACCCTTCAATCCTTTTATTCATACAGAAAAAATATTTGTCAATGGTAGAAATCGAGTCAGGACTCCAAAGCGACTTCAGATTTTAGTATAAAAACTTTACCAATCCGGTAATCCTATTTTTGACACGAAAACGATTCGTTCTTTGTTTTTATATGGCTAATATAAATCGGAATACCTAATTTGATTTCATCATCTATATTTTTGCAGTTGACAGTTTTGAATTTTTTCGTATCTGTGTCAAATCAATTATTATCCTGCCACGTCTTCTTCTGCCATTTGCGTTTGTTGCACTTTTACAGTAGCTTTTATTCTATAGGTACGTTGTACGGCATACAGGACGTATACGTAATACTCTTTGTATTGTAATGGCTGCAGGAGAAGCAACAGTAATAATACAATTCTTCATATGCTGCCTTAAAATTTGACATCTGTCAATCATTCAGTCATTCATTGAATGGAAATGGCAATAATGCATGCATTCATTTCGTGCCAATTCCCATTCAATCACATGGCTTTGCGCTTCTTAATCCTTTGCTTCAAGTTAATAATATTTTTAATGAGTTTATTAAGCAGCTTAAGCCGTTATACGGAATTTCGATTTATTTTAGTTATAAAGAAATAATTTTAATAAGTTTTGAAGTCCAACTTTTACTTATGTCATAGGGTTGCAAAGATGATTTAAATAACTCCCACAATCCATAATTTAATTTTGAAATAAAGCAGAATAAGATTAAGCCAATCCTTATAGGTTATATCTTTGTGTATCAATAAGTCAAACAAGATCGGTTACGCGGCGTATACTTAATATTTGTATCTAGAAGAGCTTTGCGAGTAAAATCCAAATGAGGAAATTAAAAAATACGACCTACATGGCGTATGCGTATTAATTATAATGATGTAATGGAAGAAATAATGAAATGCATTATATGCAGGATTTAATTTTGACATCCATATAACTTTACATCATTTATTTTAAATAATTTTCACTTATTCATTCAATCGTACAAATGTAAGATTTTTTTCATAATTACCTCACATTAAAAATTAAACGATTTTTTTAAAATAATTTTCATCATGACGTTTGGGTGCAGTAACCTGATCTATATCAAAATATAATCTAGCCAATTCTTACATCTTTATGCAGTCCTTATGCCAAACGAGATCGGTTAACGCGACGTATACTTAATATTTAAAAGTATGTCATTTAGATCTGGAATAGCCTTGCAAAATAAATCCAAATGTGACAGCAAAATACCAAAAAGCTGCCTACATGGCGTATGCGTATTAAAGAAAATGATTTAATGACAGAAATAATGAAATTCATTATATGCAGCATTTAATTTTATAAAATATATGCATTCACTCATTCATTCAATTGAACAAATTTAAACTTTATTTTCGTAATTACCTCATAATATAAATTCAACGATTTTTTTTAAATAATTTGCATTATGGCGTTCTCAGCTTGACCATTATTTTTGTTGTATACTCATGAAACAGAATTTATGATGTTTATTTCTTTCTTTTTTATTTAAAGGAATTTGGTTTCAAATTTTTACCTGTGAAATAAGTTTAAAACTCTAATTTTTAATTAATAAAAAAAAAAATGTATCAAAGTTTGGTAAAAAGTAAATATTTATACAAACACTTTTATTTAAAAGTTTGTTTATTCAACTCTCTAAAATAATCGAGAGTAATTAACTAATTTTCTCTTTGCGTGCAAAGCGCTGTTAGCAGCTCTTGTTCCGCAGGGTTGTCATACCAACCAATTTATTGGGCGGGAGTATTGTTGAAATTTCAGTATTCAAATTTGTTTTGTAGAATGAAAGGTAAAATGTTGCAAAGCTTGCTAAAATTTATTAATTGTTTAATGTATTAAAGAATAAACTTTTCTTATCTCGCTTTTAAGAAACATTAATTTAAACAAGTGTCTAAATGCTCTAAAATAATTGTAGGAAAGTGGCACTTACTTTTTTTTTTTAAAGATTTGTTTTTGAAAACGAGGTTTATAACAAATATCCATGTAAAAAAATTAAGTTATTGTGAATCGAGTTTTCTTGAAGTAAAGTAATTATATGTATTTTTCTATTCCATTTGGGTAGTCTTGGAGTCACTTCAAAACGTGTCGATTCCAAAAAAAAACTGTAATATTTTATTGAATGCTTTATTTAAGCTAATGTTATGGCTCTTCGCCAGGAAGTATACACTTCCTTCTCTTATAAATCCCAAGCTTAATGGTACGACCTTACCATTTAGCGACTCAGCCAAATACCTCGGGTTAGTACTAGACAGCAAACTAGACTGGAACCTAAATACAGAAGATCGATGGAAAAAGGCCACGATCGCTCTATATACTTGTAAGAAAGTCATTGGACTTAAATGGGGCATGTCCCTAAATATAGTCCACTGGCTGTACACTGCCATTGTCACACCCATACTTATGTATGGAGTCTCAACCTGGTGGCCTATCTTAGATAAGGGGACCAACCTTAAAAAGTTAAGTAGGCTTCAGTGAACCGCCGAACTTACCATTAGTGGTGCTCTACGCTCCACACCAAACGAATCACTAGATGCTATTCTAAATCTCCCACCACTGAACAAGGTGGGGAAACAACAAGCCACTCTATCAGCTTTACGCATGCGAGAGGCGAAAAAATTTAGATTTTGGTCATGCAAAGATTCGTAAGGGGAACTTACTTATCCCCGAAAGCACAGACTACTGCCTTGCGCAGGAACATTTTACAACTTAATTCAGAGCCTATATTCCAACCAGAGAGGAGTGGAATACAGGTGTACCAGGCCCAGCGGTCTCGATAAAGGTATACACGGACGGTTCCAAGCTAGACGACGTGTCGGCGGAGGCGTCTACGTTGAGGATTTCAACATAAGAACTGCTTTTCGACTCCTGGAACACTGCAGTGTTTTTCAGGCAGAGGTCACTGCAATCTGGGAAGCTTTAAAAACAATAAAAAACCTAAGAGCATTTGTATCTATTCGGACAGTCAAGCGGCTATTAACTCCCTAGTTTCGATGACTTCGTGTATGAAGTCAGTGAATAACTGCCGCTTATCTCTAGGGGAGATGGCTGAGCAGTTTTCAATTCACCTCTTATGGGGCCCATGACATAGGGACTTTGAGGAAAACTGTATTGCGGATGAACTGACTAGACAAGGAACTACCAGCATCCTCCTTAAAGACAAGGAGGGCCTGGGTATACCCATGGCCAGCTGTAAGCTGAGAATTCGAAATTTTTTCGTTCTCTGTGCAAATAAATCGTTGAGTCGGACATCGAACACGTGTAAAATCTCGCGAAAAATTTGGCCGACATACTGCAGAAAAATAACCAAAAAACTTTGCAGTCTACTATTACGGGACACTGGCTTGTAAGGAAGCACGCATCAAGGTTGAATGGTCCTCACCATGACTTCTGAAGAAGCTGTGGCGATGAGAAAGATCTGGAGACGGTGTAACACATTTTCTGTCACTGCCCTGGACTGGGCAGTAAAAGATTAAGGTTCCTAAAGTCACACTATCTTGACTATTTTTCTCAGCTCTCTGAACAGATTCCAAAATGCCTTTTAAGGTTTATTCAGGCAGCCAAATGGCTTCCTCGCCTTTTATAGGGGACCTCCCAAGTGGGGAAGAGTGGTGAACTAGCTCACTCTAGCGGTAACGCAACGGGCCTATCCCTGGCCTAAGTGAGTTGTGAAATCAGTTCTAACCGCCGTCCTAACCTAACCTATGTAGAACATATAAAAGGAGCCCCCAAAACTTTAATGAAACGATCTATACGACAAAAAATTCGATTGAGCCATACTCGTTCTAAGCTAAAAAAAAAGTTATGGATCATGGATTTTAGTCCAAGACTTAAGTTTTCAAAATACATTTTATAGCTATGTTTTTTAAATTTTTTTCTTACTGATGACCATTTTAAGTATTAAAGTCTACTACAAATGGCGTCAATGTGAGAGTATTCCTTAATCGATATATTCCGACTGCAATCGTTCGCACTTGTTTCATTTTATCTCTGGCCTTCCATTTTTATATTTTGCATTTTGTGCATTCACAAGGAAATGAACAAACAAGCAGAAAGAAAAACAAGAGCAAAAATAAAAATTGTACATAATAAAATGGAATTTTTCTTTATTTTACTTTAAATTAGTACATAATAAAAATGCTGCTGCATATAAAAAAAAACAGAAAAGTAAGATAACTGGTCATATAAAATAATGCAACACTGGAATTAATTTCCGTTAATATGACTCATATGAATGCGAAGTGAGTAGTAAGAGTGCACTGGCAGCCATTTTGTTTGTGAGCTTACGAACGCAATGATGGCCGACAAACAAATGGCAACTGCGTATGTATATGTACACACAGAGTACAGTAGTAGTAGTTGATATGCGTGTATGCGTCTGAGTAAGTGTGAATGAGTATTGTTTGTTTGCGTGTGTGTGTGGGTGTAGTGAATTTCTGTTTCGGAAGTGAAAATTTCTTAATTGCCATTTTAATTGAAGCCATCGAGTGCGCGCTGGCAAAATGGCGACGTTGGCAACAGCCTTTTGTTGCAGGAGCGGCGCTCTTCCGCTAGCTCACACTTATTATGCTGCGCTTGTATGTGTTCACTGACTTTACCTTTGCGGTTTTCATCTGATTGCCCAGGGCAACAAAAAATATAAAAACCAAAAATGTTATTTTTTTATTTAATTTGTGCTTTAATTGAAATTTAATAAACTGAATAGTTTATTGTCGCGCACAGCAACAACTTCGTAACTCAAAAATTATATATATATATACTATGTAAGCACATGCAAAAATGTAGCACATAGAATTTCCCATTTTGCATTTAAATCAAATTTTTCAAAACGTTTTCATTTGCCCAATGTGCCATTGCAAATGACAAACAATCTATTAGAGTACGTCCGGGAGCCACTATCCTTGCTCCCCAGCGTAAACACTCGAACAAACATGCACAGAGTTTCCTATCTATGGACAGACAGACCCACAAATAGACACATGGCCAGCAATTTGCGTACTTTGGGGAGCAACGCGGGCGCTAAACATAAAACAAGGGATGAACAAACAAAAAAAAAAAAAAAACAATGGCGAAAAAAAAATAAAGTTAACAAACCAGAAAATCCGTGATTATTTATTAATTTGGCAAATTATTCATACGGTGTGCTCGCCGTTTGTGGCACAGCAGCTGTGCGTGGTTAGTTACTTGCCTCATAGGGAAATGCGGCTGGCACAAGGGCGTGCTTGTAGCTGAGGGCGTGGCAGTTACTAGATGCGTGGTGTTGGGTCACGTAGTCAGGACTAAATGTTGCATATGGCACGCTCATCATTTCGACCAATTTCTCTTGCTCGTTTAGAGTTAGGTTTGTTTGTTGCACTTCGAAATTTGCTACAGCACAGTGGTTAAAGGTATTGGAAATTGCAGTGTTTCCCAAACTAATACTCCCTCTGAATTTTTTTTACAAATTTTTTACTCAAAATAAAATACAGTGCTTTTGATCCAAAAAAATTTTCCTACAAAATTTTTTAGGTTTTATTATTTGATATATATAAATAATCTAATTTGGGTAATAACTTTCTAAAGCTATTGACATTTACAGATTTAAATAAGATAAATTTCTAGCTTTGGAATCCCTCAAGAAATAAAACGAGTTTTTCTTAGATTTTTATAGTAAAATATTTTGACTTTGGAAAATATTTTTTTTGTTTAAATGCTAAACTATTTGATTTTTTTGTTTCAAATTAAAGCTTTCAATAAACTTGACTCTGATTTTTAGAGTAATTCATTTTTAAATTAAAATAAAAAATTAAACTATTAGTAAAAAATGCTTGTTAAAATATACATTAAATACTCTAGAATACTGTAATATTTTTAGATAAGTGCTCCAGAATCAAATTAACAATTAAAATTAAATACTTAAAAAACATTCTTTTTCAAATAAATTATTAGAATAGTTGGATAAGGTACTAGAAATTGCATTCAGAGATTTTTGAAAACTAATGATGTAGTTCGATGCACATGGCAAAAACAACAAAAGTTTCGCAAAATAAAACAATAATTATTAATTTAAATGTGTTTCTCATCGTTAGTTACCGAATTTTTTTTAAACAAAAAACTGTTTTGGCAACACGGCTCTTAAAAATTTTTTATATTTAATATACAAAATCTACAATTTTTTTTATTAAGTAAACGAGTTAGTTTAAATTTTAACTTTTAAAGAATTACATATTTTTAAAAAGAAAATCATATTTTTTAGTATGTTTCTTAAATATTTATGTCAATTACCATTTCTTTTTTAAAGTGTTTTAAATGTTCCTAATTTTGGTGAATAAGTTATAACATCAATTTGGTGGAATGATACTAAAAAAAATTACAACGAAAATTTTTTAAATTTAAAAATTACATTTTTGCAAGAGATGGCATTTACAATTTTTTTAATTATAAAATACCAAATCGACTTAACTCATGTTCACAAAAAATAAAGAACGTATAAAAGCATTTAAAAAAGGGGTATTGGCACATCTAAGAAGCAAAAAAAAATGCATTTTTCTTCTTAAAGTTTAAAACTAAAGTTTAAAACAATTAAATATTTTCAAGAAGAAAAATAATTTTTTTTGCTTCTTAAATGTGCCAATACCCTTTTTATTTAATGTTTTATACGTTCTTTATTTTTTGTGAATATGAATAAAATCGATTTGGTTTATAATATTAAATAAAAATTACAACAAAAAATTTTTAAGATTAAAAAAAAATGGTTTAAAAAAAAACATTTTTGCAAGAGATGGCATCACTTACAAAAAAAATTTTACAATATTTAAAAGAAATTTAAACTATAAAAAAAATGCATTTATTTTGGAGGTATATAATAATAATATAATTTATAATAATAAATAGATTCCAAATCGTTAAAAATTATATAACATAAAAAAATATTTTGGTTAAATTTTTTTTGATAATTCGGTTCATTCGTTACTTATTTAAAATAAAAAAATTAAGATTTTTTAAGCGTTATACATTTTTTTTTTATAGTTATACTTATTTTAAAAAAAAATGTTAGAAATATATTTAAATATTAAACAAAAAGTCTCAAATTTGCAAGTAGATTGCTTAATCATCTGTACTAAATCATGAATTTTACAATATTTAATAAGAAATTTCTATATTAAATCATTAAAAAGCAAATTACATATTAAAAAAAATTGAAATTGGAATGATAATCAATAATAATAATATAATTTATAATAATAAAAAGATTCCAAATCGTTAAAAATTGATATAGCTTAAAAAATATTTTGGTTTCAATTTTTTTTTTTTTTAATAATTCTTTTTATTCGTTACATATTTAACATAAAAAAATTTACGATTTTTTAAGCTTTACAAATTTTATGTATATTTATACTTATTTAAAAAATTAAAATTAATAAATATGTAATTTCAATTTTTTTTTCGTTATTTAAAAAAAAAAAATTTTTAAATCCTTTTACAATTTTTCTGAGCTTTACAAATTTTAGTTATTTGCTACTTAATTAAAAAATTTTAAAAAATTTTTTTGGGCTTTTAAAATATTTAAAATAAAATCTCAAATTGACAGCAAATGATTTCTTAATTATTTGCATTAAATTAGGCAAATTCAATATGCATAAAAAAATTCTAAATCATTAAAAAATAAATTAAAATATACAAAATATTTTGATTTCAATTTTTTAATAATTTTATTCTATTGTTTCTTATTTAAAAAAATAAATCCCTTTTAAAGTTTTTTGAGCTTTACACAATTTCATCGTTACTTATTCAAAAAAAATAATAAAAATATTTTTAGTTTTTTTGACCTATGCCAACATAAAAAAAGTGCTTTAGAAATAGTAGTTATTCGCTACTTATTTAAAAAAATTTTAAAAATAAATAATATTATAATAATATTTTATCATTTTTTATATCTTTATTTAAAAAAAAAATTTTAAATTTTAATTTTTTTTGAGCTTTACAAAATTTTATTTAATTGTTACCTATTAAAAAAAAATTATAAAAATATTTTTTAATTTTTTGTAGCTTTACAATAAACTTGTAAAAATAAAAGTCTCAAATTGTCAGCAAAAGGGTTTTTTATACTATAAGCTATTATCTGATATGCTACCAGGATAAAGTTTTCTAGGTAAAAAATATTTTATGTAGTTCACTACGTACATACATTTTTTTTTGTTGTTGGGATTTGTTTTTTATTTTTTCCGAGCTCATTTTTTTATGTCATGTTTAGAAGTTTGCGAAAGACTTTTTCAACTTTTCAAGTTGTTATTTTTCAAAGTAATTCCCTCAGCTTGTGACCACTGTGCTTTTCTGCATTTTAAACCTGAATAGACGCAAGGGAATGCAAGGAAAAAGTTATGATTTTAAAGTGACATGAAAAGGGGAGAAAAGGGGACGCAAAACGCAAAAAAATATCTCTTGGGTGCTTTTTGTTGCACATTGTAGTCGTCAACATGGTTGTTGTTGCTGTTTAACTTTTGTTGCAATGATTTATCATAACTTGAAGGGAATATATATAACTTTATTTATAAAAAAAATAACAAATAAAAAAGTATGAACTGTCTCTAGATTACGTATACGCCCAGTAAGCACCCACTTAAACTTAAACTTATGTTTGTCAGTTAATTATAGCGTTCTTATAGGATTAAAAGTTTAAGCGGCAAATTAAATTAACTCTATTTAGTTTTGTGCATTAGTTTTAATTACCAAATGATTTACCTTAAAAAATAAATCGTAAATGAAACAGAATAAATAATTTATATAGTTGCAACTGGCCGGCCATGTTCGAAATTTTGTGTACTTTCTGTCTGCTGTTTTCGGTAGCAAGTAAATATTTATGCAACAGCAATGCAAATGTAAAATGCAACGATTTCGTAATTAAGTATACGTCAAGTGGTGCATAAAATATTTCTGCACATAAATAGCACAAGCCTTATGTGTGCTTTTGTGCATATATTTATATATAAATTTTGTTGTTACATATCTGTAATATTAAAATATAATTCTAGTGAATTTCACAATCCAATCTATCTGCCTGCCCGCCCTGCCTTGCCCCTGCCTTGACCTCGCCCAAATGCATTAATGTGCTTATACAGATATAAATCAATAAACAGTCGCTGCAATTAAATTGTTGCATAGTTTGAGGGGCACGCACAAGTTTGGGTTATGCCACCACAGTACTCTGAGGCACATTCGGCCGTTGGACATTTGTAATGCACATCACGTGCCACGCCCACTTTTTGGTATGCAATATGAAACAGCTAAGGGACAAGAGCAACATACATAAATCAAACTTTACAGTCGTGCCGAGCAAGCCAAGACCCAAACCAAAGCAACCAAAGGATCGACCCAACAAAATACCAACATCCCAAACTAGATTTCTATCCAGTATATATGGTGTCTATATATATACATATATATATATATGTGCATGTGCCTCCTTGCTACAGTTTGTTTAGTTTGCATTTACATGAAATTATTTCGTACATTAAGTAAAACAGTTTAAGCCCCCCACCAACTACTGGCCTTATCTCCAGCTACAACTTTCTGGCCAAAATTTGCATGCTACCAAATCGTGCCACAATATGCAATTTGCTTAGCTTTTGCCAGTGGCAAGTTTAAGTATTTGGATTTTGATTATATTATTGAATACTGCAGTTGATTGCATTGCTGCAATTCGTTAGTTCCAGCGTACTCTGAAATATGATCTCTAAATTAAGCCAATTGAGCAATTGTTAAAACCAACCAGAGATTTAGTTGGCCTCAGTTCTATAATATATAGATTAAGCTTTTAATCCAACAGCTTTTAGAACTTATTAGCCGACTATAGTGAAATACAGCCAAAAAGCAGTTAATAATTATAATATTTTAATGGAATCTATTGTTAACAAATATTTTGGGGAACTTTGCTGTTTGTCTAGAATGCAATCAATTTAATTAATATTTATTTTCTTTCTCTCTTTCAGGTAAGTTACTTTGTCAACTTTTATCAAAATAAATGTGGGTAAGTTTATCCAGCCGTATCTATTGGAAATTTAAGTAATTTTATATGTATTAACCTTTATATATATATTATACCTTTTTTGATACACACGATTTTCAGAATCGTTTTTTTTTTAAATCAGAGATATAAAGCTTAAAGCTCCAAGTAAGTTATAAGCTTCTAATAAAGCCCACTATATACCAAGCTCGTACGTTGAACATGCTTGCAAGGCTTTTCCATTATCCTTTAATTACCTCCATTACGATTTTAGCAATAATTTTGCTAGCTCTTAAGGTCACTTCCTTTAAAGTATGTCAGGGTGACAAGAGAAGATAATGACCACCAGACATTCAATATAGAAATTCTATTACGTCATAAGAAACAAGCTCAGTTTATTTAATAGCTCCCATAAATGCTTAATAATGTGGCCAACCGATTTTAATAACATTTACAGTTTCTTCATCAGCAGTTTCTTTATCTCCCACTGAAGTACAGCGCCTCAAGTGCTGGGAAACTTAAAAAAAAACTTCGTATATCCTAACCTTTTTATAACCTGTACTTAAAAGTACAAAGGGTAGTATACAAGACTTGTGCAATGTATGTAACGGACAAAAGGAGGCGCGGTAGACCCCAAGTCCTCTATACGAAAATGCTTATCATAACCTCGGGTTGCGATTGAGCCTATGTCCGTCCGTTCGTCCGAATGAAAGCCTAGATCTCGGAGACTAAAAGATCTAGAAACATCAAACTTTACCAGCTGGTGCTCATATTTCCTCAGAATATGAAGTGTTTTTGATGGTTTTTGGCAACACCTATTAATATTTAATAATAGGGATGCCTCATGGTTCCACGAATGTGTATGTTCGGACAAATACAGAAAAACCTATAGTTACAAATATTCAATCTGCTTCAATACGAGGTGTGTTCAAAAAGTAAAATCAAGGTTTCAAATTTCGCGGGCAACGTATTTTCGATTATCGATTTTTTTGTTTTGTTGTGTTGAGTACACTCTTCCCGAACATCTGTACCAAATTTCAAGTGAATGGCATTTTTTGTTTGGTTGTGTTTTAAGTGCTCGGCGATTTTTTTTTCGGTCTTGGCTCTTCTGGCCGCTTCCATTGGGACGATTAGGCTTTGGTTTCGATATCATAACCATTGCGAAATTGCTTAAGTCACCTTACCTTTTTGACACACCTCGTATTTCACTCTACCTAATTATGGTTAAAAGTGACCTCGAATTACAATTTTTGGTAATCCGATTCATGTGGCTCTAATGAACAAATTTACATCCAAATTTTATCGATGCGGACCTCCCGCCCCCCGCAAACGATTTCGATTTACCGTGCTTCCTCACACACCCCTGAACATATAAACATGAAACTCACCCCATATACTTTAAATAGCTTCTTTGATACTTTTGAGTTTCATCACAATCGATAAAAATTTTCAGAACTTATAGGTATAAATATCGAAATTCACCAAAAAAACATTATTTCCAATTGGAAAGTTCTTAGTAATAATATGCAAAAAACATTTTTTCGAGAGAAAAGATAAAGGGTATTCCATTGACGGGCACCGCCCAGTCCCCTGTACCACATTTTTTTAACTAACGAATTATGTCCTAGAAACTATTATTTGACCAGTCGGTCCTATGGAAGATATATGATATGATTTTTTTATAATTTAACTCTAAAAAAACTTCCAAACGCCTTTGTTAATGATATTTTCTACTTATTTTGTTTTCCAAAATGCTCTGTAATACCCTTATCAAAATATACACAAAATATACACTATGTATATATCAAATAAATGAATTAAGCTCGACTTCCGTCACGTAACAGGTAATTTAACTAAAAAGTTTGGTTGCTTAAACTTTAACCATCTCCGAGATCTAGATGTTCAGACAAACGCTTAGACACTTACGAACAAATTGCAATACTTCGACTGGTTAAGTTCTGGTTTAGTTCACTCTTCTAAAATTAAATACTTAAATTATCGCGGATTTCAGTATTTCGATATCCCATATTTTACACATACAGTTGTAGCTGTGAAATTTAAAAAAAAAAATATCAGATTATTAATTAATTTGAGAAAGGAAGTGAGCTTGGTAGAAAAAAAAAATAAAAGGTGATATGGTCCAAATTTGGTACTCTAAGCTCTTTAAGTCTGCAAGATCCTGGCGTTCGTACAGATGAATAGACAGACGTCCAATATCCTATCTCCTCAACGATCAATTGAGCAATAAAATATTAAATTTAAAAAATAAAACTTTCTTTTTAACTTCAAAAATCACAAGTGATCTCAATCCAAAAATTTCGTAAATTGGTAAGTGGCCTGCCTCGATTTTCATTGTGAAAAAATAAAAATTCGATAACTCCTTTATACAAGGAAATTAGGCTTATTTTAGTAAGGTCACCTCCAACGGTTTGAAACTTTTATAATTCCATTCTGAGGAGTTACCCTTGTTTATCATTATAGCAACCATTGGAAGTTTTATACACCACCTACTCTTTGATTCTTGCTATATAGTAGTAAAAGTGACTTTCCATCAAATAGTTTCCTCAGCATATCTCTTAAAAGTCCTACTGTGCCAAAGCATAGACAAATAGAAATCAATTGCAGCATCCAGAAGCGCATTATCCACTCTAATCTATACAAATATAATGCTAACAATGAATTAAAGAACTTATCTGGCTAACAATATGAGAAATAAATAAATCTATTTAAATTACAATAAGCATAAATTTAATCATAGCAACAAATTGGATATTGGATTGAAACACAGCAGGATATGCATTCTTTCATATAAAACTCAAAAGAGCTGCGCATCTTATGCAAATCTAAGTATATTATTATAGTATTATATGCCAATTCCAACTGGACTTTAACTCCAAATGCATCCACACTCCCTCTTCATGTCCGCCGACAAACACGCATCCTGTGCGCAAAGCCGACATGGACAACTTTAACTTGAAACTTTAAGGGCAAGAACTTGTACTGTTCTTTGTCTCAAGCTGAAACAATCCTATATACTTATGTACTATATACCCACACACATAACTTTGTATATATGTATCTAAAGCATGTAGTTAAAAACCAAGTAAAATATACCCTGCCGCCTGACCATAAATCCCAGCAAGCTGCAATTCTCTAAATATAACCAACTGACTAGGGCTTGGCCTGCCTCGATGGTGGTCACATGGAAACGGCAAACAACATTGCAGAAACTTTTCAATTACGTCTAGTAATTCTAAACTTACTCCAAAGTCCAATAAGAGCACAAATCCCTGCGGCATTTGAATATATTTATGTCGCTGGAGCTGAGCCCTTTATGGACACAAAACATTGCATCAAACTATTGCAGCTATATACTAAATATACTATATACTTCAATATATATAAAAGTATCTTTCCACCTAGAAGGCTGTGCTTTGGGCGTGGGCATGCAACTGGGCGTGGCACCGAGTTGTGTGTTTATAAATTTTTTAATTGCCTGCAAGCCAAAGCAACAAAAGCAACACGTGCTTCCAGTGGACGAACTCTCCGGTTAAAGCCCAGTTAAGCCGCTTAAACATAGAAGCTGCTACGTCACTCAACTTGGACATTTTTTAACGAGAATTTTGAAATCTACTACGTCATATAACTTTTAGATAGCATAGTCCTGCAATGGATTATGCAGTGTCTGTCAAAGGCACATGCCTAGAGTATTCCGCAATCTAGGTAAATTAAAAACACTAATCTTTTGAAGTTGGTGTCGTATATGAAGTTTTTAAAAGTTGTTAGTTCTACAATTTTGTTATTAGTTATTTATAATCGGATATAATCGGACGTGATTCGAAAAAGGAATCCGGACTCATTTTAAAACCAAATATTTGGTGCTCTCAATTCCACCGAATCTTTTGTTATAAGAGAAATTAAAACCAATCGGAAAAATAGTGTACGAATATTTACTGAAATGTTTTTTTTTGAATATATACTTAGATTATATTTATGCCAACTTCAAGTCAAATATTTATTGACAATTATTATACACTTTTTTTTATGGTATTAAGGGTATATTAAATTTCTGCAAGCTGAAAATGTATGTAATATATATAATGAGTCGATGGAGACCCTCAAAGTTACCCTTAGTTTGATAAAGGTGACTAGAGAAGTCGATATGTCCATGTCAGTCTGTCTGTATTAACGCCTAGATCTCAGAGATGGTAAGAGCTAGAGAAACAAATTGGAGATAAGATGCATTATTATGTCAAGAGAGACAAGTTTATTTTATTTTTTCAATATCGGAGTTCTATTATATAGAGCCCATAATAACAGGATAATTCGCTTTTTAAGATACCGTGACCAAATTGCACTAGGAAGTTGTTTATAGGTCTCAAGTACTCTACGAAATTTTATTCAAATCGGTAGCCTATATCATATATATGGGAGCCCATAGGATCAATAGGTCAAAATAATCTTTCTAAAGCATAATTCGTCTGTTTTTCGCATTTTCATAAACATTTCGAAACCAAATTTGACAAATAAATTTCTTTTTGCAATATGCTAGTACAGAGTATCCAAAAGACGTCCGCATTCGACTTTAACGGACGCCAAATAACAGATAAAAAAGTACTACCAATATTTTATTAAAAATAAAATGTCAACAATATATATTAATAAAATGGTGCGGAGCTGCAGCAGCCATATCAGATGTTTTGTATCAAACAAAAATAATATTGCGACAACAGAACATGAGAATTTTTCGGAAAGATAAGGAAAATATACGAATTCATCGAAAATAAAAATGGAAATATGCGAACTTATCGCTAAAAATATGCTTTCCGGTGCACGCAAAAACGATTCTGAATAAAATAAATAATAAAAAAAAAACAATATTAGCTTCAATTCATTTAAATGTTTAAAAAGCTAACGAAGGTCATGAAAAAATGAATTTTTTTGACTGTAGTAATAACATATTTGTTTATTAAAAAATTTGTGAATAAATTTTGAACGACATTCATAAAAATTGTTTGCTTATAATCTTAACGACTATTTATGCCTATTTGCCAATACATATTCAATTTTAGAAGTTTTGAATAATTAAACACAAAATATAATATCTGGAACTCATTTAAATGTTTAAAAAGCGAACGAAGCTCATGGAAAATTGTGTGCAAAAATTTTATTTTTTTGTCTAGTAATGTTTGCTTATTAAAAAGTTTGTGATAAAATATTATAGAAAGTTTTTGCTTATCTTATCGGCTAATTATAATATTGGTGATTATATCCAATTATAGCAGTTTCCGACTTTTTTAAACTTTTGAACCAAGCGTGCATTATTTCTTAAATATTTAATCTTTTTTGAATTTTGATTATTAGAGTCAATAATATTAATTAATTAATTGATTAGTATATTTTTGCCTCCCAACTCTATATGTCCGATTTTTGGTTATTTTTGACTTAAAATATTATAGCTCCGACACATACAGTCCTCGAAATTCAATTAGAACACCTGTTTTTATTTAAAAATATTAGTTTTAAGCTATCAACTATTTTTGACTCAAATAATATTCTTAGGTCTAATCTATTCCGAATGAACAGATTCTAAATAAACAGAAATAAAATAATAAATTTAAACTTCAAATAGCATTAAAGAATTTAATTTAAACTGCGATATTTAAATAAGGACAGTTTTTAAAAAGGATAAACAAAATTTTTTGTGAAAAAAAAGAGAAAAACACTAATTTAATAGTGGGTCCAGATTCCTAACTTAACCTCGAAAATCGGTTTGGTATCGAAAGAACCACCTTCTGAAAATCCATAGATGGGATCTGCGCGTATTTATTCTACGGTAACTGTCCTTCGCAGTTGCTGCACCGTCGTAACATGTTCTCAATTGGATTCAAGTCCGATAGATGCTTTTATTCTGACTATCTTTAACTCTTATTTATACAATTTTAAATTTTATGCCCGCAGCCTCTAACATGAGGCTTTAAATCTAATAAAATAATAAATATTTTGAAAACTTCAAAATTATGCTGA
Source organism: Chymomyza amoena (assembly GCA_037043745.1). NCBI lineage: Eukaryota > Metazoa > Arthropoda > Insecta > Diptera > Drosophilidae > Chymomyza > Chymomyza amoena. Next base: position 30,975 of record JBAMAX010000252.1, read on the forward strand.
GAAAACTCGCTCTACAAATTTGATATACTTAAGAAAAATGCGCTTCTGGGTCTTCAACTCTAAGTCTGTTAGTCTCCCTTTGTTTATTAGTTTATTAGTATAATAATATTGTAGAAAATGTTTCCTTCTACCAATTACATTCTCTTTCATTTAAGCAAATAAAGCATTTTTTTTTATTCTATTAAACGTTTAAAAAATTGGCAATTAAATGCTAGAACTCTGATCTTAATAGCTGCATTGGTTACAAAGTATTTTACAGTCGGTTCCTGTTTTTACTGCACTTAACTAAGAGCATATGACGCTTCGTATTTAAGAGCGCACAAACTAGCCCGCTCTTAGCTTGCAACTCTCCCAGTATTTTTTTAGTTTCGCTCTTTGGCGCAGAGTCAACCAATGTTAACCCCATCCAGCCAGCCACCACACACATTGGCTTTTACACTATTAAATACGATATTGACTTGTAATTTAATCAACAGTTTAATTATATAATTAAATTAACCACCACAAAACCGTGGAGCTTTAATAAAAGTCCATTTAATGTTTCAACTTGGAACACCCGCCCCCATGATGCCCCAGTGGTTGGTGTTGCCAATGTGGCTGGCTGCGGGGCTTAAGGTTTATTTGTGGCAGCTGATGGTTCTTTTGCGGTCTTATGCAAAAGGCGTTAATGGGATTGCATTAAGTTCTCATTGTTTTTTGTTGGTCCAAATGACCAAAGGCGACAGTTGTTTCGGCTTAGTTGCTAATCAACATTATGTTATGACCTAGGGGCTTATATACTACATACTTATGTACTTATAGTATATAACAAAATATTATATATATTTTTACATTTGAAGCTATTATGAATTTTTCACAGCACGCATTTCGGCAGCGAAATTAGAAACACGCGCAAGATATAGACATGTCATATTTTTATAATACTCTTACAAGGAGTATATAAACTATTGGTTTGGGATGTTGCTTATCTTCACTTTATTTTGAAAATAGTTTTTTGAACGATCTGTTTAGCTATAATAAGGCTATATCAAGCATAAAGTCAAATCGTAGACAGATATATAAATATAGGGTGGGCAAGTTTTCTCAGGAGAGTATCGAAGAGAGCGCAATAAACTATCTTCTTCTTCTTCTTATGTGGCCATAACAATCCGATTACCGGATTACGGCCTGCCTTAAAACATCTCTCCAGGCGCCTCTGCATTGCGCGCGCCTTCTCCAGTTGGTCACACCGAGCGAAGACAGGGCCCCTTCCAGTTGGTTTTTCCAACGCAAACACGGTTGTCCTCTCCGCTGACTACCGCATCTAACACACGTCTAGCTGGAGCATCCTCGTCCATCCTAACGACATGCCCGAGCCAACGAAGCCGCTGGATGTTGATACGCTGAGCAACGTCCATGTCGTTGAAGATCTCATACAGCTCCTGGTTGGTGCGGATGCGGTAGTCATTGCCAACTCGAATAGGGCCAAAGATCTTGCGCAGTACTTTCCTCTCGAAAACTCCCAGGGCAGCTGCATAAGTTAGCGGCACGGTCCAGGCTTCCGCGCCGTAAAGAAGCACTGGAAGGATGAGTGCCTTGTAGAGTGATAGTTTTGTCGCGCGATAGAGGTCTCTACTACTCAATTGCCCATTGAGATCGAAACAGCACCTGTTGGCAAGAGTGATTCTGCGCTTGATCTCCAGGCTGACATCGTTGTCGGTGGTAACGGCGGTGCCAAGGTAGATGAATTCCTTGACAACATCGAAAGTAAAGCTGTCGGCCGTAATCTGGGACCCAAGCCGCCGCAAGTCCCTACTTGTCGAAAGCATATACTTCGTTTTGCCCTCATATACCGCCAGACCCATTTTCGCAGACTCCCGTTCGATAGCACTGAAGGCCGCGGTGACATCTCGCTTGGTACGCCCAATGATGTCGATGTCGTCGGCGTACGCAAGGAGCTGGACACTCTTGTAGAAGATAGTGCCATTGCAATGCACGCCGGCCTTCCGCAGAAGAAGAGGTCGCATGATAAGGGGTCGCCTTGTCTAAAACCTCGCACGGTATCAAAAGGCTCGGAGAGATCCTTTCCTACCTTGACGGAGCTGCAGGAATTACTCAACGTCATTCTGCAAAGCCTTATCAGCTTCGCAGGGATACCGAGCTCAGACATTGCGGCATATACACGATACCTTATTGGGCTATCGAAAGCTGCTTTGTAGTCGACGACCAGGTGGTGAGTGTCGACTTGATGTTCGTGGGTCTTTTCCAGGATTTGGCGTAGTGTGAATATCTGGTCGACGGTGCACTAACTAATAAACTATCTTACTTTCCTTTTGAAACCTGCTCAGCTCTAAAATGTCACAACATCTACAAGAGTATCTCAACTTCGTCAGTCTTAAGCAAACCATTTCCTAAGGATGCCTTTAGTGTTTGTTATGCGCGCGTGTGTGTGTGTGTCCTCTCTAGAAGTTCTTGGCTAAGAAATATTTCGCTGCAAAACTTAATTAAGAATAAGCAACATGCCTCAAAACTCAAAATGAAAATGGCTTAGCCTCAAATGGAGACGGCACAAGGGTGGCAATTGGTAAGACGGCTTGATCTGTGTCTGCCGCAGGGCTAAGAATGGGTAGATGAAGTTGGAGTTAAAGTTGGTTCTGCAACAGCAACAACAGCATTAGCTATAGAAGACATTGACGCGGCTAGCACAACAACTACAACAACAATAACAACAGGCATGTTGACGACGCATAAGAGACGCGCCTGGAATAGCAAAAACGGAAATGAAAGTAATTTAAAGTGGCATTAAGTTGTGGCAGCCACATGACTTGGTATCTGTGTGGGTGTGTGGCTGGTTGTATGTATGTATTTGTATTGCGTCGGTGTACTTGGCTTGTAACGGAAGTGCACACACACACACACAGACACACTCGCGCATATAATACTTATACATTACGAGTTATATACTACATATATATACAACGTATAACACGCGCATATAAGTTATATGCACAACAACGACGACGATGACGACAGCTTGAAAAGGAAGTCGCTCTATATCACAAACTCTTTTACTTTTTTTTTTTTTCTTGTACTCATCTTTAGTTCTTGGTATGCTCTACAGTATTTCAAGCTGTCAGTCCTTAATAACAGTCTGTAGCTTTTGCTTTGAGTTATTTTCATCATTAAAGATTTCCTTTTATGCGATGAAAAATATTAGACAGTTTGTCAAAGACTTATTAAAGAAAATCTTCTTTGTTTATGGTTTTTTATTTACTATGCGTACAGCAAGCTATAACGTATTTTATGGAAACTAGTAAATCAGTACACTGAAAAAAACGAACAAAAGCTGAATTTGCTCAATTTTCTTTTTGCAAAAAATTCAATAAATTCCGTACCCAACTCAACAACAAGAGAGAGCATTTGCTAAGAGAAATACAATAAATTAAAACTCGCGAAAACTTGTTTACTTTAAGTACATCTATCCTAGACCTCCATTACTAATACACTGAGAAAAAACTCAAGCACTTTGCGATCATAAGCAAGCGTTTTATCGTTTAAATTCGAATATTTGAAAAGTAAAACTAGTAAATCAGTACACTGAAAAAAAATCCCAGCATTGCATGCTTAAAATCAAATTTTGCTTTAAAATGTTTCTGGGGAAAATTCATAAAAGTCGTTTCCGTCTCAAAAAAAAGGGGCATTTGGAAAAAAAAAACAAACAACTAAAATTCGCGGAAACTTTTTACTTTAAGTGCACCTTTCCCTAGACAATCAAACACAAAACACTGAAAAAAAAACTCAAGCACTTCGCGATCACAAGCAATCGTTTTATCGTTTAAATAAGAACTTTTGAAAAGTACACTAAGAGTGAAGTTTCTTATTTTGAGATGTATGATAGTAGGCAGCTGATATAATAGATATGTTGATTTTAAGATTAATTTTAGGATCCATTAAGATGCATTCTACATCGTTTCTAAGATAGAAATTCTTATACTAAAAGTGATTTTAGGAAAAACTCTTTCGTGCTCTCTGTTAAAAATGTTTAGTCTTAATGCTAAGATTGAGAGTATTTTGCATTTACCTTAGTAAAAGGTAAAAATAAAGATTGAATTGCTTACAAACTCTTAAGTTGCTTAAGGGAACGCTTCCTTAGATTTGGGAAAAATAAGGCAAAGCTTTTTTTTTTGTGGGACAATGAAAAGGCGTACGAGCTTCCGGTTTTAAGCATTATTTTGGCCGCTGGTGTAGTGGTAGTAGTTAAATGGCTGGAACTACTGAGCAGAGTAAACCAGTCGAGGGTTCGATTCCCACTTAAGCCTGGTAAATACAGCCTGAAGCCCTACGTTGCTCTGGCAACAAAACCTTTATGACTTTATGAATTAATTCTACTTTATGATTATAAAAAAAAAAACCATTCGTTTATTATTAAAGAATTGAAAAAATTAAAAAAGTTGAGGAAATTCAAAATGGCGGCTACAAAGTGACGAATTTGAGCCTCTGAGCTCGAAACATGGTCCCCGAATTGCAATTCTGCCGCCTCTTGTAGTCCACTGACTAAAATCAAAAATCGTTGTCATTACTTGAAGATAATAAAATTTCCTACGGCTGGATTGAATACATTTTGTATTCCTTTTCTTCATTTCAACCACGTTAAAAAAATATAAATAAATAATTTCTTATACATATTGTTTATGTTCATTGTTCATGCCGTAGAAAAATTATATACTTTCAAACAGCCTTTAGATGAAGAAAATTGGATCGATAGATCAGGACTGAGAGTTGTAGCTAGATTGGTAAACATGGTTCAGAGAAAAATACGTTTAAAAGTGTTCTTTAACGCGCGAAACTTAGGTGCATGCAAGACGTGCTATTTCTATATACATATATCGATGGTATCGGAAAATTCTTTTACACTCATATTCTACAAATATGTGAATTTGACAAAAAAAAAAATTTATTTTTTGATTAAAATCCAGGGGAGCGTCAACTTAATTTAAACTTGTTTACACGAAAAAGGAAACTTCAAAAATTGTTCTTTTTATGTTTATTTTTGTTCGATAAGGGGAAAATTAATATTTAATTTTAATTGCAACCGACCAACGGCGAAAAAAAGTTTAATTTTCAACCATTTGACAAAATTAGAAATTTTTGGTTTGCTTTTTATTAATTAATTTATTAATTATGTTAAGCTTTAAGCTGAAAGGGAATTCGATTACAATTATTTTGAATCTTAGATCTTCGAGATCGGATAGAAACTGTAGATGGTTTCTAATAATAAAGCCATATAGAAAATGCTGACTATGTTTCAGGCCTATCTTAATACGAACATTTCATTCTATATTAAGCACAATTTGTATAAAAAAAATTTTATTTTCCGTTTCTATGACAAAATATATTGTACTTTAGATTTTATTATAATCATATTATATCAATATTTAATTTCTTATATTTAAAGTATTTTAATTACTTAAGTAAAAAAAAACTATTACCTACGTCATATAGATAGCTCGAGTCCCAGCTAACGGTTAATTTCATATACTCACAAAAACCGACATTCACAAAAATGTGTATATCTCACGAACCAATACACACAAATTCATCGCAATAGGCTAAAAACCTCCGTATTGGCATCCTCTAATACTCGCAAAAATCAGATTTGAAATGTTTCGACGCGTTCATGAGAACATCCGTAACACGCAAAACACTTTTACATATAAATTAATAAAAAGCAATTATTTAAAACAAAAAAAAAAAAAGTACCGAAATAATACTTACACATCGCAACCGGTAATGCTCAACATCAGCTTACTTTATAAGGCCTGCAGCAAAATACCATGGATGGCCAGGAAAATTTACTATGTAATTTAAATGCCTCAATCTATATTCTAATACCAATTCGGTTTTTTTTTCATATTCCAAAGTTTTTATTTTGACTTTATGCCAAAACTTCCACTTTATCGAGAGGATTAATAAATTATTTGAGAATTAATTTATTGTGTAGGTTCATATAGTATATAAAAAAGTCGAGAATGATTCCCTAACTCGAATATGGCAATGCTTAAAATTATGCAATATATCAAATTTAGAAGAAGAATGCAGATTTTTAAATTTCCAAAGTAATTATGAGTTACTTTGGACACTAAGTATTGCTTTTCACTGCTTCTTCTGCTATCTTTGACTCCCATTGGAGCATAGGACCTCATTACTCATCACTTGCAATCCTCTATTTAAGATACACCCTCGTATCCTTTAACGATGCAAATTTCCGCATTGTCTATATCTTAAATAGTTTTTAGTCTAAATGGTTACCAAGGCAAAAGCAGTTCATTATGGCTTCACCGTACAGCTAAAACTACACGGAATTCAATTAAGTCAAAAAGAGGTCGAACCAAAAAGCGGATTCTGGAACAATTTGCTTTGACAACTTAAGCAGACGTATGAACCAGTCTGTCTTAATGAGCGGCATTGCCATAAGAAAAAAAAATATTGGACAGCTGGTTGGCATTTGTTTTTTTTTGCCAAGTGCCAGCCAGCTGTCAGATTTATTTTTTTTCTTTTAGCCAACTTTAACATGACTTTGCTTTGGACGCAGTTTGTGCAGGATGCTTAACAAGGCAAAGCAAAAAGTTTTCCCTTACGCCTACGAGAATTAAATTTCTTTGCATTTGTGCCACATGTGTTACACATACATGCAACAAGCGAGCCACACTCAAACACACACACGCACACACACACACATCAACAATACAGCCATTACTTTGCCTTTACATTAAGCTTAAATGTCAAGTCAGCAGCAGGTTTGTTTTAGACTCTTTTTTTGAATACACTTTAGGCAAAGGGCTATAAAGGGCATTACAGTTTAGAGATGTATATGTAACCGGTGGTAGGGTATGGGCACGACTATAAGCTTTATCTACAGCATTTCTTTCCAAATTCAACTTTATGTAAATACTATATTATTTAATAAAGGTTAGGTACAAACAAAATTTTGCTTTCGTCGATCCCAGATTTTGTGGGTACGAATTCCAAGTTAAGCATGGTCCTGCACTCTCTCCACTTTTCCTATTCGATCAATTTTTTTTGTCTATTCTATATTCTTCTCACTAAATTCCAATATCGGTACCACAACGGGCCTATGCTTCCTATTCTCATTTCCATTTTGGCGTGACGTTACGTTTATACGAGAAAATATAAAAAAAAAATAATTTTTTTAAATAATATCAATCAGTCTTATGAATTAGGAACTACGACCAAAGCTTTCAATGGCGATATGTTACGAAGTAATAGAACTGAGCTTTAACTTGGATTACAAAAATTGTTGTTTACTGAAATTTTTGATACAACTAGCTTCATAAAACATCAAAAACAGAAGAATTGTTAACCAAACATTTTTTTTTTTACCGATCGTTCCTATAGTCAACCGATTTCGATCAAATTTGCTTTAATACCTTAAAAAAGATGCCGAATTTAGGTCAAATATCTATACAAACAAACGAAACAACGAACTTTGTATAAAAAACTTTTTTTTTTTGACCGATTCGTCCTATGGGAGCTATATGATATAGTCTACCCATTTTGATCAAATTTGGTACAGTGCTTGGGAACTATAAAAAGCAAACCACGGAATGCCAAATTTGGTTAAGATATCTTCATAAACAAACGAATTATTCATCTAAAACTGTTATTTTTTTGAGGTCGTCTGAAACACTCCTATGGGAGCTATATAATTTAACACCGATATCAAAAAAAGTTTTTTATAGTTCTTAATCACTGTACCAAATTTGATCAAAATCGGTTGACTATATCATATAGCTCCCATAGGACCGATCGGCCAAAATAACTTTTTTAAAGAAAAATTGGCTATATTTCGTTTTTTAATAAAGATATCCTAACCAGATTTGGCGTTTGGAAATTTTTTAGACCACTTAAGCAATGTGCCAAATTTGAACAAAATCGGTGGACTATATCATATAGCTCCCATAGGTCCGATCTTCCAAAACATCGATTTTTTAACAAAATTTGTTGTGTTTCGTTTGTTTGTTAAGATATTGGGACCAAATTTGACATTCGTGAGTATTTTATAGTTCCTAAGCACTGTACCAAATTTAATCCAAATCGTTTGACTAGATCATATAGCTCCCATAGGACCAATCGGTCCAAAAACACGTTTTTTATACAAAATTCGATGTGTTTTGTTTGTTTGTAAAGATATTTGAAATAACTTTGGCATTCATATCTTTTTTAAGGTATTTAAGCACCGTGTCAAATTTTATTGAAATCGGTTGACTATATCATATAGCTCCCATAGGAACGATCGGTCAAAAAAAAAATTTTTGCTTAAAAATTCTTCTGTTTTTGGTTTTTTGTGAAGAAATCGGACTTTATTACAAGCTAGTGGTACAGGGTATCCTAAAGTCGTCCGCGCCCGACTTTACGTCCGCCATTTTTTTTTATTAAAATGTTGAAGAATATAATAATCGCTTATATTTGGAATAGTGAACCCGGCAGACGTTGTCTTGCTCAAACTTTTTGAATAGTCTTAATGTTTATAAACATTGTAAGATTCTTTACAATTAAGTATTCTTAATAGAGCTCGCATCTCTAATAAATTCATGCTCCACAGAAACTACAATTCGACCCTTTTGCGACTACGTAAAATATAGTATATCTCACGAGCCAATACACCCAATACGCCTCGCAATAGGCTTAAAACTTCCGTATTGACAACTCCTAACACACGCAAAAATCATATTTGAAATTCTTCAACGCGTTCTTGAGAACACCCGTAACACGTAAAACATTAACATTAGTTAATCTGACAATGCGCACAATGCCACACAGAAGACAAAATAAAAAAAATTTGTCGAAAATTTAAAAAAAATGTTAGGGATGGCAACCCGTCCAGCCATTTCGGAGTTATGCGCTCATAAACGTACAGCATTTAATTTTTATATATAGATATATTTTTGTGAAATTTAGGGTTAAATCGTTACATTTTTTGTTAATTTTTAGCTAATTTTTTTAAAAATTTATTTTTTTGACGTATATTTAAGTAAAATAAACTATTTAAAAAAAATATAATACATTTTTTAATGGCTCATAAAGTTTGATCGGTTACGAAAAAAAAGATAAATAAATGATTGATTATTATTAAAATCGGGGAAAAAAATGGAAATATCAGGAATTCTTTGGTTTATAAAGATTTTACTATTCAATTTGACATTTGAAAGTGTTTTAGAGGTCTTAAGCTCTGTACCAAATTTTATCAAAATAGCTTGACTATTTTTTATATCAATAATGTACAGTTTAGTTCAAAAAACTATCAAAATCTGTTTAGTGTAACCAGAGATATTTTTTTTTTAGTAAAGACCCTTTTTTTTATTTTCGAAAATTGATTTTTTTTAAATATCTCGAAAACCGTTCCATGACAAAAATTTTTGGACTTCATTTTCAGTTTAGCGTGCCACTTTACATGTTAAGGATACCAACATTTTTTAAAATCTTTATTATTATTTTTTAGTGTAATAAAAGTAAGACTTTTTTATTTTTTTAAACTTTATTATATGTTAGATATATTGCAAAGCACCTAGACAGCTTGAACTTATAAGAAAATATTTGAAAATGCCTAAGTTGCATATTATACTAAACTCCGCAATATTGCGTATTAGGGTATTCAAGAGTCGCGCATCGACTCGAACAAACATTTTTTTTTTTGGCATTTTTCCATCAATTCTTCGCCAGCCAAAAAGTATGCAGCACGAACTGTAAACGTTTTTAATTTAATTCCCTATCCTCACAGTTTCCATACTCTCTCAGAGTTATTTCGGGTAGTTTTTCGAGGACTTTTTTGTGGAATTGGTGGACGTGAGTTGTCATGCCTTTCGTTTCGTTTCAGTTTTTTTTTTCTTGTTTCTTCTTTATATTTTACGCATTTTTTTCGTGCTTTCTAGATGGTTGTTGTTGTTTTTATTTGATTGATGGTTTTTTGGGGCAAAAGCAGCTGGAGTAGTGTGGGTTGGCTGTAAATATGCCCCACAAATAGTGAAAAAAATTCCTGAGTTGACGTCAAAAGTGAACCATTTGGTTTGAATTATAATTTAACTTGACTTTGACTTAAACAGACCTACAAAAAAGTTACTTTTTTACGCAAGTACTCTTGACTAAGCCGCTAATTACCAAAGTTAACAGACGGCGAGACTTTGCTACTAATTAAGCGTTGTCAAGGCGTAGCCACATGTTGAGTCCTAAACTAAAACTTCAATCAAAGTGCCAACAAAGTAGCTGCAAAGCCAAGTGCTAAAGTAAATTAAACTTCTCAAGAGCTTTACGTAGACCAGCAAGCAGTCCATTCAATGTATATCACAATTGTCCATCTAGCAAACATTTCTTTGCACTCAATTGCCAACAAAGTAGCCATTTTGTTTGCTCTGTGCGGCGCCTTGCTGTATGCTACACTATAATTAATTACTGCAATATCGCTGCTGCTGCGACGCCAGCGTCAGCAGCGCGACATTTTAATTGTTGTTGCGTCCTTGTTGTTGCAAATGTTGTATCCTTGACATTTAGAAAACTGTTTCTTCGTTGTGCTCTTGCGCCTGCTCGACCGGAAATGAGTTTTTCACTACGGCAGCCAAAGAGCGCAAACGTCACGAAGCTCTTTGTGGCTTTGCTCTCTGGCTGCCTGTTGTGCTCTCCTAAGAGAACTTAATTTGGTAAGAGAGCAAATGCTTCCGCACAGGCTTAATATATATTGGATAAATCGTGCGCACAGTGTCACAAAAATGTACGAAAAGTGCAAAAAAAATTAAGAAAAAATTTGTTTTTTTTAATAATTATATTTTAAAGGTCTTGGGCACACTTAAAAATGATATTTATACAATTAAAACTTATGGGTTTTTTTGAAATGCTATATAAAAAAAAATTATTAAACAACTTTCCATGTTTTTATTTAATAAAATATGAATAATAAAAATCATTAATTTTGTTTATTTTTTTCTCGAATATTTCTTAATCAATATTATTATTGGAAATCAACCGTTGATTTTATGGGTTATAATCTAACATTCATGAAAAAGTAAGTCACTATACACTTCAAAACAACTTTTTGTGTGGTATGATTTAAAATACTCTATATATACAATATTTAAAAAAAAAATCAAGTAGATTCTATGATATGACACACCTTGTGAGGTCTTTTGGATGAAGGCGTTTTAGGCGTCTTCTTCTTCACATGCACGCGAGTTCGGATGAATCCTCATGCGATCAGCGTAACAGTCGCTAAGTTTATTCAATACATCACCCACATAGAGAATGCCTAGATCCTTGTGAAGGTTTCGATTTCGGATATACCACGGGGCATCTGCAATTTTGCGCAAAGTTTAGTTTTGTAAAATTTGGATTTTTTTAATATTTGACTTGGCAGCTGTTCCCCAGATTTGAATGCCATAATACCAAGTTGGCATTATTAAACTCTTATATAGTATTCTTTTATTATCCAAAGATAGCTTGCTATTTCTACCAAGTAGCCACTCCATTTTGCCAAGTTTGGTTCTACAACTTGCTGTTATTATTTTAAGGTCCCTCCAACACAATTTTTTGTCGAATTTGTTTTGAATTCCGAGATACGGGTGTGATGTTTTCATTGGAATTATCTCTCCATTTAAAGTAAGCGCAGGACTTGGGTCTTTCCTTAACGAAAATAAAACGCTGGAAGATTTGTCACCATTAAGCTGGATGTTCCAGCGTTTCGCCCAAGTTGATATTATGTCCAGTTGGTTCTGTAAGGTATTAAGGTAAGGACGAAAGAATGGCAGTGTCGTCAGCATACGTTGCCGTTATAAGCTCAGAACTGCCCGTCGAGCTCGGCATGTCCATACTAAAAATGGTGAATAAAAATGGAGATAGAACGCTACCTTGCGGCACTCCAGCTTTAATGGTCCGTCGTTCCGAGAGTTCACCTTTCATCATAACTTTGCAAGATCGATTGTCAAGAAATGATTTTATGATTTCATAATGAGGAGCAGGAAGGGCAGATTTAAGTTTTTGTAGTAACCCTTCGTGCCACACTCTGTCAAAAGCCTGCTTGACATCCAAAAATGCTGCCATGCAGTAGCGACGATTCTCGAAGGAGTCTAAGATGTGTTGCACCACTCTGTGAGTTTGCTCAGGCGTGCCATGTTTTGGACGAAAACCGAATTGATGCGCTGGAACTAGGGTCGTCACGCTGGAAAATGACAAAACTCTGCTCAAAAAGTTATTTCAAAAATTTTCGCGAATACCGGCAGCAAATTAATCGGGCGATAAGACGCAATGGAGATGGGAGGCTGGCAGCGCTTTAGAATCATAACAATTTGAGCACATTTCCACTCCTTTGGGAAATATGCCAGACGCATAATTGCATTGAATATCTTGACTAGAGCCAGAATGCCCGCCATTGGAAGAGCCTTAGCTACTCTGGCGTCAATTTTATCAAGACCTGGAGCTTTTTTGGGGTTGAGTGCTTTTATTTGATCTACAATTTCGTTAGATCGCATGGGGCGTACTGGCAGGTCCAGTTGAAGTAGATAATGCCTCCAAAGTTTCCTCGACCTCAGCAACTGAGTTCAGATTGAAGGGATTAAAACGATCCTCCATGTGATGTGCAAATCTTCAGCACGGGCTCGGTCAAAACGACACCAGAGCCAGTACCGTGTCAGACGCCATAGGCTACGGCTTCCATCATCATTTGGACTTACATTAGTAAGAAGAGAATTTATCCTTCGTTATTGTTTAAAGTTTAAAGTTATTTACAGCTTCTTTAAGTCTGTTAGCAACATTACGATAGAGCGCCTTGTCAGCTGGATCATGCGTTCGAAGATAATTTTTTCGCAGGCGACGCTTCATCCTCAAAAGCTGCGCTGTCTGCGCATCAAGAGAATCACGAGGCGGGAGCTGACGGTGACCAGCGTGTGTAGGAGCAGCTTGATTAGCAGCGTCAGTTATGTTCTTGCGTAGCAGTTCAACGGCATCATCAATATCCTCCTTGGTATTGATTATCATTTCAAGATGAGTTTTCATATTAATATGACGTTGGAACGTAGAGACACTCTAAATGTATTCTTTTTATTCTGTATATAGATTTCTAAGCTTGATCTTTCCTCGAATGCATTGAAAACATTTTTCAAGATAATAGCTTGATTATCTAAAAAATTTGGTTTCGAAAAGCTATCATTATGGAAGTATAATAATACAATGATGACGTCACACAGTGGGAAGTTCTGTGTATTCCATCTATTCTATGTATAGATTTCTAAACTCGATCTTTTCACCAATGCATTGAAAACCTTTTTCAAGATAATAGCTTCAAAGTCTGAAAAGCATAAGCTCGAAAATAAATAGGACCCCATATTTTATTCCAAATTATGTCATTATTATGGGTGTAGAATAATGCAATGATGACGTCACACAGTGACAAGCTTAATTGTTGCTTTATTCTGTGAGATCCCCTTCTCTAAACGAAAAACAAATAGTTTTAGAACTATAAAAACACCTTAGAATGCTTTTGAATTTTGTTTTTAAATTTTAGGCCTTTTAACAAAAAAAATAAAAAATTCGTTAAAATTAGACGTTTTATTTATTTTAACAATTGTTGTTCCAAAATTTGTGTCTTCACTGCTGTATCCCAAATTTGACCATTACCAAAAGCTACAAAATAATGTCAGCAAGCAAAAAACTTCCTTCTAGAACTCTTAGGCAATGCTTTTTAATAAAAAGACAGCTGGCCAGCTTATGCAGCACAGTTCATCCGCAAAAATGTAAGCGTAATTGTTTAAGATACTACAGCTCAGATTTTTGCGGCTCAATGACACTGAAAGACGTAAGTAACAGCTTAATTATTTAATTTATTTATTTCTCTGAATCCTGTCGAACTTAAACAGACCTTTAAATGCTATGAACTGGAGTCGGGGCCACCTGAACATATAGAAATATCGCGTCCTGAAGCGCTCAAATTGTTCAAAAACATGGTAATATGTCGTCGCATGGAACAAGTCGCTGCCGAATTATACAAGCAACAAAAGATACGGGGTTTCTGTCATCTATATCCCGGCCAGGAGGCCGTTGCCGTGGGCATGCATGCAGCAATGCGCCAGCTGGACTCCTTGATCACCGCATATCGTTGTCATGCCTGGACACATCTTATGGGTGCACCCGTGGAGGCTGTATTAGGCGAGCTTGTAGGCGTACGTAGTGGCTGCAGCAGAGGCAAGGGTGGTTCGATGCATATGTATGCCGAAAGGTTTTACGGCGGAAACGGCATTGTTGGTGCACAAGTACCACTGGGTACCGGTGTGGCCTTGGCGCATAGCTACCGTCAAGATGGCGGCGTTTGCATTGTTTGTTACGGCGATGGAGCTGCCAACCAGGGTCAGGTCTTCGAGTCTTACAACATTGCCAAACTTTGGTGTCTGCCCTGTATTTTTGTTTGCGAGAATAACAAATATGCCATGGGCACGAGAACGGATCGCGCTGCGGCTAATACGGATTACTATACGCGTGGTCAATATATACCTGGACTTTGGGTAGATGGTAATCAGGTGGTGGCGGTGCGTAGTGCCACAGAGTTTGCCATACAGCATGCGCTAGAGAAGGGACCACTTGTAATGGAAATGTTTACCTATAGATATATGGGTCATTCTATGTCGGATCCGGGCATAAGTTATCGTAAGCGTGAGGAAATAGACGATGTACGACAGCATCGAGATCCTATAACAATGTTTCGTAAGCAATTAATACAACTGGAATTAGCTTGCAAGGATGAACTGAAGGAAATAGAGGTCGAGGTGCGTAAGCAGATTGACGTAGATAAAAATAAGGCATTAAAGGCAAAGGAGGTTGAATTAAATGAACTAGTTGCGGATGTTTATGCTAAGAATTTGATGCCCAAGATTCGCGGTATTTCGAGCCACAATTTACAGCACTTTAACATTTCAGAGGTATGTCTTGGCAAAGTAAAGCCAACGCCTCGCTCCCAGATTAAAGATGTGCCCGTAGGAGACGCAGCGTTGGCGGCTGCGATGGCAGAGGCAAAGAAAGCGGCAGCAGAGAAACAAGGTAAAGAAGCGCCAAAGGAAGGGGACAAAGGTAAGGGGACAAAAGCGGGAGAAGCTAAAGCGCCAAAACAAGAGGACAAAGCTAAGACGATGGCGCCTCCAAAAGTGGAAGACAAGGCGAAGAAGCCGCCAGAAGTAAAGCCACCAGCACCAAAAGCGCCACAAGCAAAATCGCCAGAAGTAAAAGCGCCACCTGCGGACAAACCCAAGAAGTAGTTTTTCGTAATGGATAACCCTTGAATAAACTAAATATATTTAATAATAATAATTAAACTTAGCTAATTATTTGGCTTGGCTTATATAGCCGATTTAAAAAATTATATATATTAGGACGGTCCAAAATAGCCAGAGGTAAATTCTCCAAAAGCAAAATCACCAGAAGTAAAAGCGCCACCGGCGGACAAACCCAAGAAGTTTGGCTTGGTTTATATAGCCGATTTAAAAAATTATATATATTAGGACAAACAAAATCGCCAGAAGTAAAAGCGAAGTAGAAGTAGTTTTCGTAATGGAAAACCTTTGATTAAACTAAATATATTTAATAATAATAATAATTAAACTTAGCTAATTATTTGGCTTGGTTTATATAGCCGATTTAAAAAATTATATATATTAGCTGACTGAAGCTCTTGGCGATTTTGATTCTTTGCGTCATTCTAAGCGGCTTTGTCTAAGAAACTAAGGATCTAAAATGAATCAAAATAGATTTGTTTTCATAATATTCAAAAATTGACTTAGACATTGCATTAAGAATGCCAAAAAAACGAAGTTTTCTCTAGCCAAATATATATTTGGGGGTTTTTGGGGTCGAGGAATCCTTTTTGACATCTAATTTAATGTTGAGCACCGACAGAGGGCGCTTTTAGGTATTTTTTTGGTTTATTTTCGTTTTGACAAATTGTTGCAAAAATCAGCGAATACTTGAGATTTTTCAAAATCGAAATACCAATTTTTTGCTTTTAAGGTGTAAGTTTTATTTCGGTGGGAAAACACATAAAATCTTACAAAATTCAGTGCAGTGTGCAAGGATATATATATAATAATTTATAAGAGTATAAAATTAAATATTTCATTCAGTAATCAACGCTGGTCGAGAACATTGTGGTACTTGTAAAGGTTAAATTATCCATTTCCGTTGCAGCTCCAACCAAGCTGGCCGTATCATTGAACGTAGTAAATGTTTGTATAGCATCCTTGGCTTGTTGAGCCGCCAGATTAAATTGTATAAGTATTATGAGGTAGCTGGTAATGCCGCCGCTAACTCCGTACAGTGTCTCCATGTCCAAGGTAAAGAAACCACAAGCGGAAAAGTCCACCGAATGATTGAGTAACTTCAGTGACAAATGGTTAACAACCTCGTAGAGTAAATTATCATCGGAGACCACGCCGCACTTGTGTAAGCTGATGCCCGTGCGTTTCGAGGCCAAAGAGGTCTTCCAGCTTAGATAGATGAGATAGATGCACTTACCGGATGTATAACAAAGCGCTATGACCGTAATAATAGGATTTTTGGCCGAACGAAAGAGCGAAGGAATGGGCTGTGCCTGTGTGGCGCAGTAGAGAAAATATAGTTGGGCGGTAAAGATAAGAAAACCATAGGCCATGAGCGCCAGTATGGGAAAGCTCCAAAGATCGTTCATGGCTTTGCCTATCTCGCAGATCTCGTCATGCACCTGACACAAGTTATTGAGCTTCTCCTCAACCTTGACTGCATTAGCTAGCTCACTTTCATGTGCCATTCGCACCGCGGGATTGTTTTTATAGCTCTTTTTGGGGGTTTGCACCGACTCGCCAAAGGAATTCATTGAATGAGCAACTGCAAGCAAGACTGCTTAGTATGTTATGGAAAATAAGCTAAGCTGGATACCTACTGGGTGTCACTTTGTTTCTAGCTGAGCCTTTGAGTGAGCCCACATCATGTCCACCCAATTCTCTATACAGATACTCCAAATTTTCATCATATTCCGGTGGCTTGCTGGTATCCAAAGGTTGCTCACCGGCCGACCAATGCTTAAACTTTTCATGTGTGGCTACCAGCTCCTCCAGCGTAGCATTTATAGCCTCAAAGCGATCTTTCAAAGCATATATCGATACAGCAAACCAAATCTTGTCCAGCGTGTTTATAAATGTGGGCACGGCCGATACGCACCAAACCAAAGATAGCCACTGGGAGTAGTCCACTAAACTTATATAGGTGGCCACTAGTATGGAAACCTCAAAGAGCACGGTCATTATAAGCATAACACGTATACGCAAACTAATGCGGCTGTTGTCCACGTAGCAGTGTTCCTTATAAAGACGCTCATCCACCTGGCGTATGCGCTCATAGATTTCACCCAATTCACCTTGATAACGCAAAGCCGACAACTGATCCGTAATCATGGCCAACAAACCCACATAAGTCAGAAATATGCCAATAACAAAGGTGAGCGTGCCTAGAAAAGAGTTTTTTAACCATACCAAAGACTATGACAAGCCATCACTCACTTTGGGAGGCCTTCAGTGTACGATCCTCCTCGCCAAAGGAGTAAATTAGCAAATTGTAGAGTGCCACGTAGACCACAACGCAGGCCAGCATATAGACCATGCCATTGCGTGACTTTTCCAGCACTTTCTTGCTACGAAACTTCTCCAAGTCCTGCGGCAGTGTGCCCACAAATTTGGATACAGAAAACAATTCCTGAAATTGTTGCAACAATGGTTCCGTTGACTGTTGTGACATGTTGCCAGTTGAGCAATAAAATGACGACTGACCAAAATTGTGGCAAGTTCATTGCGCAACCTTTTAGTCTGCAGCACTTAGCCTAATTAAAAGTTGAACTATCCGTCTGATGATTGCGATTAATGTAAGCGCCACTCATTGATGCAAATATTGTTGTTGTTGTTGTTGTTATTGTTGTTGTTTTGCGGCATTAATCGATATCATCAACAATTTAATATGCAACACGTTATAATGGTAATGGCCTTGAGCTAAGTGGATTTACCAAGCATATTTGTAACAAATTTAAAAATTTATTCATTTCGATTAAAGCAAATTATCGGAAAGCCAATTAAAAGGCAATTACAATATGGCAATACTTTTATTATTTATAAAATTTACAAAGTGTTCTTGATTGACCAAAGCAGTTTCTAGCCAATATGGAAAAACTTTGTAATATTATTTATTTATATAGAAGCTTACAATGCTTTTAACATAAAAATTGCATATAAACTATTTTTGGCGAGCGTACCCAGCATTTTATTTAGGGCTGGCTAAGATTTTCGAAATATGTGTTTGATTAGTAATATCTTTTTTTTTTGAGCCTTTGGTTTCTTAACCAATTTCTATTTCTAACATTAAAATAGTTGGGATAAGGATATAGAATAGATGGGAAAAATTAGGGAGAAAGGATAAGTGGAGAGTGTATGACCATACTTAACGTGGCATTCGAACCCCCAACCTCTGGGATAACAACAGTAAAGTAAGACTGTGTATGAATTAATAAAGGGTGTTATTTTGGAAGTTCACTATTTTGAGTTGACAACTCTGCTTTATCTGACAACCCATTTAACAGATGATATTTGATTTTTGTTGAGTATTGATAGACCTTCACCAGAGCAACTCGTAGAGATATTTCATTCGTTTATGAAGATATAAAATAAAATATGATCAGGGTGACTACAGAACTCGATGTCCGTCTGTCCGTTTGAACGCCTATATCTCAGAGATGGTAAGAACTAGAGTAACCAAACTTTCACATTAGATCCCTTATTATTCCATAGGAGACAAGTTTATTTTATTTTTTGATATCGGGGTTTACACTAGACGACAAATTTCACACTTTTTTTCTCCAGAGATGAGACTTATATTTTATATTAGGGCAATGTTTCAGCATTCAAAATCTGTATTTTTTACTATCCTGTTATAGCTTGTTTTTTTTCTAGAACTATTTTAGTGAAAAAGGACCTTTGTCAAAAAACGATTTCACATATGATGTTATAAAATCGGTACTAATTCGGATTTTTTCAAAATTTTTTTTTTCTTAAAAGCAGAATAGAGTACCTTTCCATAATGTCCACAATCATAAAAATCGGTAGACTAAAGAAAAAAACTACAGCCGAAAATGTGTGCCCGAAAGGCCAAAAACCACAACATTTTGGTGACTTTTTCTACAAATATCACTATTTTTTTCAGAAAAAGTCTTTGACACCTATGTAAATGCGATTTATGTATAATTTTGTCTATTTATGAAAAAAGATGACTGATGACTTTCTTTTCGGTCGACTTTCTTTTGTCACTTTCAACTGCATCTAACCTTTAAAAAGTAGTTCATTTGTCTATATTTGAATTTTTTATAGAAAGTAAGGAGTTACCTTTAAATAAGCCCTTTTTCGTGACATTCAAATTATCGATTGAACACCAGCAGTTGTATGCATCACCGCAAGTACACAAAAAATCATGATTTCACCAAAATGGACTATACTTTCCGGTATATTTCTTAAGAACATCAAAAGACATTTAATTGCCAAACTTATTCATAAACACCAAAAAAAAAAAAAAGAATTTTGAAACAAAAATGTTTATTAGACCGATCGTTCCTATGGGAGCTTGGTTAGTTAACTGATTCCGATCAAATATGGTACAGTGTTTGGGTACTTTTAAAAATGCCAAATTTGGTTTCAATATCTTCAAAAACAAACGAAACACAAAGTATTTTGTTCAAAAAATGTGTTTTTTAACCGATTGATCCTAGTGGAGCTATATGATATAGTCAACCGATTCTGATCAAATTTGGTACAGTGCTTAGGTATTTTAAAACTACTGAATGCTAAATCCAAAATCTCTGCAAACAAACGAAACAGAACGAATTTAGCTCAAAAAACTTTTTTTGAACGATTGATCCTATGGGAGCTATTCAGTATTCTTTTTTAAGGTATTAAAGCACTGTGTCAAATTTGATCGAAATCGGTTGACGATATCATATAGCTCCCATAGAAACGATCGGTCAAAAAAAATTTTTTGTTTTAAAATTCTTCTGTTTTTGGTTTTTTTGTGAAGGAATCGGATTTTATTGTATGCTAGTGGTACAGGGTATCCCAAAATCTTCCGCGCCCGACATTACTTACGCCATTTTTTTATACTACACCCGCTGCACTGTGGGCCTAGATTTTCATATTTTGGCCAAAAATCGTGCACATCCATAATAATTCTTGTAGAATGATGAAATTTTATAGATTTGTTTGTAAAGGGTTGAACTATTTTTTTAGAAGTTTAAGCCTCCTCCGGTTTTTTAAAGATATAGATAATTCAGACCAAAAGTTAACAAAATTTAAAAAAAAAAACAAAATAAATGTTTAACATAATTAAAAAAAAATATTTTCAATGAAATTGGACCATATTTCACACAGAAGTAGATATTACCTCCACATACATTGAAAAAACTTAAGCTTTCAAAGTTTTCTTCTAAAATGTACAACTTACCAATTTCGAAAAAAAAATTTCAAAGAAGAAATTAAAAAAATGTTAAAGCTTTATTTTCATTATTCAACTTTTAGATAGAAAACTCAATTTCTGACAATCGAAAAATTACACTTTCTTCTAAAATATTATATATTTTAAATATATGAAGATAATTATAAACATTTTTTAGATCAGATATTGAGTGGTAGTCGGAAAAATCTTTATAACTACTCGAATATATTTGAAACCAACAACTTTTAAAGATAAATTTTATTTTTTTCTGAAGTAATATTAATAAATAATAAAAAGATTTAGATTTTGTAGCTTCATGTATTTTTTTCTGCAAATTCTGTATTCTGTAAATTATCGCGAAAGCTCATAAAGTACAACATGTCAGTTTTAATTCGCAATAGCTTAAAAACTATGAATTAATATTTAATAACACAGCCACACAAAAAAATTATTTTTTCGGGTATGGAGGTCAGACCATGTTTACTATAAGTTTTCGGAGTCGCCTAATTCGAATCCGCGGTCCAAAAATCCACAGCTAGTGACATAACCTCAATAAACTTCATATAAAATGTTATTCGAGTCCGGGGTCAGACCATGTTTATCATATGTTTTTTGGTCGCTAAATCCAAATTCGAGGCCCGAAAAACCCTAGCATGTTTGGGTTTCGACATAACCTCAAAAACTTTATAAAATTGATTTTTGTTCAATATACGGCTAAAGTCAAAACGTGGAAGCATTAAATAGCTTAGGAAACGGGTTATTTTAAAGCTTTTGTCAACAACCTGACATGCTATTGTATTGTATTTTGGACGACGGATTCGGGTTCAGCGCCCAAGAAAACGTATAATAAACATGGTCTGAACCCCGGACTCGAATAAAATTTTATATGAGGTGTTTTGAGGTTATGTCAGAATTCTGAAGTGCTGGGGTTTTTTAGATCTCGGATTCGAATTCAGCGAACCCGAAAACATATAGTGAACATGGTCTGCCCTCCAGAACCGAAAAAAATTTTGTTTTTGTGTGGCTGTGTAATTTGTTTTACTCAAGATACTTTAATATAATTTTGTCCAAATTTTAATTTTCTTCAGGGAGACTTTTGGCCAAAATCTGGCTACACGGCCCCGTTGTGCGCTGTTTCAACATACGAATAAGAAAATAAGTCCAAGTATGGAATTAGTATTTAATGTTTCGAAAAGTTCCATTAAGTTAAAGGACATGTTTTATTAGTACATAAAATATAAATTTTTTGGATCAAATTCAACATTTTCTAAATATGTCTTTATACTTATATCTTTATCGACCTAAACATATAAGTAGCTCAAATTTCAATTTTGTATGCCTAGCTCTTAAAATTCCGTATCCTACCACACTTTAAATATTCATATTTCCACAATTCGTTTAGCTACACTTTAATTATTGTACAATATTTAACACTGCTCAGCTTAACAGAATTTCCATAATGTTGAAAATATTAAAGTAAGAATTTGCAAAGAAATTCTGAAAATGTTGATTCATGCGAAAATAAAATCATAACAGAATAAAATGATTAAAATATGCGCTCCATAATTAAAGTATGCCTTCAGACAAGTTCCACAATGCATACACAAATACACCCCGTACTCACCCACAAGCTGTTGCTCTCTTTGAATGACGCACATGGCTCCCACGCAGCATACGAAAGCCATGATTTGTGACGACAAAATGAAAATGAAAAAAAAAATAAGTCCAATATGACAAAGAGAAGAGGCAGGAACAGTAAGGCATGCGACAAACACGCCCTCTGGCGAGCTAAAACGTCGAACAGTTATTAATTGACTGTCACTGACATTTCCGGAGAAAGAAGAATAGCAAGAATGGAATAGTTTTGAGCAACGAAATTTGTATACACTAACTATACAGTGCGTTTCATTACTATAGGACCGTCTCAAATTTTATTTTCAAGTAAAAATATTACGGCTCATAAGCACGTTCCAGCAAAACTTCCTTTTACAAAAACTACTACCTAATATTAAAGCTTTTAATTTACCGTACGGTTATTACTCTGTTGCTTCACACGGTGCTTCGCAATAGCTTATGCATGAAGAGAAGTCTATTATAAATTAATTAAGTGTAAGGATGCCATAAATATATTTTATTTCAATTTCGAATCACTTTTCGATCGTTTTATGATAAATCGGCGCAATGTGTGACTATTAGTTTAGGGTAGAGACCATATAATAACCAAAAGCGACATGGGGCAGAGAATGGTGTATATTTATGGAAATATATGTTTCCGATAACATAACTATTTGAAAATTGGAATTTCATTAGAAACACCGAAATATAAAAAAAAAATTATTTAAAATATTATTGATAAGATTTCAGAGTGGTAAAAACGAATATTTATATATTTTAGAAAGTAATTTGGAGGTTTTTGATCCTGATTTAGCGTATGATCTAGCAATTTAAACATCATTGAAATCGAAAAAATTGTTTTGGTGTTTTTGGAGGATATTCCATATATATGTACATATCGATAAAAATAAGCGAAGCGGTCCACTTTTATCCTCGACCTCTCCGATTTTTTATGATTTTTACATATTTGGTAAAGTTACTAGTTGTATGGCGAAATTCTGATTATTTATCGAGGTACCGATAACATTGACGCGACTTTTTTTCCATGGTAGATCAAATATTAAATTAGAAAACACTGAATTTTATTTATTTTTTTATATATATTTTTTTAATTAGTTATCATTTTATTTTATGCAAAATTCCGATTATTCATCGAGCTATTGATAACTGATATTGATATTGACGCGATTTTTTTCCATGGTAGATAAAATATTAAATTAGAAAAACTGAATTGTATTTTTAGGATTTTATTTTTTATATATTTTTCTAATTATTTATCATTTTATTTTATGCAAAATTCCGATTATTTATCTAGTTATCGATAACTGATAATGATATTGACGGGAATTTTTTTCCATGATAGACAAAATATTAAATTAGAAAAACCTAGATTGTATTTTTTAAGAATTTTTGTATTAGTTATCATTTTATTTTATGCAAAATTCCGATTATTTATCGAGCTATCGATAACTGATATTGATATGGACGCGATTTTTTTCCCATGGTAGATAAAATATTGAATTGGAAAAAACTGAATTGTATTTTTTTTAAGATTTTTTATATATTTTTCTAATTATTTATCATTTTATTTTATGGAAAATTCCGATTATTCATCGAGTTTTCGATATCTGATAATTATATTGACTCAATTTTTTTCCATGATAGATAAAATATTAAATTTAAAAAAATTAATTGTATTGTTTTTTTAAGATTTAAAAATTTTTTTTTTAATTTTTTATTATTTTTTTTTTATTTTTCAAATCCAAAAGCGATCTCCGACTTAAAAAACAAAGTGTTAAGGTCATTTTATGTGTGTAAATTCATTGAGAAAAATAAAATTATAAAAATAATCTAAGAAGTTCTAAGGGAAAAAATACTCTACTAAATCGATATAATACAATATTTCATACAACCAACCTATCACAATATAAAGGGATTTCAACGGGAAGAAACGCAATTTTATGGAACTTTCACATCAAAGCAGTCTCGGCTCCACTTTCCAAGCTATATCCCAAGAACGATTATCTGTAAAATAATATAGCGTATATCGATTTTGTAGAAAATTCCATGACCTAGAATTTTTTAGATTATTGGGAATAATATTAAAATTAGAGTAGACTATTATTGGCAAAAAATATTTTCATCGAATAACTCTAGTAGCAAACGAGATTCTACATTATAAAAGTGTCCTTTTTTCAAACGTTGCTTTTTTTTCTAAATTTAACATCAAAATGTTTTTTTCAAACATAATTTTTTTTCAATAAATAAAAATAAATTTATTTTTTTATTTTCGAATACTAGATAAAAATTTATAATTGAATACTAATCTGTAGGTCTTTTCTTCATTAGAAAATCTCAAAAATTAAAAAAAAAACGTTTTTATGATTTAGAAGTTCTGTTATACGTGACCTTCACTTGAAGGTCGTTTCCTAAGAAAATACGTTTAACAAGGATTCTTAAGAATAGCATGGTCCAGTCGCTAAAAACTTAAACGATTATTTTTTTCTTAAATAAAAAAAAATTTTTGTTTTTATGTATTTTTTATATTTTTGAAATCTATGCAAAAGCTTACACTTATTTATAGATTTATTTTCTTCATTAAAAAGCTCAATCAAAAAAAAAACGTTTTTATGAGTTCGAAGTTGGGAATAACTGTTATACGTGACCTTCACTTGAAGGTCGTTTCCACAGAAGAAGCCTTAAACCAATATTTCTTAAGAAAAGCATGGTCCACTTGGCAAAAACTTAAATAATAATCAATAAAGATGAAATAATAAATTCCTTCGTCAACCGAAATAGGAAAAATAGTTGACAGCACACAGTAAGGATGTGAAAAGCCTGATAAATAGCTGGAAATAAATGTGACCAAGGTTAAAAATATGTAATTCAGTTCATTTGCAAGTGAATGAAAAGCGAATTGCCCGCAGAATATGGCAACAGCTGCGGCATACTTATAGGCGCCAATTAGATTTGGTGTTACAGACTCCTCCAGCGCAACGAATGCCATATTCCCCATGACATTGGACATTGTCATTGCCAAGTACAGGCACGCACAATATGGCTGGCTGCGGAGGCGGGGCGGGTACAATCCACAAGGCTTTCGGACCATCTGTTCAACAGGTTGTGCATAGCGCTGCCCACACAAACGAAGCGTTCAGTTCAGTTTCCGTTCTGCCGCAGCTCCCATAGCCTTGGCCAGGATAGCCACAAGTTTTTTTTACAGCCGGTTCAATGTCTGACAGGCAGGACAGACAAACGGACAGGCAGGCTGACGTAGGGGCGCGCATTCAATCATCGCTGCTGCGGCTTCGTAGCAGACTTCGTCCTGTGCGCGCACACACACATACACACACCAACTCGTTTGCCGAGCTGGCAACGCTGCCAGAGCTTTCAGTCATTGCCTGACAACGTTGGGAGCATAATGTGCGTGCGCTAAACCAAAGGCAGAACCACAGGACGCCTACACGCCTACAGTGAAGCTTCGTGTGCGTTTCATTGCATACTTTAAAGCGCAACAGTGCAAAAACTTTGTGTACGTGTGTGACTCTATATGTGTGTGTGTGTTTGAGTGTGGCTAACCAACAGCTGTTTGGCTATTTGGCTTTTTGGCCAAGCCGAAAGCATCATATCAAACGAAATTGGGCAACTTGACACTTGATTAAAAAAGTTTTTGCGCAAAAATAAATCAAAAATAAATATCAAAAAAAAAAATATCAACAAGAAGGTAACTCAGTTTAAAATTGTTTTTCTGGTAAGTTGAATTTTTATAGATTTGTCGCAATGCGTCACAGCAGCCATAACATATGGCGGCCAGCTTTAGTTTCAGTTTCAGCCATGCAACGCCCACAACTTATGGATGGGATATGAGTGTACCTAGTCCAGGCTGCTTGCCACTCATGTCTAGCATTTCGCCTTGCTCTCAATATTTGCTCTTGCTTTCCAATTTATTATTTTTTTTGTGTCTACTGTCAATGTCTTTGCCAGCGCTATAGTAGGATGTCCCCCGCATCCTTGTCAATATTGATTTTTGTCTGATTGTTATTTATTTTTCATCTTTTACAGCCTCGACAAGTTGTTCTAGCTGCCGCCAGCGCGTGTCTTTCGTTTCTTCTGACCCAGACTGGGAAATTTCGCTTTTAGCGAAAGACATCTCGTTTTTATTTAATTTAAAGTTGCTACGAATTTTGTTTGTCTTCATATTAGTCCTAGCATATGTTAGTCATTTGCCGCGCATCAAAAGTTTAATCTGAGCTCAGTCAAGGATTGCTAACACATTTGGTTGCCATCTAATGGACTTGCTCCAGCTGTTGCCATAACAGGCGCATCGTGTGTCGGCTTTAAGGGTTGGGCTAAAAATAGCAAACTATGTTAACGGTCTTTTAGAATTTGTTTACATACGTGTAAGTTTGAAGGATAAGAATAAACGGTTTTATTTTAGACAAGGTTCTAAGGTTTTTTTTCGCATAAAAATTGGTTTGAGTCTATCCTTTTTTCGAACTTAGCTTTTGGGGTACTCACGCTGTTGTTGAACTGAGCGCTTTTGTAATACCAAAATATGCAAAGCTAAGTTTCAACTCTCAACTTAAGTTTTTGTGAACTTAGGTACTATTCTAGTTTCTAGGTACTGAGTTTAGGAGAAATAGATTTTGGAATATTTCCCCTATAAAAAGCAATAAAACAGAAAAATAATACTTTTAACAAAATTAACAATATTAAGCAAGTGAGACTTGTGCAACTCTCATACCAGAGCAAAGTCTATTATCTTCTTGAGGAGAAGAGTTGCACAATATACTTTTAGAGGCATTTTCAATATTACAATATTTTGTAAATTTTTAGCCATTTTGTGATAAAATAAGGAAAAAATATACCCAAAGACTTTTAATATAATTATACTAAACCATTTTATTTAATAAATTTTTTTAATGAAGCAATTATTAATTTTAAGCGACCGAATTAACAACAATACGGCCCAGGGCCTAATACGCTAAATTTAGAATAAATAAATACATAGAAGCCATATTAAGAAGCCCAAACTCAACAACTCAAATTATAAATTTACAAAAAGTGCTCTCACGATTTAGCTATTTGAGTTTTTCTCCTCGACTGCAAGCGTGAATACCTCGATCGAAAGGAAGTAATGAGCTATGTGAATGAAGTTTCGCAAGTCCGTGATTTTTAAAAATTTGTAAAAATTTTACGCTTTACTCCAAAAAATAAAAAAAATAACCAGCACAGTAAAGCCTATATCAGTCGAAAGTCGATAGCACACACAGCCTAAAATTTCCGGACGCCTAACAATTACTCCTTATAATTCATATTCAAAATTCAGTTTACCATAAACGTTGGAAACTATTGATATGATGTGAAATATCTTTATTCTAAAGATTGTTATACCCTGTACCGTATGGTACTAAGGGTATATTAAGTTTGTGCAAGCCGAAAATGTATGTAACATATAGAAGGAGACGTCGGAGACACCCCAAAGTTACCTAAAATATGATCAGGGTGAATAGAGAAGTCGATATACCCATGTCCGTCTGTCCGTCTGTCCGTCCGTGTGAACGCCTAGATCTCAGAGATGGTAAGAGCTAGAGTTACCAAACTTTCACATTAGATCCCATATTATTCCATAGGAGGCAAGTTTATTTTATTTTTTTGATATCGGGGATAAATTATATAGCTCCCATGGGGGTGTTTGAGACGACCTCGACAAAAAAAAAGCGTTTTAGATGAATAATTCGTTTGTTTACGAAGATATCGTAACGAAATTTGGTATTCGAAAGTTTTTTATAGTTCCCAATCACTGTACCAAATTTGATCGAAATCGGTTGACTATATCATATAGCTCCCATAGGACCGATCGGCCAAAATAACTTTTTTAAAGAAAAATTCGCTATATTTCGTTTTTTAATAAAGATATCCTAACCAGATTTGGCGTTTGGAAATTTTTTAGACCACTTAAGCAATGTGCCAAATTTGAACAAAATCGGTTGACTATATCATATAGCTCCCATAGGTCCGATCTTCCAAAAAATCGATTTTTTAACAAAATTTGTCGTGTTTCGTTTGTTTGTTAAGATATTGGGACCAAATTTGACATTCGTCAGTATTTTATAGTTCCTAAGCACTGTACTAAATTTAATCCAAATCGTTTGACTAGATCATATAGCTCCCATAGGACCAATCGGTCCAAAAACACGTTTTTTATACAAAATTCGAAGTGATTTGTTTGTTTGTAAGGATATTTGAAATAAATTTGGCATTCAGATCTTTTTTAAGGTATTTAAGCACTGTGTCAAATTTTATTGAAATCGGTTGACTATATCATATAGCTCCCATAGGAACGATAGGTCAAAAAAAAATTTTTGCTTAAAAATTCTTCTGTTTTTGGTTTTTTGTGAAGAAATCGGACTTTATTACAAGCTAGTGGTACAGGGTATCCTAAAGTCGTCCGCGCCCGACTTTACGTCCGCCATTTTTCTTTTTAAAACTATTCAATATATTACTTCAACTGTAACAGATAAGATAGTTTAATATACTTATTCGATTACTTTTAAAATACGCTTGAAGCTCTTTTCGATTTCGCTTATCAATTCCGTATATTTTCTCAAGTATCCGCTAAATCTAAGAGTTATTTCCGAAGTAATTTACTGCGTAGAATCCGAATCCGGGATCCCTTTGGGATTTGGAGATATTTGAGCTTATGTACCCGAAAAGCGAAAAAAAAAATCGTAATTGATCGCTTTAATTCTTAAGTTAAAGGGTAAGAGTGCTAATAAACAATGAACTGGAGAAACAGACCACAATAAATTGTTGCACTCTGCACATAACCTTAAGAGTTGGAAAAACACCGTTTTTTGGGAACATAACCTCAAATATCTCAAAATCCTGACGGTATGGGCCAATTCTGACCCGGAATTTGGATTTTACGCAGCAAATTACTTCAGAAATGATCTATAGCCAAAAAATGTTGACTTGTGTAATCTATTTTTGCAATTTTGCAATATATCATAAGTCGAAACATTTCCAAGCCATTTGCTGCGTACCTTGGAACAGGTACCAGGAATACGCTAACAGGTTGTTTAGATCGAGTACTTAAAAAAAAAAATACATCGATTACCGATAAATACTATTCGGAGCTGTTAGTCAGTTGTTTGTTGTGGAACAAAAAATATCCTTTTACCATATTATGTAAAGTTGCCATGGTAAAAATTCATAAATTAGATTACGAACTGCAAGCCCGGCCAGCTTATTCTCCAAATATAGCCCCAAGTCACTAATTCCTTAATTTAAATATACAAATGGAAAGGAAATGGATTAATGTAGCATAAAAACTAACATCTCTGTAAAAATCACCAATTTTAAGCAACTTTAAAAGGCAGAAAAGCTACAAGAGGACAGTTTTGATGAAAACAAAGATGGGTTTTCAGAAAACAAAAAAAAAAACATTTTTATCCACAAAAGTTAAAGACGTATCAAACTGCGCTTGTAATGGGTGTTTTTTTACAAAGATAATAATTTGCATATCAATAAAACGGACTTTATTAGATAGAAAATTTGTTTAATAATTTTGCCAATAACTCTTCGAATGTTTATTTCCAGGTGTTGAAATGTTTCTGATTTAAGTGACTTTGCATATTCCCAAAAAACTAATCAAATGCTGTTAAATCAGCTGATCTTGTTGGCTAATTAATTGGACCATTACGTGAAATTATTCTTCCATCAAAAGTTTCTTTAAATAAGCTAATTGTTTGACGAACGAAATTTTAATATAAAATTCCAACAGCTTGGAAGCGTTGCTCTGGTTTAGGTCCATCTATAATGAAATGTCAAACCAAACTTAACAAAAGCAACTATCAGTTGGATGAATTATCAGATAAACCAATGTTACCAATTCAAAGTTGTGAGCCTCTAAAAAAAAAAACACGCTATATATGAACTTTTTACCCTTTCTATAAAGAAGACTAACTTTTTCTATGCCATTTTAAAGTAAAGTTTAGTTTTATAAGTTATATGCTTTATTAATTAATGATAATGTTTTACGTTACGGGTGTTCTCATGAACGCTTTGAAGAATTTCAAATATGATTTTTGCGTGTGTTAGATGTTGTCAATTCGGAGGTTTTAAGCCTATTGCGGTGTGTATTGGATGTATTGGTTCGTGAGATATACGAATTTTTGTGAATATCGTGAATATAGCATAGTAGGAAATTGTTCAACACAGGGTATTAGGCATTAAGTGCAGATAGAAGCGTAGTCGCAAAGGGTTTGAAATGTAGTTTCTGTGTGGCTTGAATTTATAAGAGATGCGAGCTCTCTTAACAATACTTAAGTTCGTCCATACGTCTATATAAGCTAACTAGAGAATCTTACGATGTTTATACACTTTAAGAGTATTCAAAAAGATTGGAGAGAACAACGTCTGCCGGGCTCGCTAGTATTTTATATATTTATATACTTATAATATAAGCACATATTTAAATAAACAACTAATTTTTTCCTTTACATCTTTTTCAGGTAAGTCCCAAAGAATCCCACACAAATATCTGTTTGGTAAGCTTTAACAAACTCTCAATACATATTTACTAAGCTATTAGGCGTCTATCTTTATATATTTATCAAAAGCTGGCCTTTTTCTATTTTATACATACTTCCAAAAGGTATTTATACCACATTTGTGGTATTTTCTATTGTGTTTGGCTAGCCGACGCACAAAAGCAAATTACAGCTTCCAAACCCCTTAACAAGAAACCAAACATGCCCCAAGTGGTTCAAAGCGCCACGAAACAGAACATTACAATCATTAAAAACTTTTTTTAAAATACTTTAGTTATTCATTTTAAAATAGTATGCACAAATGGATGCAGGTTTTTTTTCTGTTTTTTGGCTATTATTGCCGAAATAATGTGGGCCATAGCCTCAGGAGGCATAGTCAAAAAGAAAATGCCGAAAAAATATACTAAAAACCAAATGCCGCAAAATAAACAATAAAAACAAAAAACAAACTCGGAAAAATTCCTTTCCCCAATCAAAGTAATACCCAAAAGCTTAGCGGAAACCGCAGAAACCAAACTTCAAATAGTATACAACAGTTGCTAAAATGTAACAAAAACAACAATAACAATGCATTAGCATCCGAAAACCAAAAGTGAAATAAAAAAAATGGCCGACACTCCCTTGTAAGGACTATAAAAGTCTGTTGAGGGACTTTAAGCACAGCACTCCTGCAGCGGAACTTCATGCCAGGCAAAAGTTTGTTCAAAATCGAACAACAAAACTCGTGAAATTACTTGAAAATAGTTTTGAATACTTTGCCAAATGCGACGCAGCCTGTGAAAGTGGCAAGGATGCAAAAAAAAAACAAGGAATAAAAATAATGAGCATTGAACGATAAAAACTCAAAGCTTAAAACGACAACGCGACAAGGACGAAGCGTAAGACAATAGCAAGAAATAGAAAAAATATAAATATAAATTAAAAGCATAAAAAAATATCGAGAAAGCCAAGCCGAAGTTTGTTTACCCTTTTTGTCAAGAGACAAAGGATTTTCTTAATGAATTTGGCGTCAGACTTAGTCTTAGATGATTTGATCCTTTTAATTCAAGCTTCAGTAAAAATTTTCTGATTGCAATTGTAAGAAATAAAACTCAATCGTATGACGGCCCGAAACTGATATCTTGCAAAAAAAAATAACTTTTATAAAAAAAAAAATTTAGAGCGTTTTCTTTTATAGACATAAGAGGGCCTAGCCAAAAATAGTCGATTTAAAATACTAATATTGGTAAACTTTCCTAAAAAAAAATGGACAAGTGGAAACTTGCATTTTGAAAAAACTTACAATTCGGCGATTGGTTTATAACGAAAACATTTTTAATTAAATTCAATCATTTAATGAACTAAATTAACATCAAACAATCGTTTTCTGAAACACGGACGAATTATTATTATTATTAGATATTTACTTACGAATTAAATCATTTTTTTTCCATAAATTTAAAAATAAGGTCGTTTTCTTTTAAAAGGACCAGCTGTATAAGGTACTGGAAACTGCCCCCTCGATTTTTTAAAAATACATAATGGTTTG
The DNA here is from genome assembly GCA_037043745.1 of Chymomyza amoena. Lineage (NCBI taxonomy): Eukaryota > Metazoa > Arthropoda > Insecta > Diptera > Drosophilidae > Chymomyza > Chymomyza amoena. The sequence goes on from JBAMAX010000252.1 coordinate 63,192, forward strand.
GTTAAATTTTTTATATTGACTATAGCCCCATTCATTTTTATTAAAATAACAGAGTTTAATGAATAAAATTTAAAGATAGTTTGTTAAGCAATGTTAATATTTTTATATTTACCTACAAAATAAATAAATTTTTCTTAAAATATAATCGAGAAGTATTTTATTTCAATAAATATTATAAAAATTTGTTATATATTTTCGCTATGTTTCGAAAAGAACTTGCCTTTTTTTTAAAAAACATTAATAAATTTTTGTTCTATTTTGTATGATATTATTCTACCAAATCGACTAGATTTATATTCACACCAAATAGAGACGATATACAAGCACGTGCTTAATAAAAAAAATGGTAATTAAGTTATTGAAAGAACATACTTAAAAAAAGTAGCAAAAAATTATTTTTTTTTAGAAAATGTTGGGGTTAAAAAAAAAAATATGAAATATTCTTCTTTTAAATAACCCTATTGTCAACTTAGACTTAAAAAATTGGTTAAAAAATAATCAATATTTCAGTTACAAATAACTAAAAAGAAAAATAACGATTTTTTTCCAAATTCTCTGGGCACAGTATTTACTACCTTATCCAGTTAAACCCTTTACAATAATACTTTCTCTTGACAATCGTTTTGATACATCTTTTCGCCATTTAACCATATAAAGATGGAAAAAAATGTATGCTTAAAAATTTTATGGTTATTTATTTTATATTTAAAAAGACATATGATGAGACATATTTAACAAAATACTTCAATAAATTTATATTTTCATCTTTTTTAAGTGTTACAATCTTTTTTCCCAATTTTTGATTTACAAATTCTCAAAAACAATCAGTAAATTATAAAAAATTATTTAAACTATAACAGGAACAACTAGTCAATCTGTGAGCTAGTAATTGTTATAAGCATAAGTAACAAAAAATAATAATGAAATTCAGAATTAAAATCTTATTGAAAGATCAAGAACATAAAATCTTTTAAGTCTTTTATAAGTTTAACTATTATACGTGAAATTTACTACTATAGATAAAAATAAATTATTTTTTCGTGGAAGTCTATTTACAATTTCAAAAAAAAAATTTTTAAAAAGTCTTAAAAAAGGCAGTTTTTTAAATAAAGACTGAACTTTCAGTTTTTTGTAAGAAAATGTTTCCTTATAGAACTGACAGTTTTTGGTGCCCTATCCAGCTAGACTCTGTACACTCTTTAGGATAGCCCTTTCAAAAAAAGGATTTTTCATAATTATCTAAAATAAATTCAGATCAGATTATCTTGGAATTTAAAAAAAAAAGTCTTAAAAAAGGCATTTTTTTAAATAAAGACTGAACTCACAATTTTTTTTAAGAAAATGTTTCCTTATAGAACTGACAGTTTTTGGTACCCTATCCAGCTAGACTATGTACACTCTTTAGGATAGCCCTTCAAAAATTGTTTTTTTCATAATTAACTAAAATCAATTCAGATCAGTTTATCAGGGATTTTTTTTCCCCATAACGCTTATTTGCGATCTGTAATCAAAAAGGGTGTTATCACAAAATTAATAATATATATAAACTTATGTAGTTTTGGTAGAAGGTTTTTTAAATCCATTTTCCTTATATTTTTTTGCTATACTTCTTCAGTCATTTTTTAACGTACATAAATTTTCACAGAACAATGCGATTTTAATAATGTCTTCTAAAAAAAGAAAGCCTTAAATGTCACCTTTTAAACAATCCACAGCTTGGCTACTTCCAATTTATATTACCAGAGATATTACATTTAAGAGCTATCTAACGACAATTTATCACCGAACTTTTTCAAATACCTTATATGTATTACAACAATAAATCATCTCATGATCATCATCCTTGGCGTTATAGCTATTAAATAAATAATTCCCTGTTAGGCCCCTTAAAGGAGGAGCATAGGGGATCTCTATTAATAACTGTTCGAACAGAACAGGGACCTACAGTTCATAGCCGAATCCGAACGGCGGTGTCTTTAATAAATAGTGACTTTCACGGCGCTACAGCTATTGTTCAGTTTTAAAAATTATTTCTCCAATAATTCATTCGCTATTTACGACGTTTAATTTTACCTAATCATCTTTCACTCCATTTATCCAATTTGCTCGGGGTGACACCGACTCTTATTCGAGCCGATTGATTGAAGCAAGTTTTTTTAAAAATTGAGTTTCGGGTCTCGCAACATGTCCCCCATCTAAGTCTTTGTGAATTGACATTGGCAACAATATCTTGCGTAGCTCTTCGTAGCTGCAAACACGGTAATTATTAGAACGTATCTTTATCGGACTAAGAATTCTTCGTAAAAATGTTATCTTTGTCCTATCTGATTTCCTCAGTGTCCACTTCTCACAACTTTACTAATATTAAGCGGATCATTATTTTATTTATCCGGAGCTTTAGGGCTCTGAGAGTGGTTTGAGGAACATTGAACGCGTGAAAAATGTTGAGTTCGCAGATTTAATTCTTTTTCTGATATTACCTAAGCAGCCGTTCGTGAAGTTGTTATTAAATCTGGTCAATAACTTCGATGCTTCTTTCTGTAATATAATTTGCAATATTCTTTCCGACAACTACCAGTACAAAAGTACTCTTTGTTAGGGTATCAAAATAAAAATTGTCTATAGTAAAAAGCGTTGGCGGAATGCGTAGATAAAACGGAGATTGGAGATTGAAGCGCCGTACACACGCACACACAAACACATATACACGCGGCCTATGGGCATTCGGTAAACTGTAAATGCGGCAAAGTTTAGGGTTAAACACAAAGACAGTTGCACACACCCCGCCCACACACACACCCACAAAGTGTGGCAAATACGCGAAACAAAAAAACAGAAAAAAAAAAACGACAACAGCAGCAAGTTGAAACCACAAATGGTAATGGAAAAGCGCAATGCTTTTGACCCCCTTTGGCCCTAGCACCCTGGCCCGTGTCCCCCGCCACACACACTCTGCTTGTGACTCCAGTGTGGCATGCCCCACAGCGTTGTTGCTGCTTTTGTTGTGGCTGCTGTTGTTGAGTGTTCAGCTGCAGCTACTTTAGTGGCAATGTTATACTTGCTACAAAATGGCGCTATGTGCATGGGTTGGCAACCCATTGCTGAGTTTATGGCTTTAAAGGCGGGGCGCAGCGGTGGGGGGTGGCAACAGAAAATGTGCGCGCGTTTTCGCGGAAATTTTCAAGTATACACTCAAAGTAATTTGCGAGAATTTCCGCAATGATTAAGACATTTTGCGCAATTTGCAGCACACACACACACATACACACAGAGTGTGGGCAAGGAGCAGGCTGGGAGGGGGGCGTGTGACAAGAGTATCTGCATGTTGTCACCCACAGATTAGCCTGCAGCGTAGGTAACACTATTGTTTGTTAGTAGGTTGCATGTTTGCTTGCCACTTGCCACATGCCATTGCCACGCTTTCTGCTGCAGCTACAAATGAAATTAATTGTCATCATAAAATTATGCAAAGTGTTTTTGTGTCCTACCAACTCCTGCTCCTCCTCCTCCACCTGCTCCTGCTGCTCGTTGCACTGCTTCCTTTTAGTGCGTGTGTTAACTTTGGTAGCGCTTCCGAATTGCAGCATAAAATTTGCAATGTGCACTTCAAAAATGCTAGTTTCAAAAAAGTTTCGCCATTTTGAGTGCGTAATAAATGTTGCATAAGTAAGTTGTTCATAGGAAGTTACTAACTGTGCAAATCTGAATCCTTATTCAGAGGGCTTAGAATTGTATTTACTGTGATGATGTGCAGACGATGTGGCAAGAGTTTTAACAACACTTAAGACTCATCTTAACAGCTGATAATTAAAATAAACAAAATTTGTTGGGAACTAACTACCCAAAGTTTCTGGTACTAGCAGTTGTACTTCTGCTTTTTAAGTTTTTGACATCCGAAGAATAATATATTTTAGTTATCAGTAATTGGTTTTAGATACATAAAAATAATTTTAGGGCGACATTTTGGGCGTGCTTCGGTAAAGGAATAAATTTGGTTCGTTTACGTTTTTGCGTGCTTCCAATTTCACTTTAAATTTCCCTTAGCCTTCGTTAGCACCGAAATATACCTTTCGACTGTGCTATTCTTATTACAGGGAAATTTCTTATGCTAGACTTAAGCCATCTGAACGTATGTCAAAAATTTGTTTTGAGTTGGGCAGGCTTTTTTTTTTTTTTGAATTGAAATATAGAACTTAAAATAATTATTAATAAATAATTCGAAGTTGTTTTAAATAAAATCTAAAAATATCTAAGAATATTTAAAAAATTGTTTCAGCTAAAATCCTGGGCTCTTTTATTTCCTAGTTTGTCAAATCCTTGATTATAATTGGAAAAAAAATGTTTAAATTTCCCTTACTGTTTGTTAGCATTGATCTACACCTTTCGTCTATACTATTCTTATTACAGGGGAAATATCTTATGCTAGACTTGAACCATGTGAATGTATGCCAAAAATTTATTTTGAAATGCGGAGGCAAAATTTTTGAGTTGAAATATAGAACTTTAAATAATTATTAATAAATAAGTTTTAAATAAAATCTAAATATATCTAAAAATATTTAAAAAATTGTTTCAGCTAAAATCTCGGGCACATTTTTTTCCTAGTTTGTCAAATTCAATTGGTTTTAACTGCAAAACAATTCTCAAATTTCCCTTACTGTTTGTTAGCACTGATCTACACCTTCCGTCTATCCTATTCTTATTACCGGGAAGATTTCTTATGCAAGACTTGGACCATGTGAACGTATGACCAAAATTAGTTAAGTTGGTTACGATATCTTCATTAACAAACGCATTATCCATCTAAAACTTATTTTTTTGTCGACGGAAGTTTAATTTTCTTTTTTACAATAAGCGTCGTAACTTAAACATTAATCGACTGATTTTGATAAGCCATGACTTTCTAACTCGACATCAATATTTCTTCAAGATCAAATATAAAAAAGTAAAGGTTTTTTACCGAAATGTTATATTAAAAAGACGTCAAAGTGTGAAAAACGCGGAAAAAAAGTGTAAATCTTAGGTAACTTTTAAAAAATCTCGTAGATGTTATGTGTGAAGTATAAACAAATGCATATCATCTTAAAGCTTGAATCTTCTTCTTTCCAAAACCGCAATCGAAAATCGGTTGAAAAATTACGACGTTGTGATTGTTGGAGTGATCGCAGTACACGAAAAACGGTTTTTAAGCAATAACTTGAGAATTTCGGGGTGTTAGAAAATTTTAAATCACATTATCGTGATTTACTCGTCAAGACCTACAACGTACACTAGGTCACTTGAAAAGTGCTAAATCACTGTAGTGTTATTTAAAAAATTAGTTCAGCTTAAATCACATGCACTTTTGTGCCTATTCTGCCAAATCGATTTGGTTTTACTTGAAAAAAATTTGATTTCCAAATTAAATAAAATTTTCATATACTCAAAACTTAAAATAAAATATTCGTATTCATTTTTCGGTACACGGCCGATTAGTCTAGTTTACATGAAAAATGAACATTTGTAAAATATTGTCAGCTCGAGAAACATGAAAATGATTAACTTTGTTTTCGAGATTTTTTTGGGCACTTGTTTTAGGTATTCGTCAATAACCCATAAACAACATTTTTTATCGACATAAAAAGAAGATTATATGGAAAGGTATTGATGTGCTCTTTGCAGTGATATTATGATATGTACAGATAAAGTACAAATTATTGAATTTACAACCAAAGTTTTCAAAATTAAAATTTTTCAACTTGCTTTTTATTAAATTTACAAATTTTTTAAATAGTATTAAGCTTTAAGGTGATAGATAATTCTCTTGGAGAAAATTTCAAGGCTAAGATCTTTAAAATCGGGTAAGAACTGTAGATGCTTTAAGGAAAAACTGAAAAAGTGCCCAAAAACACTTTTTTCTGAAATATTTCAAAACCGGTGCTAAAGAAAAAAATTATCTAATTTTTGTGTTTCTCGGACCAAAATTACACGAAAAATCACTTTTATACGAAGATTTACTCGATGACTCTTTATTTTGTAAACTAGTTTTATTTGTTTATTTGAAAAATGGCGCATGGCACAAGGTGTCTGGCTAGATAAGCAACAAAAACGGCTTTGAACGATTTTTAAGTAGTAATGATTCGGAATTATTCATTAGTAAGCGAAAAAATTTGCTGACTAATTCAGTTTTTAAACTTAATGGGGTACTGCTTAACAACTTTTTATATTAATGTAGATAAGCCTTAATAGTCAATAAACACATTGCAAAATTTTTTTTATAACAAAAAAAATAATTTTTCAGCAATTCCATTTTTATTGCTAATTTTTCAATAATTTCCTACAAAATTTAACAATATATTTTCATTAAACTAAAAAGGTATAATAAATCAGCCTGAAGGCCTTTTTTTACTGTATTATATTATATAAATGAATATGCTATATATTTAATTTTTAATCAATCAACTATTGTATATTTTTTCCAACAAAAAATTCTAATAAATTATTATACGACTTTTTTGGTCTTTTAGAAAAAAAATATTCTTTAAATCATAAATAATTTGTAATTTATTTGTTTTAGCTTTATTGCATCAAATCTACTTAGATCATATTTATAGCATATACGGAAAGTTCCATAATGAGTGAAAGAAAAAACGTGGCTATTTACGGAACATATTGATAAAAATTTTATTTATTTTAAGGTATATAGCTCCAACCCAAAATACAGAACAACTCTTACCCTTTCTTACGATTTTTATACCCTGTACTGCAAAGAACAAAGGAGATACATAATAGATTTGTGCAATTTATGTTAGAGACAGAAGGAGGCGTGACAGACCCCAAGTCCTTTATACCAAAATGCTTATCATAACCTCGGATAGCGATTGAGCCATGTCCGTCTGTCTGTATGAACACCTAGATCTCGGAGATTAGCTTGAGATATTAAACTTTACGCGCATATTTCCTGAGAAAATGAAGTTTGTTGAATCATGTCAATATCTTCACCCGTACCCTCGCAGTATATTTTTGCGGTTTTTTGCCAAACCATTTAATATTTTGATATAAAATTTAACAGACCGATTAGTCATGATTGCCAATGAACTACACAAATATTTGACTATACGTAATTTTGGTAATAAGCGACCTAGAATTACGTAAGCTAATTCATGTGGCTCTAATGAATAAATCCACATCCAAATTTGATCGATGCGGACCCTCAACCCCCCGGAATTCGATTTGCCATGTTTTCTCCCACACCCCTCAACATATCAACTTGAAACTTAACCCATATACCTTAAATTGATTTTTGACGTAACTCTCGGTTTTCATCAAAATCGGTAAAAAATGTGCAGAGCTTGTAGGTATGAATATAGTTTTGCCCCAAAAATAAAAATGTTCGAATTGGAAAATTCTTAGAAGGAATATGCAGGAATAACATTTTTTCGAGAAACTACCGAATATATTATATTTTCATTGTAGAAAAGTAAATAAAAAAATAAATAATTCCCTGTTAGACCCCTTATAGGGGCATAGGTGATCTCTATTAATAACTGTTCGAACAGAACAGGGACCTACAGATAGACCTAATAGAGACTATCATTATATTTTCAATAAAGAAAACAATATAAAAAATATCAATTTATTTTATTATTTAATTTTTTCAAATGCAATAAAAGAACAAGAATTAAAGATTAACAATAGATTGCAAAAATCACACCATAGAAATTTAAAACTTTATATGTAAAATAATTTTATTTAAATTTTAAACAATTTTTAAATTTGAGTATTTAAGCATAATAAGTAGTTACGATTTTTATCTGAATATTTAATTTATTTTTAGCATTACTTTATACATTTTTTTAACTATGCATCTATATTAGCATTATATTATGTATCTATTATATTATATATATTATATATATTATATTATTATATATTATATATTATTATATTATGCATCTATTATAGCTTATGCTATAAATATAATATGAAAAATTTTTTCTTAAGAGAATGCGGTCTTTTATCTAGTTATAAACATGGAACTTATTATCATTATTTTTGCTTCTTAACGAAAAAAAAAAAAAAATCTCTTATTAATTTAAGGGAAAAGTTTAAAAAGGAAAAAGTCCTTAGGGCATTCCGCAGAATGGGCATGTTCAATCTAGATCATGAATGAAAGCCTGCTTAGAAAGCTTTGCATTTTTTTTTATTTTAATAATTTTAATGGAAAAATTAAAAGATGACATCTTAAGGACAAGTCCGTTGTGCCAAATACTCATAATTTTGAAATTTTAAATATTATAGTGTACTTTGAAGTTTACAGTTTGCACAGTTATCCTGACTTTTTGTTCTCTTTGATTTGGTCTTAAGGTCAAGTTATAAACTTCAAAAATGTATAATCATAAAAAGCTGATAAGTTTATATGGAACGCAATATTTTAATGTTTGTACTTTTTCCTCGTTTTTTTGTCAAATAATTATTTAGCGAATTGTAATTTTTTAAGGGATTAAAAATTACCTCCACGTGCACCCTGCTCTTTACACAGACCCAAAAACAAATTTTTTTAGTCTTTATATTTTGTGAACATAAACAAAATGATTCTTCTACAAACTTTTTTCAGTCATAATAAACTTCCCATTGTTTTGGTTTACATCTAAAAACCCTGTCATAAAAAAAAAATTATTTACCTATAAAATATTTTTTTTGTTTTATTCATTAGTCAGCCAATAAGTCCAAACAAAGTATTTGAAAATACTTAAAAGTTATATTAAACTTTTGTCAAGTACCTTCCAACTGCTGGTGTAAAACTCCAGAGCTCTATAGAACCTTGCATTTAACTAACTTCTAATGACTCACACCCAAACCAAGTCCCCCAGCCCCCAGAGAACTCCAACTCCGTCTAGTGCTCATTAAAAGCCAGCCAAGCATGTTCGTAATTGTGTGCAAAAACTTTATTTTTCGCTGAAATTTTTTCTACTCTGTACTCAGAATTTTTTTTTTTAAATCTATATGTAGTTTTATTGCTTAAGTCTCTCTCAAAAATAGTTGGGCCAATTTTTTATGTTATTTCTATTTTAATTGCAAAAATAGCGTGCCAGTAGCCCTGGGATATAGAGACACAACGCGGGCCTTATGTTGACGTTGACTTTGGAGCTGACATCGAGTGACTCCGACTCCGTTGGTGGCTTTGGTCGCCGCCCATAATTAAACTGTCATTTGGCACGTACACGGACTTAATGATATTTACGGCAAAGCTGCTGACACGACGACGTCCTTGCCCGCCTTGTAGTCCCTTTCGTTGTCCTAGACTGCAACTTTCAGCTTCAGCTTCAGCTCCTCTTTGCAATTTTCAGCACAAGTTCCAACTGTCGTCGCTACAGGACTGTGTTGTCTTCTTTAAGGGAAAGCTTTTGCCTGTCGTCAATGCCTCCAAAGAACATCCTGATGTGCATTAAGCGGTCTGTTGGCAAAGTAATTTTTTAAGCATACCAAAGACGAGCCAGACACGGGGTATACGGAAGCAAGGACTCTTGCAAGGCGTAGCCAAAAGCATTGTAGGTTTTTCTTTTTCGCTTTTCTTTGGCTCTGTTTTTCATGTTTTCGTTTATGTTTTTACGTGCTTTCTGGGCATATGAACTAGCTCATAGAGATTGTCTACCGAAGGAAATAAAGTTTTTGGATGACGTGTTTTAATTTGCATTTCTTGGAAATAATGAAAGGAAAATTTTACGCAGAAATTTTTAGTTTTCTTGGAAATAATGGAAAGCAATTTCTGCACAGAAATTTACAATTTTCATAGTCTAGGAGAGGACTTAATATAAATCTAAAAATATTTTATAAAACAGCATAGTAGCAGTTTTTAAAAATAAAAACAAATATATTTGCTGTCTCTAAGAAATTTAAGGAAATAGTTTTATTTTTATAAAGCCCCCCCCCCCAAAAAACGCTGGGCATTGTCATCCTGGAGCATCTCCTACAGGATGGTTAAAGAATGCCATAACTACCTCCAAACCCTGTCCGCCCGGAACAAAGTCATGCTATTTTGGGTGCCTGGACACTCGATCGCTGACGATCTAGCACGACAGGGTGCCTCAACCCTGTCATCTCCTGCGCCGTTTTGTGGTATTGGTTGGTCCACAATCAAAACTATGATAAACAAATGGGCCGCATAAGAACTGGTTCTCCCTTCCGGAACTACGTCAAGCAAAAGAGCTTGTCAAACCTCTGGATGCGATCAAGACAAAAGGTCTTGGCAGAGCGGACCTAAAGCTCCTGGTAGCTTATTTATCTGGCCACCACACTGTTAGATACCATCTACAGAAAATTGGCCTTTCGGACTCTTCAGAGTGCAGGCTTTGTCTAGAAGACGATGAAACCACCAGACATATTCTTTGTGACTGCCCAGCGCTGGTATGGGACAGAGCCCATAAATGAAAGGAACGGATTAGTCCCTCCCATCTCAGGTCAATACCAACAAAAGGGTATGGTACAAAAGACCTTTTGGTCGCAGTGCTCCCTCTCTGTGAGGAACCCTTTTACGGAAAAAAAAGCGTTGGGGGATGACGAGCACCTCAATCATCGAATTCCTTCAAATCTCATATCAATCTGTAACTCTGAGAAAAATCCGGCAAGCACACAACGTCTAGAATGTTTCATACATCACAGATGAAATAACCAAAACATCACGAAGATATTTAGATAGACCCTCTAAGCATGAAAATCTGACAATTAGGTAGTTAGGTAGAAGTGGTTGCCATTCCGACACACCTACGCCTATGATTGGCCCGTTTTGATTCTGCTTGAGTCAATCCTCTATTCTACTGTACCCTCTTTGAGCCAACCTGTCGATTTAATAAACGAATTAATCTTACTAATTCTGATTTCTACAATTTCAGTGGTGTTCCCAAAAGTTTCGGAACTCAGTGTTTTCAGTCTCCTCCTGGATAGTACCATACATCCACACAGGGGGTGCTCCACTGTTTCCTCCTCTTCTGCCGCCTGACAGCTTGTACAGTAGTCAAAATGCGACACGCCCAATCTATTGTCTTATCTACCAATAAGACAATACCCCGTGAGACCTCCAATCGTGGCTCATACGTCTAGTCTGCTGAGTTTTAAAAGTTGCTTGGTTCTATTCAAGCTCCATCCACGATTCCGAATAGACACCCCCTCCCACTTGATCATTGAGTTTGAGTTGAACTTGGCAATTAACCTGCTAGAAAATTGGATTGAGGATAGAAGTCTAAAAAGAAAGATGTCTAGGTTTCTAAATTGTACCTATAATACAATATTTGTACTGGGGTCAAGTGCTGATTTGGATACTTACATCTTAAAAACGCTCCATTGAGCTGGAATCAATTGGATTCCCAGTCAAATTGCTTTTCATCTTACACATGTTTAGACAGAACTTCAGCGCTAATGATAGTTGCAAAAACCAATTCTGTTTGGCATATACAAAAAGAGTATTAAAACTTCGGCTCATTAATGCTGGCAGTCTAATTGTCTGAAATTAGGAACCTTGCGCTCAAGTGCCTCAATTTGAGGCTGCCCATCATCTTCAACATTGGAGCTTTGCCCTGTCCTGGTCGAGAACACACAAAAATTAAGAAATTCCTGCAGGATAATTGCGCTGCGTGCATTGCATTCAATGAACTGCTGCCTGGACACCCCCACAAATAGCTCGCCCAGCTTGAATATTTCGAGCCAAAAACCCAACTCACTTTTTGCGTCACATTTTAAATTCGACGAAAAAATATTTTCGCACATAATATGCGCGATTCGTGCCGCATACAAAAACTTTTACTTCACGTGCCGTGTCCAACTCCCAAGTCCAAGAGCCGACGCCTTAAGTTTTTGCCATTCCGAAACTTTTCTACAATAAAAATAAAGTATTTACAACAAAAAAAGGAAAAACAAAAACAAATGCCAGCGGGAGTTTTTCAAGTTTCTTAACGTTGTTGTTATTTTCTTGTTTTATTTTCCATTGTGCAGGTGTACGAAAACAGCCGTTGGCCATAGACTCAGCTCCAACAATTATGATGTTGGAGGGCTGGAGCCAAGGGGTAGGCAAGTTGCCAGAGGGATGCATACATTAAGGTGGTGCTTGCCGCCAAACTAATGCAACTTTAGTGTATATGACTACGACTCGGTTGGCAACACATGTGCACAGACATTACCAACTTTTCCAAAATGTATAACTGAGTATGTGAGTTGTTCCGGTTTTCTTTTGTTTTTTTGGTGTATAGTATACTCTGCTCTTTGGGCATACGGGTATATCAGTTCAGTCAGCTAGAAGGAAAGTGGGTGCTGTACAGCCAAATGGTCTGAATAAGAATGATAATCGTTTTAGCTACGTATGTCTTGTCTAGGAACTTAAAGCTTTATTATAGGGTTTATCCTTTCCATTTTCTCTAATGTGTGTCCGAAGCGTTCGGTCAATTTACATCAGATTACCGACTTTTTGATGCTGATGTGGCGAAGAAAGTTTTTTTTTCCATTTAGTACTCCTCCAGGGAGCTTAGGACTTCAACTGATGCGTTGGGACAATTCGTTGAGTGTTGTACGACGTCAGGTTGCCTTTCGCCTTCCCACTCTTCTGCTTTCTTGGGGGTTCCATTCCAAGGCCATCCTGATGATGCTGCTTCGGGCCTTTCTCAGAGCATGGCCAATCCAACGCCACTTGCGTGTTCTTATCTGGTTACAGATAGGAATTTCATTAGTGTAGTGCCATAGTTTCGCGTTTGATACCCTGTTGGGCCAGAATATCCCGCATATAATCCTTAGGCACTTGTTGACGAAAGACTGCAGTTTCGACATCATTCTCTGAGGGGCATCCACGTTTCGCTGCCGTACAACAAGCTGGATTTGGCACTCGCATTGAAGATCCTCAAAAGAAAGTGTTTGAGATACTTTTGGTTTCAACAAGTTTGCAAACCTTGCCATACATCGACCAAAACGATCAATTTATCAAAGTCATAAGGCCCTCTGGGATCCCGGATCGATAGCTATCCAAAAATGGTTATTTTCGCTGATCACTGCGCTGATTTGATTTAACTTTAAGTTTAAAGTGTAAAGTGTAAACCGGAAAACCAAGCAGCTTGGCTCAACTCACGACGATGATGACGATGAATGATGTGAAAAGGGTTTGAGTTTTTAGCAACCTCCAGCACCCGAAAATAGCTTAAATGCTGTTAATAGTTTGGCTAAGGCAATAATTCCCTTTAAAAAAAGAATTTGATAGCCCCCTTTTTTCAAAGTGTAACAATTGATAAACTTTGCTCTGCGTCTAGCTTGCGCTGAACAGTTCGCCAGAAGATCATGGTTCTATTGTTTCAACCTGTTTGTTGCAATATCTGAATATCCCCGTAGTAAGTTTACCGAGTTTATCCATTAGTAGCCAGCCGCATAAAATGCGTAGCTGTCCTCTATTTAGTTCAAGGGCCTCTGCCCCTTCTGAGCTTATAAACTCCTTCCCAGAAGTCCCAATGAGTTTTTACCTTATATCTGTTTTTTTCCGAGATAATGCTACTAATATCACTTTTCGTTAAGCCATAAGCTATATCCTATGAAGATCTGCTCCGCCCCTTTTTTGGCTTGAATATCCGCTGCTTTATTATCTTCAAAACCTTTGTGCCCAAGAGCTCATAAACGTTTTACCTTGTTACTCACGATAAACATCGATTATGAAAGAGCAAGGCTCGTGAAAATAATGAAAAATAACGAAAAACGAGCCCACTATGTTATAGGAGAAAAAGCTCCAAATAAAATAAATAGTGGCTTTCAGCCACTTCATTTAGGATAAAAATAACAATCTGCTCAAAGAAATTAGTTGAATCGTTTTTGCCATAAATTCTTTTTCTAAAGTAAATGGGTCACGAACTATTTTGCGGCTTTCCATGATATTTCTCATTCAATAATATCCAAATTTTCGTTAAAATAATTTATTTTCATGCGAAAATAGCCAAGTTTTATTTAAAAGAAAGTCACTAAAATCGGGTTAGAAGTCAGGAACCGTAACCGAATTACTTGACCCGTTCAGGATAGGAGTTGGATCTTGAAAAATAGGTGGTATTTTCAAGAGCCATCTCGTCCCCTGAACGGGTCAAGTAATTCGGTTACTCGGTCGGGGGGGTCAACGATTATGTCACGTAGTCAATATTAATTCGGTAGGGAAATTACTTTCTCTACTTATTGGCTCCAGAAATAGTGGACCTCATTTTACGCCTTTTTGGTTCTCAGAAAAAGTCAAAATTGCTAGGACCTAGGAATGACTACGTTATAACTAGAGAAGGCGTCTTCACATAAACTACTGTTGGTCACCGAAGTAGGGCGAGAGGTTCCAAAAATTGTAAAAATTTGGTCCCGTAGCTTGGGTACGGCCTCTTACCTTCCAAAACGGAGCAAATTTACGACTTTTGGTCCAGAATTTCCACTCAAAACGATTAAGGTTTATGCAACCAAATCCAAATTCACTGAAACAACTTATGGCAAACTCTGAAGTGTAGAGTGTATATAAAAGTTGCTATGTCCCGACTATAATTTTTTTTTTAGCAGTAACCGTCTCAGCACGAATTTGAAATAAATGCATGAAATGCGCATAAGTTGCCACCACTTGGTATGTTCGAGTCCTTCCTTGAACCACGTTCTGAAACTGCATATAAAATTTTGGCTGCATTTTTGGTTAAATTGAAATTAAATGTTTTAAGCTCTTAACAGACTGCAATGGAGCGAGTTTCGTTAGAAACTTCTAATGTTAAGGTTGTGCATCGCCCGAGGTCCTTAGTAGCGGCAAATTAAGTTATATTTAGTGTAGCAGTTGAGTGCATAGTTTTAAGACTTTTTGGTGCTTTTGTTAAGTCTGCAGCAGGATGTTAATTTATAAATTAATGTTTATTATATCTAGCCAGGCGCTTAGTACTCTCCACTTGCATTCAGTAGTTTTAAATAAATATATATACCCATAGAGAAATAGCTTTTTTTAGTACGCACATATGATTTCATATGAAAATGCTAATTTTCCCTTCTTCTTTTTTTGTTTATCTCATGCAGCAGTACACCCTGATTACTAAAGAGGTCTTTACGGAGGTAAATATTCCATATATAATAATCAAATATTAATCACAAACATAAAAAAATGCTCAAAGTAGACGAATAATCACTTCGATCTGTAGTTGTTATAACCTTTAGTAGTAGTGTAAAAGGGCATTATAATTATTTAAAAGATTCGTGGGATTTTATAAGCGTCGATATCTTATATCTGAAATCGAAAAGATAGGCAGTAAAAAAGGCACAACACTACGTCCGTTAATCACATTTACTTAGCACTCTGACCAAGGTATAATCCAAAGGAAACTCCTAAATTTTTATTAGATCAGTTGAAAGGAGTTGTAACGAATGACTGAGATAATGCACGTTCCCCATCACTACTTCTGTCGTAGCCACTAAGATAAGGAGGAGATAAAAATCTTCCAACACCTGTTGTGAGAAAACCCTTTAAAAGAGTATTCTGGCCTGTCTGGAAAATCATACCCAAATCCCATAGCGAAGTTGGCTCTTTTTATCGAATGCTATTCGATTAGGCTAAGTAGGTGCGATTATCAGCTTACTAGGTAGCTTTCTAGTACTTCCGCCCTTTCCTATTATAATTTTACTCCCCTCAACTAAAAAAGATATCACATTGGAGAACACTGTCTTCAAGTGGCTACGGCCTTTACCGAGCAGCCTAACTAACTTAAGTATATACCTGACAGAAGTACCTAGACCTAGAACATTCAAAATGGCCGAGCTTGTCGGCATAAGTGAGGCACTTGAATACCAACATAACGCTACAAAAAAATCGAAATTCGAATATACGTAACCCGCGAAAATTCAAAATTCGCGATATTTTTTGAACATACCTCGTATCGCTGTAGTCACATCTGCATTAACATTCACATATTTGTGACTCTTCGAGCTGGAAACACTTAAGTTCCATTTATACAATACTAGGGGGCTCTGCACTCCCATGTAGTCTTCTTTATTTATGCAGATCATAATGGTTCCGTTTTCTTTAAACCATTGTCATTCCACAATCGGTCCTGCCCAACTTTACAGAACTGGAACTGGAATAGGTTGACAAGCGTTTTAAAAAATCGAATTAGTCATATCATTCATAAAGCCCAACGTTAATTTTTCACAACCCCAATATGTATGGGCGCTATCTTACCCGATTTCGAAGATCTTAGACTTGAAATGTTCGTTAAAGAATTCTTTTTTATACGAATGTTCACTCAATGACCCTTAAATTTATAAACTAGTGTAACCTAAAAAATGAAAAAACCTTTAATTTAAAAGTGGTTCGGATAAAATCTTAAGACGCGTTACAAACTATTTTTAAGGCCACTCTTTTATGTACATATATGTATCAGGATTCGTAAAACCCTGCACCACTTTCTCTATGCGATCCTTTGAGAGCTATGGATTCGACAGTCGTCGAGAGTCTCAGTTTTACTTCTCAATCGAGACACATTTTTTTGGATTATACGGTGGGCCATTTGTTAGCATAAGTGCAGCGGAAGAGAATAACTTTGAAGGAGATGAAATAAATTTAGATAAAAAAATAAAGATTTAGAAATTTTAAGAAAATACACTATTCAACTTGATCACAGTAGTATAGTTAGTTAGTGTTCTATATCAGGCTCCCAGGACCTCTCAGTAGTATAGTAGTACTATTGAACGTACCCTACCAAGCGTAGTGACTTTCTGTCACTCATATCATTTTCAATTTTCACTATCGGAAATCCCTATCGTTGGCAGCATTTCTTTTCTTTTCTTTCTTTTTTTTTGACAGTGACTACATCATCGACTGAGAAATTCAAAACTTCTATATAAAGTTCCCTCAACGAACGCCAAGACATATTCAATTATGCCATTTCCGAGTTGCACACTTCATCAAACCAAGTGTCAACAAAGTTAAACGAGAAACTGCAACAACAACGCCCATAATGGAGCAAACTGTAATACCCAAGATGCACGCAACGAAACGTGGCACCCACACAGCTCGGATAGAACTCATCCGCATGGTTTTTCTTAGTTCCGTTCTTACTCTTATTCCCTCCGCACTTCCATACTCTCTTTGGTGGTTAGTCAAGAGGCAATGCAGCCAACTCCCACGCTTTTGACTTTGTCACACTTCCTGCCTCCGCCTCCGTCACCGCCCTCGTATTGTTGTTATTATCGTAGTTGTTGTTTCTGACATTCTCATCGTTGTTGGCAAAGGCATAATTCCAAAACAAATATGAATGTCAAACGTGACTAAAATGCAAGAGCGCAAAAAAAAAAGAACTAGTAAAAAGAACTCATCTTCAGTTATTTTTTATATCTTTTCTTATACACTTATAGAGGGTAAGCTGGGCTTGTTCAGAAGGTGTGCATAGAAAATATTCTAAAAAATAAAGCAGTACTTGCTATATGAATTTTATTAAAATTTTTGAGATGATGGAATTTTGACAAGTGTAATTAAGGTTTTATAATTTCTTTTATGGGCTATTTGAACTTAGATTGCACAATTCAACGTGGTTTAGGTATTGAAGAGATAAAGTTAATTTCTAAAGTAATTTTCAATTCTGAATCCGAATCCTAAGTTTGAATTGTCTCTTCCTGTCAGAATTGTCAGATTTGTAGGGCTATGTACTTGAAAAATTGCGTTATTCCTTCTTCCTGAGGTTATGTACAGAGGTGCTAAAAAATGTTGTGGTCTGTGGTCGCTGAGAACGAATATGAAGTCAGAAAAATAAGCCCCCCAAGTGAAAATTTTCAGCAAGTACTGCTGCAATTATTTTCTTAATACAAAAGCTGATGAAAGCATGAATTATATTTCGATACTTCGAATAGCCGTAAGTTTACGATAATTTACGTAATTTATCTCTTGAACTCGCGTTTGCCGGATACATAACCTCAAATATCTCTAATATCCTGATGGGCCAATTCGCCCCGAATTCGAATTCTACGTAGCAAACTACTTCTGAAATGTCTTTTAGCTTTCCAACAACCGACACGACCCCGGTATTTGTAGAACTGTTTTATGCAAAAGAGCTACATGATTGCGATATTTCTGTAAAAGGTTCTTAATCCTGAAAGAATCCATTTTCAGTTTAGAAACAATAATCCCAAACAACATCTTTTCTCTTCTTCTTCAATACCCATTTGCTGTTAGGCGTCGGGGTAGCCTCGGGATGTCCATCTTCTCCAATTGGGTCGGTCCCGGCTCTCTCTTCTCGTCTCTGCCAGGGTTCTGGCCCTCATCCTTCCTTCATCCTGGATGCGATTTTCCCAAGTTTTTCGGGGTCTTCCTCTCGGTGCATTGCCTTCCGTTGTCATTTCCAGTACCTGTTTGGCTTTTCTTGACTCGTCCATCCGATGTACTTGTCCGAACCATTTTAGCTGTCTCTCCTCGATTTCTTGTATAGTCGACCCCAAACAACATTTATAGTTTAAAATTCAAACATGGCTTAGTATGGTCGCTTTTTATACAAAGACTACCTCTTGCTATCTTCAAAAAAGTTAACCATCACATTCTTTAGGATGATGCTTCCGTAGTCGTTATTATCTTTTGCCAGTGTGATATAATAAAGCAAAATTTTCGATAATATTAAAATGTTAGTCCTCCAAAGACTTGATGGAGACGTTAAAAGTATCCTCATATACGCTTTACATTCGCGGACCATTTTACGGACGCTATATATAGGATACTCCTCTTCTCCTTTTGTCAATCTCTTAAAAATAACATTTAACTCATAAAAGACCACATTTTTATACTCTTTGACACCACGAATCACGATGCTTTAGATGTGATCAATTCCCGTTTACGATAATATTTTTCAATGCTTTAAACGAATGGTACCTCGGGCTACTAACCTTATAGCATTAAAGTTTAGTAAATTTAAAAAAAAATCTTATATATATCGACGACTTAACGCTCTGCCTCTTCCACGTCTTCTAGGCCCACCACGACCTCTTTATCCTCTACCTCTGCCACGGTTACCAGCACGTTCACTATCCTTTTTCTTTATTTTAGATTTTGGAGTATTATCTATTAGAAGTGTCTCCATAGGTAAACTGTCAGGCAATATAAAGTATCGGATGTTGTTACCACGAATACTTAAGGATCTCTATTTTTTATGCTCATTTTGACACTTTTGAAATGTGTGTTCATAGATACATCAACTCCAGTAATATTGCCATGAATTTACGTTCCATTTTTTAGTTCAATGTTTACAGTCTCGCGACTAAGTTTCATAATAAACCTTACAAGTTTCTGTTTATCAAGATGCTACTAGATTTTATACGTTTTAAAAATATCATTCCAAAATGGTAGCTACTATTACTGCTTCTAGTACTTTACCTAACAGCTCGTAACTCAAAAAATAACGATACGCCTCTACGAACTATTTGTGCGTTTCCCAAAATAAAGTTAATTCACCGGGAGATAGAAGTTTTCACAGTAACATCTACGACTCTCAGACGTACTCACTTTATCTTTTCACGTCTTTTTTTTTCAAAACTTCACGAGTCTCCAGCTTTAAATAATATTCCATATTGACGTTGTAAATTATTTTGAAAAATGCTTACAACTCTCTATTAAACACTCTCGCGTACAGGCAAGAGTAACCTAACTTCGTTATAACCCGAAAAGATACTCTATACTCATTTTTATTTTTTGCGTATTTTTTTTCTTTCATAGTCGTCACTTCACCAAAGGCGATTATCGACTTTTCGTATTCTAACTTTGCTCTTTGCATTTCTTCTTTGTTTGGCTTGCACAAAAAGCAAAAAAGAAAGAGAAAACTCTGCAATGTATGCAGTGCCGCGCTTGACTTGCCCCATGCCACAATTCATTGCCACTGGCATTGTCCACCAGTTGGTTGGGTCACTGCAATGCCAATAACTTCATTTATGCGTGAACACACTTGCTGGCTGCATTGCACTCGAAAGGAGATTTTTGACACCTGGGCTAAAAAATCAGAGTTAGTCGTCAGTGAAGCGTGGGCTATTTTTCAACACTAGACAACAAAGAAATTGAGCGCAATTGTTTGTACGAGCTTCGTTAATATTCTATGAGGTTTTATTCTGAGATTTTGCTAGCGAAGAGAAAACTTTGTAAATTTGCTTCTCTCTCTCTCTCTCTCTCTTTGCTGACTTTGGTGTGGCATAGAAAGAAATTCTTGTCAACTTTTTGCACGTTTCTCTGGGACTGTTTACATAAATAGTTGCAAAGCTTTCCCCTCCGCCCGCCCGCACGCAAATTCTATGCGCCATGAATTGGTAATATTTATGTGACACTATCAATCATCAATCTTTGTATAGCTTTTGTTTGTTTGCACATCAATCAATATTTGCATTTGTCTTAGAGTGTGTGTGTGTGTGCGTGTTGTATCTGTGTGAGGGTCAGCGTCGTCTATGCCGCGCTGTTCTGTTCCTGTTCTATCAATGAAGATGAACTGAAGCATCCGCAAAAGATGAAATGTTTGAGATTTTGATCTGTTTTGTTTTATGCATAAGGTTTTTTTTTTGACAAATTGTTTACTCTTGAACGTTACAAAATAAATGAGCTGATAGACAGGAAAGTGTCCGCCGGAGATGTTGGGTCTGGGGTTCTCACAATATACTCATGTCAATTATAAGATTCCGAAGTTTGATGATGGGTCACTTTATAGACTTGAACCCTCGTCCCACAGCAAGTTTATAGAACCTGAAAATTTGCAGCTAGAGTCAATTTGTATTCAAGTTAAATTGCTGTAACAAAGATTGTATCTAATTCATCATAATTTGTATAGATAGATATTCTGTGCTATGTTTTACAAAACCTGGTTTGTAAAGCAGTTTGAAGTTGCTGCGGATAAATGGCTACTCTGTACAGTGTTGTTCCATGGAAATTCCTAACGCCGGTTTATTAATAACTTCAGAAGTCCGTCAGTACCCAAGCAAGACAAAATTCGACTGGATGTGCAATTTGGTTATTGATCGAAAAATTCAGATCAGTAAGATATCAAATTGGATACAACTACACCACAGACGAACGATAAAGTCAATTGTACAACCTGCTCGATAAAGTAGCCAAGTTGTACAACCAGTTCGCACCGTGTATAGCTTGGTTAAGCTCTGCTGTATTACATTTAAAAGATATATATAGAGGGTGTTTTTTGAAGCGCGTCCGGACTCCAAACTTAAATAAAACATAGATAATTTTGTATCAATTAATATTTGAAAAGATCTCTGGCATTTTACCACCTACGAAAACGAGCTACGAAGCTCATTCCGAAAGTCCCATTTTTGAACACATTTTCGAGAGTCCGTATTTCAGTAATGACATGTTCAATGTTAGTTGCCATGTCATCAATTGTTGCTGGCATTTCTGTATAAACCAATGATTATGAGTCCCTATGGAAAATAATCTAAAGGGGTCAAATCAACGATCGCGGCGGTCTGTTGGTGGCCTCATTTCTTGAAATAACCTTCCCAGCGCAATGAGTTTTTGAGTAAATCAATCGTTCCGGTATGGGAAGTAGCGCCCTCCTATTGAAACTAGAACTCTACGGCTACGATGTCTCGCAAATCATCGCTCTGAATCGATTATTCGGTCCATAATGTGTACGAAGGGCTTTATTAGTTTTTGCTATAGAACAATGATTTTGAATATGTCTCGTTGATTCAGAGACTTTGTTGTGGTGTTAATCTTCCTATGATGAATTATTAGGCCTTACTGAATAAAATTCCATTGACATTTGTGAAATGTAAGTAAGAAACTTTGTTTCAGAGATATTTCTTTCAAAAATTCAGACCCTATTAACAAATACGACCCTTAATAAATACGTCAAGAATTTAAAAAAATTAGTGTGGTACCGATCATGTTCATATGCGTGAACATATCAAGGTGAAATTTATACCGTGTGATAGCCACACCTCATACGATGTGCACAATGTAAGTTTTATGAAGGGTAAAATAGCAACGACAACAATGGCAACCCTTGAATAACAGTTCACATTTGTTTTAATATTTAATTATTAAGTTGTTAGAGGGTCAAGCGTCCTCACAAAAATTTTTAGAATAGAATTACATAAGTCCCTCACAGACCCGTCGAGAGGGGGGGAATCGGTGACTTTTTTCCCCGGGCTCGGAGCTCTCAAAGGGCCGAGACTTGAGAGTCATTCGGGAAGAATCGAGTCTCAGGATTGGCAACTTTGTATTTGTTATTAAGAAAACTCGACTTTATAAAAGCTTTCGCCTTAGCTAAAGAACGGAAAACGAAAATCTAAGCATCTTGACGGTTATTGTGAAACATAGGTTAGGCTAAAATAGTTAATAAAAATTCAAACCTTTTTTTTTTAGATCTGCATTGGAGTTTTATGAAATGCATTATTATGATTTTATCAAATCGTCAATTCTCTTAGAAATCCTTTCTGTTTTTTTTTTATGTTGATATCACACTTTTCAACAATTATACGTATTTTCATAAGTTAAGATAAATTGAAAGGGGCCCGGATCTGAGATTTTCTCTGGGGCCCGGATATTCTCTCTACGGGCTTGGTCCCTCATATTCAAGGGTTTTTTTTTTAAATTTTTTTCCCCCTCCTCTTATGAGTCTATTGCCATTTTATAAATTCAATATAATTTAATAACTCTGTAATAAAGTTAATTAATTTAGCCTGAACACTTTTTCTCTCACTGCCCTGGACTGTATATTCTTCGATTCCTTACATACTTCTTGAAAAACTTTTCCCAGCTCTCAGAACAGAGTCATAAATACCTTTCCAGGTTTATTCAGTCCACCGGACTGTTGTGGATTTGGTACATATGAGGTCACTCTGTGTGAGGTAGGGTGATGAAAGGTGCACCACAGCAACGGGACTACTCTTTGGACTTAGTGAGTTGGGACCTCAGATCCCGACTGACACCCTAACATAAACTTAATCTAAAGACTTTGTTTTAAGAAAATGATCCACATGTATTTCGTAATGCCTAAGACTTAGTATTAAACAAAATTGAAAATTTGATTTGAAAGAATACGTTCAGAAGTAGGGCAGAAGAAGTCGATTATACAAGAAATCGAGGAGAGACAGCTAAAATGGTTCGGACATTTACATCGGTCAAGAAAAGCCAAACAGGTACTGGAAATAAGAACGGAAGGCAATGCACCGAGAGGAAGACCCCGAATGTGGGAAGGATGAGAGGCAGATCCCTGGTAGAGATGAGAAGAGAGAGCCGGGACCGACCTAATTAGAGAGATGGATATTCCGAGGCTACCCCGACGCCTAATAGCAAGTGGGGCTTGAAGAAGAAGAGAAGAAGGAAATTTGATTTAATTCTTTGTTGTAACAGTTGCTTATCAGAGCAGCATACAAAATGCTGCTGTTTCAGTGTATTGCAAAGTCTGGTAGGATTGACTGTAGCATGGCAAAAGGTGGAACATTATGGAAATAAAAAATTGTAAAGGGTATAGAATAGTCTGAATTAAACAACGAATACCGGGCGTTGACATACGAGTGCTTTCTCGACATCGAGTACACTCTAAATAAGGCGTCCCTAGTACTCGAAAAAAGTGTTTCCACATGTATACAAACGTTATCCTCATTTTCCTTGACCAAAAATCATTAAAATGTGTTTCACTCCTTGGAAGTCAGAGCTCTTCATTCTCGATGCTGTAAACAGTAACTGAAGTTTGTCTTCCGCTCATGTTTCCCCAGCTATTTAAGAAAATAGAGTAATCGCTACCCAAGATTATGATAAGCATTTGGGTCTGCAACGCCTGCTCCCCTAGTATAGCCTCAACCCTTTTGATTGCAGCTATAAAAATTGTTTGCTCAGATATTTCAAGTAGGGTCAGTGTAAAGCTCTAGCTTCTTAGTCGCCCCTAACTTGTTGGTCCTTTTACAACTTCGCTACAAAAATGTCGTAATTCAAATCCTTAACTCGATTACTTAACTCTACTTCATTTGCTAATAAACTCAACAACAATTCTCTAACGAGGACGAAGGACAGTGCATGTGTATCTGTTTCAAGCGCTCCTGTACCATTAAGTATATTTATTGTAACTCAGTGCACCCTTGAGCAACATTACCGAACAAAAACAAAATAAAACTTATGTATATGATAATAATCATGTCATAAACACTCTAAACTAATGTATTTCGTTTCTTTTACAGGTAAGTGCTCAACATATTTTGATTTCCAACAAGAACCCAAGCACTTGGGTAAGTAGTTTAACAGTTGTTCCCATGGGAGCTCAAACTTTTTTGGCTCGAGCAGCAAAGCGCCGTTTAACTCCTGCTACCAACAACAAAAACAACAATTGATACAGTCGGGCACGTTACCTTTAATCAAGGATAACACAAAAAATGAAAACTTTGGGCATAAGGAAACTGCTTGGGTGCAGGATTCCCTAGGATTCCGCCGGCTTTTAGTTACTGTGTAAGCTACAATTTGCTTGCCCTTTTTTTTTTAAATAATTAAGCACAAGTGGTTTGTAGCACTATTAACTTTCAAAGAACCTTTGACAGCAACAACAACAACAACAACTGGAATTTTTACATTATGCGCGCAGCTATTTTTTAATATGCCCCAAACAAGGTTGGCGAGGTACAGGGGGTAACCGCGACGCACAAAGGCCGGGCTAGAAAATCGCTTTGTTTGCGTTGCACTTAATACCGAGAAATAATCGGCTCAAAGTTAACTAAAAAGCACAATTTACAAGCCACCAAACCAAGGCAGGCATTGGTAAAGGCATACGCCGCCTCAGCCGTGCTCCGCTCGAGGGATTCGTGCGCACATTTTAATTGGCAATTTTGTTCCAGGACTAAAAGGCAGTGGCAGCGCCAAGAGCTGCCGTAGTGGCAGCCTCTCGTTGACAGCTCCAACAACGGTGCGCGCATGTGAAATACAATAAGCCAACTGGCAGCACGGTTGGAGGTCCTTCAAGCAAGTTTTACCCTTTTTGGACTGCAACAAAAAAAAATGAAGTGTAAAGCTAAGCAAGGAGCACAGGCAATAGCAGAGTCGGAGAGTCCTCTTGTCTGCGTGTCCGCTGTCTTCACGAACTTCCTTTTTAGCGCCTGGCTGTCAGCTCCCATGTGAGCATAAACAAACAGCAGCCACTTGTGTCTCGCTCTCTTCGGCTCACGCGTCCTTAAACGCGTCTGCCAACAACTACAACGACCTCTACATAGCAGCACGTTAGTAGCAGGAACAGGAGCAGGACGCAATGACGGCGTTGCTGACGCTTAAACAAGCTCAAACAAGCGCGAACGCTTTGCTCGTAAAACGAAAATTGACACTTTTAACAAGTCACGAAAAAAATTGTCGAGGGTTTAACCCCAAAAAAAATTTTAAAGCACGAATATGTAAAGCAAAAAAAAAAATAGCAAGGAATCTGTACAGCAACAACACTTCCTTCATGAGAGTTGTGCAAAAAAAGGCCAAATCTTTTGACCAAACTTTGAAGTGTACAAAGTATTTGCTGCCCTAAAGCCTTTTACAATACCTCCCAACCACTCCCAAATTAAGTGGCTGCCAAACAATTTTTGCTTTCATTTTTATTTAACCTTTATTTTTTACTTGTCACCAAAAAAAATAAATTTCATGTTTATATATTACAAAAGTTACGACCAAATTTTTATGTTTTTTTTTTTTGTATGCTGTCCAACTTATGCCAATATTTCAACAAAGAGCCGCCATCAAATTACGAATAAAACATGAAATTCTTTTCAAGCGCGTTAAGTTAATTTGGTCGAATAGCGTATACTCTTTTATTTTAAATGCAGCTTTAAGATATATATATTACTTGGATTTTGAAAGAAGCTTCTTTGGCATACTCGGCAACCGAAAACGTCTAAATTTTGTTCGTTTTTTCCTGCGACAATTTCACATTTTTTTATCGAAATTTAATCATACATTACTTACTTTTAGGTTAGACTAGGTCAAGGCCCTTTGGCCTAAACTGGCCCGATGTGAAACAGCAGATCTCTCTTGTACCCTTCTCCTGAGATAATCATGCAAAAAGTATTCCTATTCCGTTGCTACGATGTAGCTTGCAACCATCCTAAGACGTTATGAAGGGTATGAAGGAAGTAATTTCCCAGATGCTTCCTACGTCTACTTAGAGCTTCACAGGAACAGAAGAAGTGCGAAAAGGAGCTTAATTTGTGATCACTCGCCAAAATTTTTTTCCAAACTTTAAATGGCTATAGCTCGTAAACCAAGCGTCCTAGAGCGAAAGAGAGTTTAGTTTGTGATCTTTCGGCCAAAAATTTTTTCCGAAACTTTAAATGGCTATAACTCGTAAGTCTAAGCCTAACCCTACTTACTCTTTGTTAGCACAGATCTGCATCATTCGATTGATCGTAACCATAACATATACAGTTCCTATCCGATTTCAATGGTCTCAGGCTCGAAATGTTCATAAAAGAAATCTCCTTCAGCCTAAAGCTTAACGTAATTTTAAAACAATCTTTTCACATTAATAAAAAGCTAACTAAAAATTTGTAATTTTGAAAAATAGTCAAAAGTGACGAATAACTAAAAAAAGTGACCGAGAACATGTTTTTCGGAAAAAATTTCGAAAAAAAATTGAATGTGATTTTCCAGTTTCCGGACCGTAAATTAGCCTTAAAACCGTGTTTTAAATTGGAAACAAAACCTTTAACTATTTTGATGAAGGTAAGACCTGATTTCCATATTTTTTTTTTAATTAAAGTGTCTTTTAGGAAAGATTCAGAGTTTGAAAACTGTCAAATATTTTCACATAGCTCTTAGACATTTATGTAGCAAAAAGGAAATTAAACATAAAATGTTTCTCATTAAACCAATCTATCCAAGTTCCTTGCCAATTGCTGTATCTAGGGCTTTGAGAAGCTATGGTGAAGCTAATGGTTCCAATAAGATACATATTTTGATGTTGATGACATTCCTAAAAGCATAACTTAAAAAAACTAGTCTCTGAAAAGTCTAGTTAAATATTCAGTTATCGATAGCTGGATAAATAATCGGTATCACTAGTGTAAAAATCAACAACGCTTTACTTTTCAATGAAAGTGTCATATTGCATACGGTATATAAAGGGTGTTTTTTTAATAGCGTCCGGATTTCCGAATGGGATATCTCTGAAACAAACTGACAATTTTGACAAATGTAAATGTTATTTTATTCTTTGAGGCCTAACAATTCAACAACATCTACATATCTTCAAAATTTCTAATCTTATAGAGCTATTCGTACATTTTACGAACCGAATAATCATCCATTAGAACGTGCTATTCGTCGTGTTCTTGATTATATTCGAAGAAATTATCTTTCTAATAATCTTTCTCAAAGGAACTATGAGAGCAAACATATGCATTTTATTAAAAAGCCAAACTGCTATCAGGGAATTGTCATCCTGGAGCATTTCCTCTAGAATGGTTAAAGAAAGCCACAACTACCTCCAAACCCTGTCCACCCGGAACAAAGTCGTACTATGTTGGGTGCCTGGACACTCGGGAGTGGATGGTAACACGATCGCTGACGATCTAAGGTGCCTCCACCCTGACCACATCTCCTGCGCCATTTTGTGGTATTAGTTGGTCCCCAATCAAAAACAATGAACATAGGAGATAGTGGTTCTCCCTTCCGGGGCTTCGTCAAGCAAAAGTGCATGTCAAACCTCTGGAAGCGATCAAGACTAAAGGTCTTGGCAGAGCGGATCTAAAACTCCAGGTAGCTTACCTATCTGGCCACCACACTGTTAGATACCATCTACAGAAAATTGGCTTATCGGACTCTTCAGAGTGCAGGCTCTGTCTAGAAGACGATGAAACCACCAGACATATTCTCTGTGGCTGCCCAGCGCTGGTATGGGACAGATCCTGTCACATGGGAAAGGAACGGATTAGTCCCTTCCATCTCAGGTCAATACCAACAAAAGATCTACTGCTATTCATGCGGAAAGCGGAAAGTCTTTTGCTTTAACTTAAGGGTATGGTACAAAAGAGCTTTTGGTCGCAGTGCCCCATCTTTCTGTGAAGAACCCTTTTAGGAAAAAAAAAATCTTTCAAATAAAACCATATTTAGAATCATTACATTAATTTTTCTGGGTTTTATTTAAGTTCAAAATTCGAACGCGCTTGAAAAAACACCCTGTATATTATCAAATCGCAATCTACAAATAGTGATCCTCTAGGCCTTGAATTTAAAGTAAATCTTAAAACAATTTGAAATCTACCGTCAGTCGGACTTATCCGAATACTATAGAATAACGTCCTTATTAAAGGGAAAAAGTATATTTATATTTTGTACTTTCTTATAACTGAGCATTAAATATAAATAGCTATATTGATCAGCACAAAGAAATCAAATGTAATTGTAAAGTTTAGAAAATTCGATTTTCTCACTTTTAAACCGATTTCTAGTAAAATTTTTAAAACTCTATTATTTAAAAATGAGAATTTTTGTTAAATCACCTTTGAAAGCATAGTAAAGTTTTAAAAACAATAAATTTGCCTAAATATTCTGCTTAATATCTATAGAACATGAATTTAAATTTTTTAGTGTTCACTTACTAATTTCACAAACGAAATCAATATTTAATTAAATTTTTCATATTTTCCAAAAATCATTATTTTTTCAAATAATTTCATAACTTGCTATAGGAAAAGTAAGGGTAGACAAAAGAAATCAAAATATGTTATGGTGACAATGACAACGCTACTGAACAACAATCGAATGGAGGGCTTGGGCACTAAGCTCATATATTGCGCATACGCCACGTTTGTCGGCGCTTTATCAACATTTTCATTTGTGTAATTTTAGTCGTATGTTCGCACCCTCATGCATGAAAAATCGTACAAAATGTGAGGAAAATTATACATTGACGCACACACACAAACTCTCACACTCACACACACATACACTTACCAATACACATACAGACCAATTCACGTTCATAAATCACATTATTTTTTCTTGTTTGGTGACTCGTTTGCTTTTAAATTGCGCTTTTAATGTTTGCGCTGTGATCAAATTCAGATTTGCTGTCAACCAAAACTGCCCCAATACACACACACAGACACACTTACACCGTCAGAAACACACACACATATATGGAGAAATACAGCGAATCAAAAAAGTCTTGGTACAGCGATATTTTTAAAGATTACCTGAAAACAACTTAAAGTAATAACTTAAATACCATTTTTAAAACCCAAAAAATATACTAAATAATATAAATAAAAACATTTTTTGAGTATAGATATAGGATATCTGTCGGATTCTTGACTTCCCTTTTATTTTATGTGATAACTCCGCAAAATATTAATAACAATCTCTTTTTAAAATTTTTTCTATATATCTCCAACTTCAGATCTACCAAAAATCCAGTATTTAAATAAAACATTTCAGTATGTTTCATTCGTAGTAATTAATTAATTTCTATATCTTTCTGCTAATTCAATCACAAAATCGCTCCTGATTTGAAGTCTATAAATTACCTGTACCTAGACTTTTTTGATTCACTGTTCTTTTATATGTATATAAGTAGTTTATGCAGCAACACATGCTCTCTGAAGCCTCGCCTCAAGTTGCACGTCATTACAGCGCACTGTTCCCGAACGCCCCTTTCCAATCGCGTATCTGTTGCCCGGCCCTACCCTGCTCTGGGATCTTTGGGGCTTGTGGCTGGCCGTGCGGCATTGTAATATGTGAACTAGTATCGGTTTACATTGAATTACGCTTGACTGATGACTATGTATTGGTTTCACTGTAGTCTACAATGTGGCTCATTATAATAGCGATTGCTTTTTGTAGCTGTTGTCTCAGCGGGTGTTCATATTTAATGTTTATTAAATTTAGGAAATGCACTTACTGTACATGGAAAATCAAAATGATTTATGGTTTTCGGAAGACAACGAGCTGTTGTTCACAAAAACTTGGAGCACCAGAAAACTCACGGGCGCCGCCCACTTCTGGCTTTGTTTGCTTGCCGCCGTTCCATTTCTGGGAAATAAATAAAATACTCTCCTTAATTTCCGCAATATAAACTTGAACATTTATGCTTATCACTTCCAGGTAACCATGGGCATATGATATTTCTATCTAGGCTTTATGGAGCTCTGGGTCTTCAAGATAATGCTCCTTGTACAGCATACGGCCTTGTGCAAACCTGTAGTCCGAAATATTAATATTTTCCTTTTTTCACTTGATCTGGATCGATAGCAATATTCAAATAAACTAAAATCATAAAAAGCGCAGTTTTTCGCTGCCAATGACACTACGAGGTAAAGTTCCACGCTAGCAAACGTGACGCGTCGTGACTGAACTCGATATTTTTTCAAGTATTGCTTTTTACACGTCGATTTAAAGATTTGTTGCGCTTAAGAATCGAATACGATGTTTTAGCTCTAGCTCACGACAACTTCCAACTCCCACAACATATTGCACAGCTCTCAGATGTCGTGTCACGATACATAGTTATTTTAAAACCTGAACAATTTTTTTTCAACTACAATTTAGTTCATTAAAATATCTTCATTGTTTTAGAAAATATGATTTTAGCAACGCATTCTCGGCTTCCGTGCCACTGAACGTCGTGACACGTCATAACTGGAAGAGTAGCACAGCGATCGTATAATTGCAATATAGTTGTAGATCCGGTTTTTCAACTTTTCAATTTAGCAAATTTTGGAAGAAACCCCTAGAAGCTCTGAATAACATCAACGTTGACGATGAATCTTTTTCGTACATTTCATTTAAAATTCTAATATAAGGAATGAGCTTCGTGACTCGGAAATATTCTATTGCGAATATGCGCAGTTCAAAAATTCAAACTTTTTTTGTTTGGACTTGCAAAAATATCATTAGACTTTTCTTAAAGAAATAGAGAGCAGCTAATAAGCTTTCGATAATTCCTTCCCTGTACAACTTTCTAAAGGGTCGATGTTGAAGCAGCTTTTCTGCAAATTTTTGCCAGACATTTTTTGAATCTGATGATAAGTCTTATATCGGAAAATCAAAGAAGCTGGAGCTTGTTCTTTTATTATTATTTAAGACGTAGACGGAGTGGTGGCTTTCAAAAGATTCGTCTCTAAATCACACAAGTCGGATGAACCCAAAAAAATTCCGGACTCGCAGAAATTGTCATAGGATTAGAAAAAACAAGGTTCCAACGATGACAGAGAATACATCTTACCCCTGGGTACATTTTTTCAAGCATATTTTTATACGACCAAGCTAAATATTTCAAACTAACGCACTTTCTAAATCTGGAGTATAACCAAATTTAAACAGTTTGGGAACGGAAGCTCGAGTCTCCACTCCATCAATAGCGCCACCGTCTAAAAAGTTTCCTTTTTACCTGCATAAAGTTTAAAGATGATGATGATGTTTTCAACAATGGCTGCCTCCGAAACACCTTTAGAATTTTCTGGCGTAATTCAATCTCGAACGATGACCTTGGGACTCGCTGCAACCAGATACCGAGGCGCTTTGAAATCCTGAAAAGTAAATGGGGCTGGCTTGGGCACGTGCTAAGAAGAGACCCAATCAACAACACCCGCAGCGTCATCAACTGACATCCCCAAGGCAGCCGTTACAGGAGCAGACCAGCAATGACTTGGAGGAGGAATCTGGAAGCTGACGTATTCAGAACCAAGAAAACCTGGAGCGAAGTCAAGACTTTGGCGCATAACAGATGGAAATGAAGAAACCTCGTTACGGGCCTTTGCTCCCCCGCGGTTCCATAGGATTAAGAAGAAGGAAGCTTTCTAAGCGGTGGCGTAGACATCGTCGGAGACCCCCTAGTCTTCACCCCCTAGCTAAGAACTCCTGCTGCACTACGCCACTATAATCAAGAAAAGATTAGATAGCATTCTTTGAACGAACTTATCGTGAGTTTTTATATCTTGTCTCTTTTGGGAGCTTCGACAGGCTTGATACTACTTTAGTTCGTTGTTTTGCCAGCAATTAAAAACCTTGTAAGATAATAAGCTCCTTAAGTCCTTCAAAAGCTGCTGATTGAAGCTCATGCCAAGATTTGGTTAACATTGAACACTCTTTACTGACCCACATTTCACTCCCAGAACATCCGGAAAACCTTGATAGCACGAGCCAACTGGGATGCCTAAACGTCGACACTTTTCCCACTACACTTAAAGCCACCACCAAAATCTATTAAACTGTACCATAATTGTTCTGAAAATGATAAAGGATTGTTATGCCCAGCCGAGTGAATGCAACAACAATAATGTCCATGTGTCTATTCATTAGGATATCAGACAGTTCACACGATTGCGCCTTTAGATATTCAGTCTAACATGCTCTTACAAAATGTCTGTGTATATAGCATATCATTAAATGGACTAAGTCAATTGCTATATAGTATATAGAGTACATAAGTATACATAAGATGTATGCATGTTTGGAAAAGCCAGATAAACAAACCATGTCCTAACAGTGTCCGAGGTTTAAATGACATTTTCGATTTCTGTGAAAGTATTTTTGTATGTGTATGTTTATGCTTGACACGGTTTCTATGTCCATTAATGGAAATGCTTTTATGATTATGTTATCATTAAAAGGCACACACACAAACACACACACATACTCACAGCAGGACATTAACGCACACATAAACAAGTTAAGCTTACTTTCTTATATAATGCTCTATATATAGTAAGTACTTTGTTTTTACAAGCTCAACTAAAATTGTTATTGAAATTCAACTGAAGGATGCGTCAGATGCACCCAACCACAACAGATATACGCAGATATTTTTAGAATTTATTCTGAATATATTGAATGTAACCGACAAACATGCCCATGCGAGGGCTGTCGGTGAAGTTGTCTAGCATTTGTTATCTATGGAAAGCTGAATTTCCCAAGTGGTTCTTATTGAGTCCTTCGACGTTGTTTTTTTGCCTAGCCCAATTACTTTTTACACTGCCCTCGTTTTACATTACTTATGTATATTAAATGCTACACACTTATATATTTAAATTACATTATTTTTACTACTTACCGCTATACATTTTCCCCGCCCCTCTTGCATCCAGCTCTAGAGCTTAACCTTGATTTCTTGTTGCGGCAGTGTCAAGGTGCCAACCACACACACACACACACACACACACACACACACACAAACACACACACACACACAACTGAATGCCACTGAGAGCAACCCGACGACAAGCCCTATACATGCCATATGGGTCTGTTGAAAGAGCTTTACGCATGGCTAAGCTGCTGCCAACTAAGCGCATCTATGCCTCTTGAAACGGATGCACTTAATGCAATTCCGCATATTTCTTGGCTGCAGGAGCCAACCACTTTGCTCTTTTCCGCTACGAGAGATTTATCCGCATATCTTGTACTAGACAAGTGCTTTATTTTTTTATTTTTATTTTTTTTTTTAATACTTTTTGCACTACTGTGAAAAATATTTTTCCACACTTGCCTTGAGGCAAGCTGTGAAAATGCGTTTCAATGTTTTTAGTTGTACTGGAAGTTACTTACTATATGAACTGAGACTACGTGATTGGGATCGCAAGCTCGTAAATAATTTTGTACATTCCTTTTAAAAGCAATATTGTGTTTAATATTTCAGAGCAATAAAATTAGATCCTGAAGTTGAAAATGGGATACTTTTTAGGATAACAATGGCATTTTGATTCGTTTGGGTAACTTATTTTTGCAAATATCCTTAGAGGGATTATAAGTGTTGTACTATCTATCAGGGCTCTACTACCGAGTAAACGCATGTGGGAGCTCGGTTGAAGATGACCTCCATCTTTAATTACCATAAAAAGATACAGCAGCCAGCCTGTGCATGGCATTATGGGAAGTTTGATCAAAATTTGTACACTATTTCATATAACTATCATAGAAAAATGTTACCTGCGCTCTTTCTCTTTTTTCGGGAGAAAGCAATAACGTACCTGCGCATTGCATGACCTTCTGATTGTTGAATCTTGGGTCATGTCTGTTCGAAATTTCGTCACCATTTCGAATGATGTAGTTTGTCGACATGAATAAACTTAAGGAAACAAATGGCGTACGTAAAGTCGGGTGCGTACGACTTCGGGATACCCTGTACCACTAGCTTGCAATAAAATTCGGTTCCTTCATGAAAAACCAAAAAAAGGAGAATTTTTAAGCAAACATTTTTTTTTTGGTCCATCGTTCCTATGGGAGCTATATGATATAGTCAACCGATTTCGATCAAATTTAACACAGTGCTTAGGAACTATAAAAAACTCACGAATATCAAAATTAGTTCCAATATCTTAACAAACAAACGAAATACAACAAATTTTGTTAAAAATTCGATTTTTTGGTAGCTATATTATATAGTCAACCGAATTTGTTCAAATTTGGTACAGTGCTTGAGAAGTTTAAAAAACTTTCGAATGCCAAATTGGTTACGATATCTCCATAGACTTAAGATCTCTTCTCCCTAGTCGGGAGACTTGGGATGATGGCAGCCCCTGTAAAAACCCCCGATGGGAACAATGGTTCACGGATGGGTCCAAAACTGAGCAGGGTGTAGGTGTTGGAATCGTTGGACCCAACACCAGAATCTCTACCGCAATGGGCATCTGGTCCAGCGTCTTTCAAGCGGTGATTCGTGCCATAGAGATCTGCGTCCTTAATATCCTTCTCAAGGGAACTAGGGGCGCAAACATATGCATTTTTTCAGATAGCCAAGCTGCCATTAGGGCATTGTCTTCCTGGAGCATCTCCTCCCGGATGGTTAAAGAATGCTATAACTACCTCCAAACCCTGTCCGCACGGAACAAAGTCGTGCTATGTTGGGTGCCTGGACACTCGGGAGTGGATGGTAACGCGATCGCTGACTATCTAGCACGACAGGGTTGCTCCACCCAGACTACATTCCTGCGCCGTTTTGTGGTATTGGTTGGTCCACGATCAAAACCATGATAAACAAATGGGCCACAGGAGAACATAGGAGATACTGGTTCTGCCTTCAGGGGCTTCGTCAAGCAAAAGTACTTGTCAAACCTCTGGATGCAATCAAGACAAAAGGTCTTAGCAGAGCGGACCTGAAGCTTCTGGTAGCTTACCTATCTGGCCACCACACTGTTAGATATCATCCACAGAAAATTGGCCTATCGGACTCTTCAGAGTGCAGACGATGAAACCACCAGGCATATTCTCTGTGACTGCCCAGCGTTGGCATGGGACAGAGCCTGTCACATGGGAATGGAAGGGATTAGTCCCTTCCAACTCAGATCAACACCAACAAAAGACCTACTGCTATTCATGAGGAAAGCGGAAAGTGTTTTGTTTTAACCTTAGGGTATGGTACTAAAGACCTTTTGGTCGCAATGCCCCACCTCACTGTGAGGTACCCTGTTCGGAAAAAAAAAATTTCCATAAACAAACGAATTATTCATCTAAAACTTTTTTTTCGAGGTCTTCGGAAACACCCCTATGGGAGCTATATAATTTCACCCCGATATCAAAAGTAAAATAAACTTGTCTCCTATGGAATAATATGGGATCTAATGTGAAAGTTTGGTTGCTCTAGCTCTTACCATCTCTGAGATCTAGACGTTTAAATGGACAGACGGATATGGGTATATCGACCTCTCTAGCCCGACGACTCCTTCTATATGTTACATACATTTTCGGCTTGCACAAATTTAATACTATATACCCTTTGTACCATATGGTATAGGGTATAAAAATATTTGCAGTAGGCTTTGGGAACAACTATACAAGTGTAATCAAGGCCTTAGAGAGAAAATCCGGGCCCGGAGGAAAAGAAGTACCGGCCCCTCTATTAGCTTGAATCACGACAATACGACAGTAATTACACCAGACATCGCCCCTTTTTTTGATTGTAATAATTAATTACATTGTTATATCAAGAAAACAGAATCGTTAATGACTTATTGCAGCTCGTCGAAAAGAAAATTACTTTAGAGTTTTTAAATTTCCCAAAAACTATTTTATCGATTTCGCTGAAATTTTTTTATCAGCAACTTTCGGGCTACTTAAGCCTTTTTTCATTAACGATAAAAACAATACAATTTAACAAAAATCGATAAACAGCCAAATGTTATAACGCCCACAAATGCAATAAATCGGTTTGTAGTTTGTTGTTGTTTGTTTTGAGTTGTACAGAACTGGGAACAAATGGTGGGTGACTCAACAAAACCAATTCCCAAAAAAAAAAACAATAGTGTACATATGTAAATATGCATGTGTGTACGTGTGTGTGTGTGTGTGTATGTGAGATTTTTCGGGTCCTATGCTAAAAACAAGCATTCTGATTTCCATATTATGCGTTATCGTTGTTGTTGGGCTTTGATTTTGTTTTTTTTTTTGTTTTTGTGTGTAGTGTTTGCCTTGATAACGACTTATATACACACATATATAATATGTATGTATGTATGTATGTAGTTTTTATTTTTAGCCAATTGCTTTGTGTTTTTTATTCGTTCTCTTTTTTTGCGCTTCCCCACATAATGCAAATGTTGGGCGTCTACTACGCCAGCAGATAAGTCAACGGCGACTGCGGCAGTGACGTGTCAGTTGGAGTGACGTCAGGTGAAAGCATTTTTGCTCGCATTAACCTAAGTATTATCTGCATCAAATATAAGACCCACAATGGGATTCATATCAATATGATAATGGTGTGCGGCACAGTGGGATGAAAGTGACAGAGCCGTTGATAAGGGATTCCTAACGATATGCTCGTTAGGATTTTGCGTTATTGTGGGACGTACATAAGAAACACTTAGATACCATATGTTGGGAATTCCCTGCAGCTGCTTTGGCCACCTTCTACTTTAACTAAATCATGTGTTTTGTTAAAACGCATAAATATTACTTTTTTATAGTAATTTCTAAGACACACATTATTGGGGCCTTTTTTCTTGAAAACAAAGTAATCAACATTCTCTAGTATAAAACAAAAAAAATATTTTTTAAACAGTTGGGATG
Organism: Chymomyza amoena; assembly: GCA_037043745.1. NCBI lineage: Eukaryota > Metazoa > Arthropoda > Insecta > Diptera > Drosophilidae > Chymomyza > Chymomyza amoena. The sequence continues at coordinate 100,135 of JBAMAX010000252.1, forward strand.
ATAATATCGCTCACTTACAAGAAGCACGTCATAACTCAAAAAAGGTCATTTTTCAGCGACACCACAATTTCATACAAAAATCGTTGAAATAAATTCTCAATTCTCTTCTCACACGGAAAATATTTTTGATATGCATATGAAATTTTTACACACTTTTTCATAACGAATATATATATATAAGTTCCTCTAACTCCGGGTGGAGCGTAGGGCCAATAAAAGAGGTTGTTGGTCTTCCACGGCTTCTTGCGCATTGCGGGTTCCATTAAAGCGCAGCTCTTCAGATTTCGCAGGTGTCTTTGCGAAGGGTGTGCCTGATTCACCCGAAACGGCGTCGTTTGACTATTAATTCAATAGGAAGCTCATTAGTGGCTTTCAATAATTCCGCATTAGAAATGGTGCGTAGCCACCAAATCCTTAAGATTTTACGTAAGCAGGAGTTGACAAAGGTTTGCAGTTTCCGGATCAGAACCGATGTAAGCGACCAGGACTCGCAAGCATATAACAGGACGGATTTTACGTTAGAGTTAAAAATCCGAAGTTTCGTCTTGACCGATATCGCGTTAGATGCCCAGATGTTGTTTAGTAGTGCGAAGGCACCGCGGGCTTAACGAATATATCTCCATTATTTACTCAAAAAACGAATATGTCACTAATCATGAAGAAACTTTTATTCCAAACACTCCATTTTGGATATTTCGGTCTGTATAAGCAAAAGAATCTCAGAGATTATAAGAGGTTGTGAATTCAGCAGAAAACTGCAGAAAATTGCTGCTTAGACCTACACTGAAATAACCACCCATTCTAAAAGTTATAGGTCTTTTTTTTTTAAACGCCCTCACCAACAAATTGACCTTAATTCAAGCTATTTTTAAAAGTTTTCGCATACAAGCTACAGTCACCAATAAAAGTAAGCAAACTCATGTAACCTAAAATCCGATGTGGAATTGTCGGCAAAATTCTGGCCACCATGACTAGGGCACCATATGTGAACTGTTGGGTCGTACTATAGCCATAAACATTCCCACAGGGTTTAGAACTCAGTTCCTGCCCAAAAGATCTTTTATGATGTAATATATTGACTTTAATCTGCGTTGGACATAGGCCTTCAGTTGAGTTTAGAGTCAGTGTATTTTAAGAAATGTCAGGACAATGGATTATTAGTGCGTTAAGACTAGGAGGCTTCACTGCCGTGCTTCGCTTTCGCGGTCAATAACACTAGCCACGTCTTGCTCGGATCGACCGTTCAAGCCGCTCTGCACCATATTATACGAAAATTTATAGCTTGAGTCAATTATCTCTAAAATTTAATGTTTTTTCAAAGATTTCCTTTCAATTGCAGTCTTAAGAACCAACTGTTCGTAGTATAAAAATCTGTGGGAGAAAAATAAATATTTCTATCCATTTCGCTAATTTCCTTACCTTATAAAAACATGAGAAAAAAATCATGAGAAACGAATATCTTCTGCTATACATACAGCATGTTCAACGCTTTCAAAAAAATGAGAAAAAATAAACTTTTTTTTTAATAAAGGGATAATGACTGAAATGTCTCCAAATTGATATACATATATAGAAGGCCTTACAGGGGCTGGCATGCAAAGCACACAGTTAGCGTAGCCCCCTAGATTCTGTACACCTTGCACCATATTATACGAAAATTTATAGCTCCAGTCAATTATTCTCTAAAATTTTATGTTTTTTTAAAGATTTTTTTTAATAACAGTCTTAAGAACCCACTGTTCGTAGTATAAAAATTTGTGGGAAAAAATAAACATTTCTAACATAACATTTCTTTAAATAAGAAAATTTGGGCTTTATTTTTTTACTTTTTTATGATATTCTTTTGTTTGGCTGCTACATCAATTTTTCGTACAATTGTGGAATTCCACTACTTGGAAAACTTTTCTTTCCTAATCTTTCACATTTTGCGGACTTTAATCCCAATAGTATAATATTATAACGAACAGGAAATAGCTGCTTAGAATCCAGAAAGTCATTAGAAAGACTAATATTTACGAATTCACTCCAAAGAATGCACCTATTTTAGCTCTGTTAAGATTTCTTTCATGCCAAACATAAATTTAGATTTTTTTTAATTATTCAAACGTGTACCGGAAAACGGAAAAAAGCCTAAAATTTATTTTATGCGGATTCGTTTTCCGTAGCATGGCGAATTATTCTACAATATGCAAAAATATTTCCATTATAAAACTTTCGTTTAGGGTGAAAGAATAAATTGTACACTGACTGTAAGTATTTATTTATATTTATTTCCTTTTGTGAGTACCGCAAATGGCAAAGCGTTGACAAAAAAAATTTCCCGATTTTCAAGCGACATGCAATAAATGTAACAGTCATGATTACATACATACATATAAAACCACATATATACCACATACAATATACATATGTACATAAGCTGCTGCGGGTTACTGTAGCTAAAGGGGGCGTACTGCCAATGGTCAAAAACGCCTCACAATTGCCAAGCCAACAACAAAAACATAGATTTACCATCCATGTACACACATACATTTATACATATGTAACTCCGTTTGTGTGTGTGGCAATGCGTTAACAATCGTATTAAATGATGCTGGCTGCGGCGCTGCTTAGTGCGTCATGCGTCCCATTCAATTGTGGCTTTTAGTTATTACAGCAAAGCAATGAGAGAGAGCGAAAAAAAAAGTAGAACTGATAAGAAAAACGAATAATGGCAATAGAGAGACAACAAAAAAAAAAGAACAAAAATAATGAGCATTTAATATCATGACAACTTACAACAACAATAATTGTAATGGCATGAGCTCAGGCAAAGCAAAATGAAATGAAGCAGCAAATAAAACGTGCAAGATGTAGGAATGTAAAAGGCGAAGTAGATAAGTAAGAAGTTTCATCAAAGAAGAAACTGGCGAAGAAGTTGAGCAAACAAAAGTGCGAGTAGTTGAACCTTATGTACAATGTTTATGCATATGTACATGTGCACACACCGACAGTTAGACCAAAAATTATTCGAACATTAGTGTTTGACTTAAAGGCCTTTATATATGTATGATACAGTGAGCTTAAAAAAAATACACCAAATTCTGTTTTTATGAGATAGATACGTGTCCAAAAAAAAAAAACATTTGAAAAAATTCGCGTAAAATAGATAGAGTATCCATACAAAGCTAGGGGATGGGTTCTCCGTTTGGAAAAACAACTAAAATAGTATCAATTTATGATATTAATGGGAGTTAGGGTTTTTTATTAAAATTTAAATGTAAGAAAAATTTAAAAAGAAAAAACGAAAAAATACAATAAAGAATATTGATTTCACAAAAAGAAAATTAAAATCGGAATTATGAATTACCGTTTATTGAAGGCAGGAAAATTAACAGTTAACAATTTTGAAAAACGTCGTTATTTCAATAATTTGACATGATTTTATACAATTAGCAGAACAATTATTTTTACAAAAAAAATCCAGAGTAGCAATACTTCAAGAAACGACATATTTATGGTATTCCTGCAACTAATAAAATTGTCTACTATCAACGGGCTTGAAACTGTACAAATATTTATGGCAGTGGTTTTTCTTTTCTTTAAAATCTTTTGAGTTTAAGGTATTATTATACTAAAAATAATTGAGAATTAAATAAATTGAATTAAAATCGCAAAAATTTACATGAAATTACCAGGGACCTCAAATAAGCGAAAAAAGTGGTTTATATGAAAGTCCATGCAGCAATATATAATTTTTTTAAAGGATCTTACGAAAAAGGGTAAATTTTTATTTTTAATTTATATCAAAAAATCAAATTTTAACTCTTATTTTTTATATAAACATAATTGAAATTCTCGAAAAAAAAATTTTTAGCAAAATTATTGTAACCTATAAAAGGAAACAATTTCCAAGATTTATGCGTAAATCGTACTTTTTTTTAAAACGTAGTCTCCATATAGGTGATTTCAAGATATATGGTTCATTGTTGGCTATATCACATAGCTCCCATAAGACCAATCGATACAAAAAGTTTTTAAGGGCATAACTCATTTGTTTAGAAAGATATCGTAATCATGTTTGGCATTCGAAAGTCTTTTAAAGTCTATACCAAATTTGATCAAAATATATCAATAGCCCCAAAAAATCGATCGGCTAAAAAATCGTTTTTTGGGCATAACGTAGTTGTTTAGAAAGATATCGAAACTAGATTTGGCATTGGAAAGTCTTTTAAAGTCTATACCAAAATTTTATTTAAAAAACAATCATATTTCACAAAAAGACCGGTCAAAAAAAGCGTTTTTGGTACAAAATTCGTTTTGTATCATTTGTTTATAAAGATATTATTAAATTTCTTTTAGAGTTCTGAAGCAATGTACGAAATTTAATTGCAAATTGTCCCAAAGTCGTACGCATCAGACCTTAATACATGGGAATTTTTTTTTTTTTGAAGAAGGTACCAAAAATGTGGTGGCTAGGTTAACCTTAAATATCAACCGGTTGGGCTTTATAGAGTAAACGTAAGACCCAAATTCTGCTAAGGACAACCGTGCAAAATGTCTCTAGCTTTTGTGGTCAATACAGTCTATGTGTTCATAAAAACGTAAAGATCGATTAACAAAACTTAATTGCTAGCCACCTAACAGGTGTAAGATATAAAAACTTTGTATCTAAAAGCTTTCCGATTATTTTTCGATCCCACTGTATATCGGCTGAGGAGCAACAGTACAGCTCACAGCAACTGTTAAAAGAAGCTGCTGAAGCGCCAAGTAACGGTCAGGCCAGCGTTAACTGCGGACGCAACTGAGACGCTGACGCTGCCTTAGTACCAGCAACTAAATAAATACATACATACACATGTTCCAAGGCGGCGTCACATGTTCAAACAAAAAACCGCAAAGAGCGAGAAAGCTGCGGGGGTGGCTGCGTTTTTGCCCATAGGCGTCGTCGCTGCCGCTGCTGCGCTGCTGCTGCTGCTGCTACTGCTGCTATTACTGTAATCGCCCAGTGCTGATAATTTTGCCGCATTCACACCCCGCAGCGCTAAAGGCAATGTCGGTCGACTGCTGCTGCGACCAGCATTTAATACAAACATACATACATATGTGATGAATGTTGACGATAAGCAACAACAGCAACAACAGCAACAACAATAGTAGTAGCAGCAGCACCCCTCGCAATTTTCCGCACCCTCATTTTCTGCGTCATTGTCAACTATAAGCGTCACTGTGAGTGTGTACACTTTCCATATGGGCGCATTTATACGCATTCATTTTCAATTGAAAACTTTTTGCTGCAGTCCATAGAATTATTCGCTATACATATGTATGTGTGTACATGCATTTGTACATACACTTGCAGACAAAAGTCAGCATACAGTGCAAAAATTATTTAAAATGCAATTTTGATTGGACTACTAAACACATTTTGAATTGGAATTTTTCTAAATTTGTAAAATTTGTATTAAATCTATTTTAGAAAATATATCACCAAATGTTGGCGGGCGTAAGGGAATTCTTTGACTTCGTTTTTTAAACATCTTTTTCTTAGCACACGAAATAACTTCCATCAAAGTTTAATTTTTTAATTTATTTTCGCACTATATGCAGAATTATGCGCAGCAGTGTAAGCACAATATTTACTGCTCTACTAGACCGCCCTCTCACTTCTTCTTGTTGTTTCCCTTTCATCAACACGTTTGTCTTGCTGTTGTTTTTCTTGTTTATGCTATCCCCCACTCTACTGCATTCTATTTTGTTTTTATCAGCTGATATCAAATTTTGTTTCCCCTTCTTTTGGCGAACGCGAATAAAATGTAAGCCATAAAATTGTCATTTTCTATTGGAATTGGTTACTGTTCGGTTTTTTTTTCGGTTTGGAGTCCAGTTTTCTTTTGGGCATTCCGAATTTGCATTACTTATCAAATTTCCTTGATTTGCTTCTTTACAATTTGATTTGATTTTGTCTATGCTTGCTTTGCGTTTTTCCTTCTTTTCTTTTTTTTTTTTGTATCCTGGGACATGCATATATAATAGGCAGGACGAAGCATGACAGGACCCGTGTAGCGTGTATGCCAAGTCTGTCTGTATAAAGAAGTTAATCTTGGTGACCACAGAACTAATGAGGGATTTTAGAATTAATTTATGGTATTTACGAAAATTAAAAATTTTATAATTTGAATTTTTGTAGAGTAGGAGTAGTCAGGTAGTCCGATGAAGACGCAGAAAATTACGATATTTTTGAAAGTACGCCATCTTGGAAGGCGTTTTTTTAAGTCTATGGAATCATATGCGATTAAAGATAAAAATTGAAGGCTCAAAAGCATTCGAAAAATAATGAAAAGAATCTATAAAATTATCCATTATTTAACCCAAAAATCATCTTCAGCGATGAGACTCAATTGACCAAATTTCAAGGGTAGCCGATGTATTCCCAAAAATCAATCACCAAATTTGAAGATTCAAGACCATTCGAAAAATAGTGAAAAAATCTACAAATTGATCCAGTATGTCACTTAAAAATCATCTTCAGCGATGACACTCAATAGACCAAATTTCAAGAGTAGCTGATGTATTCTCAAAAACCACCAGGTAGTGTGGCCGATAGGCATTATCGGGTCTTATATTTTCGATACCATTTAAGGTAAGCTGATTATTTTTCCCGCAATTGGATGGAATTAACTTAAATGATGGTTATTTTCAATTAATAATAACTAGTGGGCCCGGCAGACGTCGTCCTGCCCAAACTTTTTGAACACTCTTAAAGTGTATAAACATCGTAAGATTCTATAGTTAGCTTATTAGAGAGCTCGCATCTCTAATAAATTCATGCACCACAGAAATTATATTTCAACCCCTTTACGACTACGCTTCTGCCTGCACTTAGTGTCCAAATGTCCAATGTTGAACAATTTTCTACTATGCCATAATCACGATATTCACAAAAATGCGTATATCTCACGAACCAATACACATAATCACATCGCAATAGGCTTAAAACCTCCTTATTGACAACTTCTAACACACGCAAAAATCATATTTGAAATTCTTCAACGCGTTTATGAAAACACCCGTAACACGTAAAAAATTAGTTAATTTGGCAATGCCAAAAATTTATCCAGTATTTTCGTTAAAATTCATCTTCAACAATGACGCTCATTCCCCTTATATGTGACGGTCAATGGACAAAATTAACACATCTGGAATCATCGTGAATTTAAAGACTACTTTATATTCCCAAAAACTGGTGTAGCCGAAAGGCATTATTGGACCAATATTTCGGACCGATGTCATTTATAGTAAGCTAGTTATTTATTTCACAATTGGATGGAGTTGTCTTGAATGAGGTTTATTTGTAACAAGAAAAAAGCTAAAAATCTAGTCATGGATATATCAATTAGCTAAACAGATCATGAGTTAGGACACCATATTTTGATTGGAAAACATCTTGAAAAATTTTGACAATCGCCTCGATGACTGTTAAATCAGCTGTGAGCGTAACTAAAATAAATCTCTTTGATGAAGCTTTGCATTTTCTTTCCTGCGCCTGAATTGGACCACAATATACTTTTTCTTTAAACAAGACCCCTCTCCCTAACAACTAATCTTTGGAGCACAACCCTTAACATATTGAGACAAAACTTGTACCAAACATAAACTTTTTTTTTTGAGAAATGGTAGAAAATGGGTTCAGGCAATGGCATTGTGGGGCTACGCCGTCTTTACATTTTCAAAGTGCCTTTTTTCTTATATCATTCCAAAAAACTGTTATCACGAACGCTTTGTTATTGCTTTGTTTGCTATGCGCTGGAAAATCTCTGTATAGGGTTTCCCATTGCGTTTCCCACTCTATCAATTAAAGGAACGACCAATCCAACGTCCATCTTGCCACATTTATATGCATGTTGCGTTTTCTTGGGAATGAAAGTTTAGAGTAAATTTAGAAGAAAAAAAATATGCATATGTAACAAAAATTCAGTATAAATGCGATAAGTTTAAGCTACGACGATTTATTTTGAATTTCCTGGTAAAAATAACCCAACTACTTTGTAAGCTAGCTTAGTTTAAGCCGATTTGAACTTTTTTCTATTCATACTTCATTTTTATAAAAACTCCCGCAAAAACGAGTTCTCTTCATTTATCTAGAAACTTTGTATTTCGGAGAAATTTTTTATAGCCCTTGTGCACGCTAATATTATATTATCATTAATCAATTCATTACGGCATAATGTACGTCAGTTTGTATAAAATTACATAAATATAGTATAGAAAAATCACGTTCGTAGCGCGACTTGTATGAGTAATAGTGAATTTTTGAGAGTTTTGTTTTGGAGCAGGTTTTTATTAGATGTTACTTATTATTGTAGGGAAGCACCTTATTATTCTTCTTATTATACGACTGTACATTACGCTCTGTACTGCGGTCTCTTAAAATACTATCTAAAATTATAAGTTTAAAAATCTTACTATTCGAATAATAAAAACTTTTAATTGCTAAATAATATTTAATGATATTATATAACAGTTTATAATTTCAAATAAAGTTGAGTTCGTATCTGTTTATCACTGCGATACTAATATTAAAATAAGTTTTTTTGCTTAATATCTTTAAGGATCCAATTCGTGTCACGATTTGCAAGCTTTAGTAGTAATTAAAAATAGCAAGAATTAGTGACGTCACAAGCTCATCGCTGGTTTTTCGATACTAATATTAAAATAAGTTTTATTTGCTTAATATCTTTAAGGTTCAAATTCGTGTCACGATTTGCAAGCTTTAGTAGTAATTTAAAATAGCAAGAATTAGTGACGTCACAAGCTCATCGCTGGTTTTTCGATACTAATATTAAAATAAGTTTTATGTGCTTAATATCTTTAAGGGTCCAATTCGTGTCACGATTTGCAAGCTTTAGTAGTAATTCAAAATAGCAGGAATTAGTGACGTCACAAGCTCATCGCTGGTTTTTCGATACTAATATTAAAATACGTTTTATTTGCTTAATATTCTTTAAGGGTCCAATTCGTGTCACGATTTGCAAGCTTTAGTAGTAATTAAAAATAGCAAGAATTAGTGACGTCACAAGCTCATCGCTGGTTTTTCGATACATTAAAAAAGTTGTTTTTGCTTAATATCTTTAAGGATCCAATTCGTGTCACGAACGAAGCTTTAGTAGTAATTAAAAATAGCAAGAACTAGTGACGTCACAAGCTCATCGCTGGTTTTTCTCAACGAAAATTTAACGAATATCTGATTACCAAATTCCCAAAAAAATTTTTCAGTAACTTCTTCAACAAAGAAGTCACGATTTTTAAAGCAAGCTAACTAGATAATTTCATATTGTTTGAATGATATTTTCCAAAGACATCGAAACCATTTAAAGTCTCATCTTAGTTGTACTCGTTAATTCGCTTTTTTTACTATTATCGAATTAACTTTTGTGGGAAAAAGCTAAATGCCAACACACATCATAAAAATAAAAATTAAACAAAAATATACTATACATAGTAACTTGGCTAACGATAACTTTTCACTTAATATGATGATTTGGTTTTACGAGCCAGCTCATAAAGTTTGGCAGAAGAAAAGCTTATCATACGAATAGCCGGCGCCGTAGTTGCCATCAAATTGGCTAAAAGGCGAAACCAATCAGCTGATATTTGACAGCGAAGACAGCTGAATGCCAAATGCATGACAACTAACCAGCTAACCAATCTGGCTAAATGTGTTTCTCACGATGCCCAACCACAAAAAAGCTACAAACAAGTTGTTCGTTTGCAAATGAGACACTACGACTTTAATATACACTATAGCCGATTAAATCTTAAAGTTTCACCCGAAAATATGGCCCAGCCGATTTCTTTCCTTATCAATTTGTTACAAACTCGTTTTCTGCTTACTTTCTGTCTTACAGGCAAAGCATTTTTATGAACTCATCTAATATACCTCTTACTCTAATTTTATAGGGTATCCAAAAAACAGGCATACAAAATCACTTGTTTTTGGTTTTTTTTTTTGTTTTGGCGAAAACAAGTGACACACACACACAAAAAAATCATGACTGCAGTTTTACACGTAAACGCCGAAAGTCGAAAATGGCAAACGGCGACGAACATAGTAAGCATTTGAAATATTGATGAATGAAGTAATAATTGCCACAATATGCTCCACTGTGCAAATTTGGGTGGTGGCACTGCGGCAGCGGCTGCCGCGCGCTCAGTGGTTGAGTCAGCGGCGAACAAAAACGTTAACGCTGCCGTCAGCGTCGCTGCCAGCGTTTACTCACACGCTCTGAGCGCTCTCTTTACAATTTGTAGAAAAACACCCCCGCCGCTAATGCTTTTCCGGTGCACATTGACAGTTTGCTGTATGCGTGGGTGTTGTGTGTGTATATGTGTTAGTTATGGAGCAGGGGCGCCGAAGTGTGCTGCTGCACGTATACATGTAGTTCCGCTTGCGGCAAAGTCATACGATGGACAGCGCTGCTGCCGGCGTAGATAGCGCTGTCGCTGCTGCCTCAGCTGGCTATACCAAATACCGGTACTTTTTATTCGCTCATTCACTCTCCCGCCCCATTCATGCACACGCACTCATTGGCTCTTTCGTACATTCGTGCGCATGCTCGCTCTCACGACAACGCTGACGCCAGCGGCCGGCTGACGTCGACGCTAACGCCAACGTCACAAGGCAACTTGCGGCAGCGTCTGGCAAAATTATTCATTTCAGTCTTCACTGAGATCAGCTGCTGTTTGTTCAAACTCGCAAACTCGCTACGTGTACGAGCCGCCGCTACTCACGCATACATACAACTGAAACTGTGTTTGTGTACACAATTCGTATCTATTCGTGTGACAGTGTGTTAGTGTTTAAGTCACTGTGTGCGTGTGCGCTTAACTTAAAGCTGACGTCGTCGTCTCGGACTCGTCATTGTCACCAAACAACGTCAACACAAGAGCAACTAAATAAATCAGCTAAATCAACAGCAGCACACTTTAATAATTGCAATAAATGTTATAAATTGTAATAATAAGTATAAAAAATTTATATGTACATACAAACGTGTGGTTTTTTCGTTATTACTGCCTTTATACGTTCGTTTATTGGTACTGTGTTTTGTTACTTGCACTAGTGTGCGCGCGTGTGTGTGTGTTTAAGTGTATTTGTGTCTATGAATTGCAAAAGCAGCAGCAGCGGCAGATAAAAAATAAAAATAGCAATAGAAAGTTATTAAAAAGCATTGCAAAAAAAAATATATAAAAAAAGAAGCAGCATCAACAGCAAGCAAGCAAAAAATATTTTTTATACACAGCGTATATATATATATATATATAAAATAGTTAAAGCTTACGTCGCGCGCTCATATTTTACGCTCAGCCGCAGTTGTTTCGCGCTCTCTCTTTCGCTCTTAGACGCTCAGCTGCCAACGACGTCGAAGTCGTCGTTTTGCTTTGCGCTGCGCGCACTTGAAACGTCGCAAAAGTTTGTAAACATCGAAAGCTTCGGCTGTGTCTCTGTGTGTGTGTGACTAAGAAATTAGAAATAGAAAAGTAAAGAAGAAGCAGCAACAAATCGACATCACCGCCAACGAAGGCAAACAACAAAACGCAAAAGCAAAGGAGAGCGCCGCAGCAGCAGCAGCAGCTGTCAAACCCAAAGCAAAGTAAATAAAAATAAATAAAATAATTGCCCTTAGGCAGCATACCATGCTACATACAAACATACATACATAAGTAATAATAATTAAGGCACAGTGCCACCGAAATGTATAGAGAAACTAAAAATTTAGCAAAAACTAATGACAAAACAATTGCTGCTCAGTTTGCTCTTCCACAACTCAACACTCTCAACCAACCGCCTTTCTACGCTCATTCGCTAATTTCTCCTTGCGCTACCCCCCACCGCATCACAACCAATACGCCGCAACAACAAAACGACCATAATAAAGTTCAATGTCTGTTTGCTTTCAATAGCGGCAAACCCTCACAATAATTTTTAATATTTTTTTTGCCGAATTTCGTTTATATAAAATTTTGTTGTTGTTGCTTTAGCTAAATTTTTTGCGAGCAATAATTATGAGCGCCAGAGCTGTCAACGTCTGCATATTTATTTATATGCAGATATATGTACATATACGTAGAGTATATGGATAGTTAGTTATTTTATATACAATTTTTTTTGCTGGCAGGAAAATTGTTATTGTGGTATTGCAATGGCGTTTTATATTTACACCTGAATTTAACATTTGTCGCTTATGTTGTGATCTTTTGTTAAAATTTTCCTGTATTTTTAACTAATTGGCAGACACACATAAATAAGTAAATTTAATACTTCGAAATATATGAGCAAGAGATTTTGAGCACGTTCTGAAGCTACTGCTAACTTTATAAGAGAAGGAATAGGAAACAAAGGAAATCATGTTTTATTGCTACGGAAAATTTTTAAGTCTTTGAATTCGTGCTATGTTTGAATTTGTGAAAGAATAGTTCTTATAAAATAAATTTTGGGTCATTTTTATATTTTTTTACAGGACGCAGAACGCACGTGCTAAGACAATAATCAGTGGCGGATTTAAATATTTTCCGCCCCTAGGCAATCCACACCATGCCGCCATTTTTCACAAAAAAAAATTATATATATATATTAATTGCGATTGTGATTGTCATCAGTACTTTATTACAAAATAGTTGTAGTAGGTAGTAGTAGTAGGTGTCTCAAATTTTGCCGCCCCTTAATTCTTCCGCCCTAGGCTTCAGCCTATGTTGCCTGTTCCTTAAATCCGCCGCTGACAATAATGATTAGTTTTAAAACAAAATCTGGTTCCTGTTCACGTACTTACAAGCATGATCTTTATATAATAATAATAATACATTTAATTAAATTAAATATATAAAGATTATCGCATATCTTCTTAAGAAAAGATAAGATAATCTCTTCAGCGAAACCTTTCCCCTTGCACCAATTCGCTTTATCAAGGCATTACATTTATTTGTGAAATCTTTACTTTCAACGGAAGCCAAATATTCTGTTTATGAGGCTTGTAGTCTCTTTCCTATAGACCCTATATAAAACTCATAGTGGCCCAAATCTTACCAGTCTTATTTTTTATTCTTACCCAGAAATGATTCTATTCTCTGATATATTGTAAGAAACGTGAATTTTGCAAATTATTATTATTATTTTGACATGTTCTAAAAAAAAATAAAAATTTAAGAACTTAGTCTATCTACAAAAATTTTCCAACTATTTCTATTTCGCGCTATTGCTCGAAGTTCGCTGACAGATTTGTTCGTCTCTCTCCTAATTGACCTTCGCTATGTACTTTTTGGACGTCCGCGGTTTCTTCTGCCCTGGGGGTTCCATTCTAATACTCTATGTGCCATTTCGTCGATAGGTTTACGTAGGGTGTGTCCCAGCCAACCATATTTTCGCCTCAATATTTGTTTGTCGATCGGCTGTTGTTTAGATAATTCCCAAATTATAGAACTCCTAATTGGAAAGTTTACTGAGCCGTTGAAAGATCTGTAAAAATAGGATTGATTCCTTGTCTGCTTTCGTTTGTAATCTTGTTTAGTTTTTCCAAAATTATAAATAGAGAAGGCTTCGATTTAAAAAAATGTTAATATATAATAATTTTTCTAAAGAAACAAGTTATATTATGTGCATTTTTGTTTGTTATAATAATCAGAAATAGCATTAAAAAAAACAACCATTGCCAAGCATATTAAAATTCCCAAAAAAATTTTGAAGATATAAATTATTTTCAGAAAATTTTGTGAAAGATTTTTATAAATAGAAAAGGTTTCGATTTAAAAAAAATTTAAATATTTAATAAAATAAAAAATATAAATTCGTTATGCTTTGAGAAATCTTTAAGATAAACAGGGTAATAGAATTATGCAAAAAAATTAAACTAAAATCGAGAGCTTTTTTTTTAAATTTTTTGAATACACTTTTTCTTGATCTGATACTGAAGCAACTTTTTATACCCTGTACGGTATGGTACAAAGGGTATATTAAGTTTGTGCAAGCCGAAAATGAATGTAACATATAGAAGAAGTCGTCGGAGACACCCCAAAGTTACCTAAAATATGATCAGGGGGGCTAGAGAAGTCGATATACCCATGTCCATCTGACCGTCTGACTCTCCGTCTGTCTCAGAGATGGTAAGAGCTAGAGTAACCAAACTTTCACATTAGATCCCATATTATTCCATAGGAGACAAGTTTATTTTATTTTTTTGATATCGGGTTTAAAATTTATAGCTCCCATAGGGGTGTTTTAGACGACCTCGAAAAAAAAAAGTTTTAGATGAATAATTCGTTTGTTTATGAAAATATCGTAACCAAATTTGGCATTTGAAAGTTTTTTTTATAGTTCCCAAGCACTGTACCAAATTTGATCAAAATCGATCCGACCGATCGGCCAAAATACATTTTTTTTAATACAAAATTCGGCATTTAGAAGTTTTTTAGAGTGCCCAAGCATTGTATCACATTTGAACAAAATCGGTGAACTATATCACATAGCTCCAAGAGGGCCGATCTTCCAAAAAATCGATTTTTGAACAAAATTTGTTGTGTTTGGTTTGTTTGTGAAGATATTGAAATTAAATTTGGCACTTGTAAGTTTTTTTTGATGTCTTAAGCATTGCACCAAATTTTATTAAAATCGGTAGACTATATCATATAGATCCCATAGGACCGATCGGCCAAAATAACTTTTTTATACAAAATTCGCTATATATAATTTTTTAATAAGGATATAGTAACCAGATTCTGCATGCAGAAACTTTTTAGAGTACTTAAGGACTGCACCAAATTTGAACAAAAACGGTTGGCTATATCATATAGCTCTCATAGGGCCAATCTTCCAAAAATTCGATTTTTTAACAAAATTTGTCGTGTTTCGTTTGTTTGTGAAGATATTGAAATCAAATTTGGTACTCGTAAGTTTTTTATAGTTCCTAAGCACTCTACTTAATTTAATGAATATCGGTTGATTATATCATATAGCTCCTATAGGAAGAAACGGTCCAAAAAAACCTTTTTTATATAAACACAATTCGTTGTGTTTTGTTTGTTTGTAAAAATATTTGAACTAAATTCGGCATTCACATCTTTTTTTAAGGTATTAAAACACTGTGTCAAATTTGATCGAAATCGGTTGACTATATCATATAGCTACCATAGGAACGATCGGTCAAAAAAAATTTGATAAAATTTCTTCTGTTTTTGGTTTTTTATGAAGGAACCGGATTTTATTGCAAGCTAATGATACAGGGTATCCCATAGTCGTCCGCGCCCGACTTTACGTACCCAAATTTTTTTGTAATTTTAATCAGAAATAATATTTAAAAAAAAACACACCCATTGAAACACTTATTAAAATACCTAGAAAAAATTTTAAGAATATAAATTATTCTTAGAAGAAATCGTAAAAGACCTACAAACAAAATTTTGCGCAAAATTTCCATTATTTTTGCTCCTCTGTTTTTATTCCTTTGAAAATATCACAAAAAATTTTAATGTTTTTTTAGCTTAATATCAAGTTAGTTCGAACTGTGGTTTTAATTTGATTTATTTTGTCGCATATGGCTTGATTCCTGGTAGTATATATATGTATATATATATATTTATATATATGTAGTTGCACACTCTGTGAATCGTTATCGCTATGCCATGGCGTGCTTACTCAGTCGAAAAGTGCCAAAGTTGGGTATATGCATATATATGTACTCTATATTAGACTAACAACAAGCCAGAATTGTGTTTTTGTTTTAATACGAATATGATATGCCACTGCATTATGAACAATGTATGTATTTTCATGCAATATACGCCCTCTATTCCATTCCATATCAAAGATATATGGCACAACAGAGACCCAGTCCAGTCCGTAGTAACGAAACGATATGACTGACTGATTAGCTCCGTCGACGTCGCAGTCAGTGCACTTCATGGCAGCGCTGGAAAGTCCAAGGTTAAACCTTTGATAACGTCTGGGGCAACTTTATTTGACAAAAAAATTTTCGGTTTTATGTCAACTTTAAGGCAGACATACTGGTTATGTCCCCGCACCCTTTATACACCTCTAATTCCTTCCATTTTTTTTTGGCTAGACGTCTGTGTGCCGTAGGTGTTGGGGCGCTTTTGGCTTGCTTTGTTCTGCGCTGCTGTTCTCGAAAAGCAACCCCTGAAAAAAGGACAAAATTGCTATACATCGTTCGCTGCGCTCAAAGGAACTTTCTCTTTGCGAAACTTGCGCTCGACGTAGAAGAAGAAGTTGCCGTCAGGCTGCATTCAGTCAGTCATTGCACCCTTGTCTGCCTGCCTGCCTGCGTGCCTTATGTGTGTTTGTAGAGCTCTCTGTGGCAGTGCCCCACCTAGCAGACAACGTTAACCTGGCCAGCCCGTCAGCTGTCGTAACTGCCAACACTAAAACCAATACCAGCAACCAACAACCCTCCGGAGCAACCTGCTTAGAATCTAAAGCTGGCGCCTGCTTTTGTTTTATTTCTGTAACAAAGTAAAAGTTTTAGAAGAAATAAAGTAATAGCAACCACCATCAACAGCACCCCCCCAACCAACACCCCCTGGTGATTTCTAAGGTGTTTTTTATTTTGTGGATCATCTTTTTGACGTTGGTTTCGGTTTTATGTCTTTTGCTTGCCTCTTTTTATGATTTGTTGGCAACTTTGGATTTACATGCTACATGATGCACTGAGAAAAAGTTTTAGAAATAAAGATTGGAACGGACTTTGAAATCTCCAACTAAAAAGAGACCAGCTTGCTTAAGTTTTTTCTTACAGTGTATTTTGCTATACTGCGTACTGAGTTCTGGTTCTCTCATGCAACTTTCTTGACATAACGTGCCTTGCTTTTTTAGCACTTATTGCGACCTGGCAACTTCCTGAACTTCCCGTCGACCGTCCATAAACTTGGCTATACAACAAATTGTTACTAAGTTTCCTTATATTTTTCGACATTTTTTTTTTCGTTCAGCTGAGTTCTTTTGGGGGTTGCTCGCCCTGTATATGTGCACAACCGTGAATGTGTGTGTGACTCTGATTATGGGTGTGCGTGTATGTATTTTGGGCATTGGCGTGAACTTTTCTACGTGTTCAAATATGCAAATCTAACAAAAATATAAGCAAAAATAAAACAAACCTAAAATAAGCATAAAATGTAATAAAAATACACATCGACAATAAAACGATGCTTGAGCTGTACAAACATCGTACAATTTTTCAGAATAAAAATAACGAAATGAAATCAAATCAAACAAGCATCAACAAAAGAAAAATGAAAAATTCGATGTGCAATAAACATGAAAGACTTTTGCACGTTTTCCGTTTTTCTTATTTTTTCACTGAATAAATACGATTTATAACAAGTTTTTGTAGAGGGTGCTTTTTTTAGAGTGCTCTTGCACTCTTACTTTTTTGGACCAGATTTTACTATAATTGAGAATGTTGATAAGTCAGTCCTGCCCTAATTTTGTAACACAATTCGGATATCATTAAAAAAAAACACTTTATAATTATCGGGTGTACAAATAGAAAACCGCCGTTTTTCTCATGATTTGAGGTTTATTGCAAAAAACTCGTTTCATACTTATTCTTCAAAATGATTTCCATTGTTAGCCACAACTTTTTCCCATCTTTTTAGCAGCTTCTGAATTCCTCGTCGGAAAAATTGTTCTTCTTTTGACGCGATCAACGAATCGATCCAATTTTTGGCTTCTTTAAAAGAACGAAAGTGCTGTTTGGCCAGGCCATGCTTTATCAATCGGAATAAATAAAAATCAGAAGGAGCGATGTCAGAAGAGTACGGCGGGTGGGGTAGGATGTCCCATTTTAAAGTTTCCAGGTATGTTTTTATCACTACCTTGGAAACATATGGCCGAGCGTTATTATTTAGAAGTATGACCTTATCGTGTCTTTCCGAGTATTCGGTTTCGCTGTTGAAGTTGTTGCATGGCCGGTAAGCCCCACGATTTTTTCCGCTTCGGGTTGTCATAGTGTATCCACTTTTCAACGCCGGTCAGGATTCAATGCAAAAAACTCTTTCTGTTTTGCCGTAGAGGGAGTTGTTCGCATGTGCAAAGGCGCCGTTCGGTGTCCCTAGTTTTGAACTCGTACGGCACCCAATGTTCCAGTTTCTGAATCATTCTTAAGCTTTTTAGGCGATCAGAAACGGCATGCTGAGTCACGTCCAATAAATTTGCAAGTTCCTGTTGCGCTCTACAGCTCTCTTCATCCTGTAAAGTCTCTAATTCTGTATCCTTGAACTTTTTCACGGTCCGGGACGATCCTTGTCTTACACGTCATATTCGCCATTTTTTAACTTTTGAAACCATTCCCGAGCATCTCCCGGAT
Organism: Chymomyza amoena; assembly: GCA_037043745.1. Lineage (NCBI taxonomy): Eukaryota > Metazoa > Arthropoda > Insecta > Diptera > Drosophilidae > Chymomyza > Chymomyza amoena. The sequence continues at coordinate 118,485 of JBAMAX010000252.1, forward strand.
GGTTAAAGAATGCTATAATTACCTCCAAACCCTGTCCGCCCGGAACAAAGTCGTGCTATGTTGGGTGCCTGGACACTCGGGAGTGGATGGTAACGCGATCGCTGACGATCTAGCACGACATGGTGCCTCCACCCAGACTACATCTCCTGCGCCGTTTTGTGGTATTGGTTGGTCCACGATCAAAACCATGATAAACAAATGGGCCGCAGGAGAACATAGGAGATACTGGTTCTCCCTTCCGGGGCTTCGTCAAGCAAAAGTTCTTGTCAAACATCTGGATGCAATCAAGACAAAAGGTCTTGGCAGAGCGGAACTAAAGCTCCAGGCAGCTTACCTGTCTGGCCACCACACTGTAAGAAAATTGGCCTATCGGACTCTTCAGAGTGCAGGCTCTGTCTAGAAGACGATGAAACCACCAGGCATATTCTCTGCGACTGCCCAGCGCTGGTATGGGACAGAGCCTGTCACATGGGAAAGGAACGGATTAGTCCCTTCCATCTCAGGTCAACACCAACAAAAGACCTACTGCTATTCATGAGGAAAACGGAAAGTCTTTTGTTTAAACCTTAGGGTATGGTACAAAAGACCTTTTGGTCGCAGTGCCCCACCTCTCTGTGAGGTACCCTTTTCGGAAAAAAAAAACCATTCCCGACACATTCTTTCACAAATACAGCTTTCACCATAAGTTTCTTCAATCATTCGACGCGCTTGAGCTGCATTTTTTTTCGAATGAAAAGCGAAAAGCAAAACTTCCTCAAATGATCCTTGTTCGGCTCAATTTTGAGATTTTCGCACACGAACATAACAAAGCACAGTAAAAATTGACAAGATATTCTGTGGAGTGGTTGACCGATGCCTCGATTCTGTTCGTACTTAATAACCGATTTGCAATGCTGGCGCCACCTATGGGAAAACGGCGGTTTTTTATTTGTACACCCAATACAATCCGGTCATCATTAAAAAAACACCCTTTATAATTGAAGTCATTGCTTAATAATTACAATGATTTACTTCTGCTCTTGTAGGAAACATTTGTCGCATCTAGTTGAGCAAACCTCATTAAAAAGCACCCTGTGTTCTTTTATAAAATCGATACTTAAAACTGATTATGTATATATAAGCCTTGAATGTGTATCAATAGCTTTACAAGTCATTTCCTTTGACAGTATCGACATTGACATTATTCTTGGAATTTTTGTCTATTAAAATTGCTCTCGGCTCTTCTCGTTTAAAGCCATTTAAAAGCTTTTGTGGGCTCTGAAGTATGTCGTATGGACCATAGTTGCTACTTTTAATGCTCTTGAGTATTTGATGAAGACATTTTCTTTAGAAATTTGGCAAAAAAACAGCATGAAATCAATTTGTTTGAAATGAAAGTCATTTACTATATGCAATCTTAGGAGCACTCGTTGCATATCTTTATAACATTGTTTCTGTTTTTTCACAAAAGCTTTTTAAATAATTATTGTGAATTCCCAGAATTCGGGGAACACACACATATATTTATAATCTTCTACTGCAAATGGGTAATATTGCCATAGGCACGTTCGTAAACGATAAGAATAAGTAAAGTTTTCAACTAGTTCTAACTGCTCACTTCATAGAAGCTTTTGGCCATTAATCAGCTGAATTACTGCAAAAAAAAAAAAAATTAGGTAACTATGCCAATTGCAAGGTATTCACTCACACTTGTGTAAACGAGTATATGTATACCTAAACACCAATGACATCTCAATTAGTCCAGCAACAATACATATGATATAAGCTACTTAGAAGTATATAGTATACATATATATGTATATATATACATACGTATGTACTGCAAACCCAACCATGACGAAGTCTAGTTATGACTAAGTCCAAAGAAATCTTTTCGCTGATAGCAAAAAAAAAGCAAATCTAATACATTGAAAAATTAAATAAATTTGATATAGTTTAAAAAAATTGTAATTTAATACTTACTGAGGCATTTTTTGTGTAATTAATTACTAATACGCCATGTTAGCTTTGAAGTGTTAACTATTTTTTAATTTTGCTGACAATTTTATCCTTGACTTAAATAGATTAAGGGTTAGCCGCAAAAAAAAACAATTATAAAAGCAAATGCGATAGAAAAGGTCAATTTGTTAAAGTTTTGTTTACCTTTGACTATTAATAGCCTTTGTTTGGCTTATAGTCTTGTTGGTAACAGGAAGCGTAGCAGGTCATTGGACATACAAATGCTAATGACTGTTGAATAGTTTTGTTCTACACAGTGAATGGCTTGAACGCCTTTTGGTGTAATTTTGCAAAGCTTCCAGAGACCTCAATAAATATAAACTCATTTTAGCATTTTTTGTAGTCAAATTATTAATTGTTATTTAAGACACTAAATCTATATAAATAACATTGTCGGATTAACTAATGTTAATGTTTTACTTGTTACGGGTGTTGTCATGAAAGCGTTGAAGAAATTCAAATATAATTTTTGCATGTGTTAAAAGTTGTCAATACGGAGGTTTTAAGCCTATTGCGATGTGTTTGTGTATATTGGTTCTTGAGATATACGCATTTTTGTGAATAACGTAAATGTATAGCAAAGTAGAAAATTGTTCAACACCGGATATTGGACATTTAGTGCAGACAGAAGCATAGTTGCAACGAAGTTGAAATGGAGTTTCTGTGGAGCATGAATTATTAGAGATGCGAGCCCTCTTAAGAATACTTTAGTTCGCCCATACGGCTTTTTAGACAGTCATGAAAGTCAACTAATTCAAAAATCTTATGATTGTCTAGATAAGCTAACTAGAGAATCTTACGATGTTTATACACTCTAAGACTATTCAAAAAGTTTGGGCAGGACAACGTCTAGTTGTATTATAATAATTGTTTAATAATTAACAATAAAATGGAAAAAAATCGGGCGCTGACGACTTCGGGATACCCCGTACCATCATATCAAATCCGATATATTGCTTTGGTTAGGTTAGGTTACACCGCTTGACCCCTGGGGAGAGTCACTAATAGACTGCATAGTCCTTTGTGGAACCGTAGGATGTGGCTGGTGTACAATGCACGTTAGTCTTCGAGCTAGGCGAACGCCAATAGCGTTTGAGGTGCCTTTTCGGATACCCCTTCAAGTGAGGTAAACTTCGGTTAAGTCCAAAAAATGGTTATTTGCCAAATTTGGTTAGTATATTTTTATAAGCATTCAAAAACCAGGCGAATATTGCTCAAAAGCGTTTTTTTCAGCGATCGGATCTATGGGAGCTATATGATATAGTCCACCGATTTTGCTCATATTTCTTACAATAGTTTGGTGCTTTAGGAAACTGGTGAATGTCAAGTTTGATAACGATATCTTCAAAACTGCACAAAATACAAGAAATTTCACGTTTGTTTGACCGATCCGTCTTATGGAAACTATATGATACAGTCAACCTACATTGATAAAATTGAGTAAAGTAGTAGGATACTCCATAAAAACTACAAAATTTGGTTGCAATAACGACCGAATTATCCATCTAAAGTTTTTGGCTTTATTCGAGCTTCTCTGAAACCCTCCTATGGGGGCTACATAATGTAACCCCAATATCAATAGAATAAAATAAGTTTTTCTGCAATGGAATAATAAGGTATCTAATCTGAAAGTTTGCTTGCTCCACCTCTTAACATCTGTGAGATCTAGGCGTTCATAAGAACGAACGGACAGACGAATATGGGATAACGAAATCTCCAGTCACCCTGATTATACTTTAACTTTGGGGGGGTCTTCGACATCTTCTATATCTTACATACATTTTCGGCTCGCACAAAGCTCAATCACTGTCCGTGGTTATAAAAACAGCAGAACTCTTAACGGGGCCAAATATCAAAACAATTCATAAAAACTTGATCTGACGAGGCACTATAAGCTTCTGTTTGCAAAGTTTTGTATCTCTTTGTATATTTTGTAGTTTTCGAAATCTATGTAGCTTAATCGCTACCCGTGGTTATGATAAGTTATCATTGATAAGCATACACATTTCGGTATAAAGATTATATAATATGATCTGTCACATATTACCATATTACTTCAAACATTCAGCTACTGGGTATACAAAGAAAGATTACTAGTCATATTTAAAAGCTGGGTCAAAAATATAGCTTTATATAGATACTATATAAATTTGTAAAGTTTTTACTATCGTATTCATTTAACCCTTACTATTATAACTTTACTATAAGAGCTACAGATTCCGAATTATACTATTCAATATGCATTATCATTTGAGCCAAACAAACTATAAAAGTCTCCCAAAGTAATTCCAGTTGTAGAATTCTTTTATTTCAATTTTCTTCCTCAAAATTTGGATGTACAATTCCTTTTTATTATCGAATTCAAATTTAAGAAAATTTCACGCCGAAAGTTTTATTAAGAAGTTTTATAGTTTGGGTTAAAAAAGCTTTTCCAGTTGTAGAATTCTCTTATTTAAATTGTCTATTCGAAACTAGTTCTGGGAGAAAAAATCTTTTTAAGTGCAAAAATAAGACTTATTTCCGAAAGCACAGACTACTGCATAGCGCTGGAACAACCAGGGGGGAGTGGAATACAGGTGTACCAGGCCCAGATATACAGGGACGGTTCCAAGGTAGACGACCGTGTAGGCGGAGGCGTCTACGTTGAGGAATTCAACGTTAGAACTGCTTTCTGAATCCCGGAACGTTTATTCTTTCTCAAAACATTCACGTAGCCATTTCCAGCCATACCCCTCAATACACGTAATCCGCAACGTTTTAATCCAAAATTTGACGCTTAGTAATACTTTTGGTAAAAGTACTTTCAGGGTATCCCCCAATTTGCACCGCTTTTAGTGATTCAATTATATATATTTTTTTTTTTTTTAATGAGTCATTTTCACAAGAGAGACACACACACTCACATAAGACACACGCATTATTTACACATTTACAATTATAGCGTAGATTAGTTGTTGTACTTGTTATTGTTATACAATGTACACAATGTAATTAAGCGTAGGCGTTTTGTTTGCATACAAGGTTTGTCTCTACTTACATACTATATACATATATGTACGACGAGTATATACCGGGTATATATATATATATATCTGGGGTCGCATTTGTCCCGTGGCAACGCCGCCAATAACGAATTCGATGCGTTGTACGCGGCACATGTGGCGTATTAGTGATAATTTTCTGCCTAGTTATGTGTGTGCGTGTGAGTTTGTTTCTGTTTTTCTCCCCAATATGTTGGCGGCCTGAAAATGTGTTTTTCAAAATATGATAACTGACCATTTGTAGCTATATGAAATGGAACTTGATTGGATGCCATGTAAGCGATATGACTTTTGTAATTGAGCATATGTAAGTAAAAATTTAGGTATGAGAAAATGTGACATAGTACATGCGTAAAAAGAAAATTTTTAATTTTGGGAAAGTGCGTACATATACGATTACCTATTTCTTTAAACGAAACGCCTTTAAATATAAAATGAACCGGGCTTTAGAGTTCAGTTCCAACAAGCTCTATGATCTACTTTTAATATTAAAAATTACTAAACTGAAGAAACAAAGATGCGATGTATTTAGTAGCTCAGCCTGGAAGGACGAGATTTTAAGGTCAAGGTAAGGGACATATACTCGTTCCCTTATATTATGAGATCAGGAGTGCCGCAAGGCAGTGTTCTGGGTCCGCTGCTCTTTTCTTTGTATATTTCTGATATACCACCCAGCTCTACCTCGGAACGTATGGACGCTCCCTCTACATATGCTGATGACATCGCAGTCATCTATAATGCCAAATGTTGCGTAGATACTCTCGCAGCTTGGTGCAAACGGTGGAATTTGAAGGTTAACCCACTAAAAACAATAAACCCTTGCCTCACACTCAAAAGTTTGACGCATACCCCTTCAATCTAGCTAAAGGGAGTTTCCCTGGAGCAGCCGTCACAAGCTAAATACCTCAGCATCACTTTGGATAAGCGCCTTACCTTTGGGCCACACCTCAAAGAGATGGTTAAATAATGTCGTCTCAGACACCGCAGTGGCTCTATAATAAGAGGAGCACCTTGCCGCTGATTTGTAAAAGAGCGGTATTCTTCCGATATGGCTTTAAGGAGTGCAGATTTGGTGGATTGCTGCCATATACTATAAACGCATACAGGTATTGCAGAATCGGGTACTACGGCAGATAACCAACTGTCCCTGGTACGTACGCGGTTCCACACTGCATAGAGATCTCAATCTGCAGACAGTCGAAGAACAGATTGGTAGGCACACTAGTAGATACAGCGGTAGATTGCAAAGACACCGCAGCCTGCTCAAAAGAGGACTGCTCCCTGCCCGCCCTTTAAGGCGGCTTAAACGGCAAGGTTTTGGGAAGACGTTGGGTCAGTAAGACTACCTTCAATTAAAATCCTCATACGGCGTTATGGGTTTGGCTGTCCATCCATGTGCTGTTATGGTACAAAATTGAGGTACAGATTCTTCACTTATTAAAAAAAAGAACTATTGTAAGAATTAAAATCAAAAGGATCCTAGATAATTGCTAGTGAGCAACCTTTGAACTTACAGTAAAGAATTCATGAATAACAATTTTGAATTATTTTAAAATAAGGGGTTCCAACAGTACAAATTTGTAGTTTTCATACGATATGAATACATCGAATTTTCGATTTCGTTGACTGTAGCTGCCTTACAAATATGTTTACCTGTAGTTCGTTTTTAAAGTTGTTTCTAGTCAAAATGCTCCTATCTCTTTTGGGCAATACGTACTAACCTGGCTAAATCGATTTTCTACCATCCTGAGCTGCTTGTTATACATCAACTTTTTTCTGTGTCTCAGCTTTTATCTAAAGTACAGGGCAAAAAAATGTTAAATCGCTTTTACAATTGCAGCATGTAGCATATATAGAAACTAAAGGTTAATAAGTTTAATATTGTAACTTAACTTTTGTGCCACTTTGGCATGTTTCTAACAGCGTCAGCAAAAGTTTATATTTTTATTACTTGTCTGTACTTGGACTTGGCGATTTAATTAAAACTACGACGGGACTGACAACTTGACCAGCTAACAACAAATTTTTAACACTAATTAAAGTTTCAATAACTAAGTACAAGCAACTGTGAAACTTTTTTGACATTGCACAACAACAAAAAAAGTATGGCCACCCTAACCTCGTATCTATATAGGGGATGGCTATAGGAAAAGGCGAAAAACCACTTGAAGAGCCAGCAGCATTTTGGTTTTGTGCTTGACTTGACTTGTGCTCAAATAAGTTTTTCAAAATGCCGCCCGGCCATTTTTACGCCATGACGACACACACACATACATTGCTTCCTGTCTGCGGGCTGAGATACAAACACACACACACTCAGACATACGCTCTTAACCATAAGCTCTCTCTTAATTCTAGCATATATGCATATTGTTCGATGTATGTCAAGAAACCGCTTGCTTTCTTTTTTGTCAGCTTGCAAATTAAATTTAAATGCCCGCATACTTCAACAACATACACACAGACACACACACACACATGTGTGTGTACTGACAATAAGATATTTAAGTGTTACTGTAACTTTTTTGTTTTGTCTGTTCTTTAGTTGCTTTTGTCTTTGTCACTTTTGAGCTGTCGAGTGCGTCTGTGTGTGTGTATCTGATTGACACTTGTGCTGCTGTATGTGTGACTTGGCAGAGATACACACACACACACACATATGCATCTACTAAAGAGCGCCCGTGCCCTGTTCTGGTGCTCATGTTTGAGTTAAGTGTTACTTCCGCTACACACGCATTTACCATTCATTATTAAAATGCATACGCCTAGGGGCGTTCCACGCAAGAGCACATTGACGAAATGCTCCCTGTCTGTCTATCTTTGCTTTTGACCCGACCCGAATCGCTCCTGAGTAACTTCACAAAGAGAGAGCCAACTTTTGTGGGCTTTAATTAAATTTAAATGTCACATACCAACATATATTTATTTGAGTTTAATTGTTTGGTTGGCCAACCTGGACATTAAAGTCTCGCTTCGGAATGTCTTGCTTGAGTATATAAATAGTAAATGGAAAAAGGACGATTGTATGTCGCATAGAGCAAAAAAAACCTACCCAGCTTACTATCAATCACCATGAGCATGTTGTGAGGTTCTCATTGAAGCTTTGCCTACTAAAAGCTACGCCATAATACGATTAAATCAATTAAATCAATTCAATCAGGGTATTCAGTTTGTTGTGCAAAAATGACTAATTGTGCTAGACTCAGCGCATTGATAACCAAAAATATGGCACTTTTCAGGCCGACCTACATTGCTCTGGGACCTGATCCCTTTTTATAATTTAGAATTAACTTGTACTTTATTATTCTATAAATAATAATAAATATGCCATTTTTGACACTCACTCAGCGCCATCTATCGGTATAAATATATTTTATCATTGTATTATTCAGTGCTCGCAGTCTTTTGGACTAATAAGCAGCTGTTTATAAACAATGTTAAAAGCATTTTCACTTTTCTACCAAAAACAGGCCATTTATAAACAGCTTTTCACTTTTTTAGTCTGGCACTTTTGTCTTATTTTTAGGTTTGCTTACGTCATTACTCGGGCACTTTTGCCTTTGATGCATTTATGTCTTAAAGTGTTCACCCAAAATGTATTTCAAAAACTCGAAAAGCTTGTAGCACTAACATTTCAAGTCTACGAATTTAGTATGTTCGTAACCTGCACACGTATACTACTGTGCCCAAACGGGTAAATATTTTACCTCAATTTTTTTTTCAAGTTGGTACAACTGTTACCGACTTCCATGCCAAAGGATATGTCAAAATATTCATTAGTGTTTCAGTTACACTTGTTTTTGTGCGACACAAAAAGTAAATTTGGCGATTTTTACAATGTCTAAAATTATTCATCAAAGAAAATGTTGTTTCCTGAATGGAATAAATGCAGCAAAACGTTCAAAATGTTGAAGAAGGCTTGAGAGGATCGAGCTCTACCAAAATCACCAACTTATGATTGGTATAAATTGTTCAAAGAAGGTAGAGAACGCGTTGAAGACGAAGAGCGCCCTGGTCGACCATCGATCTCAATTGACGATGCTCATATCCAAAAAGTAAAAGAATTAGTGCTTGAAAACCGTCGATTAACTATAAGAGACATTGCTGATGAAATTGGCGTATCAAAAGGATCAATTAATACTATTTTGAAAGATGTTTTGGGCCTCAAACGAGTCAAGTCTCGATTGGTACCAAAAATGCTGAACTTTCTCGAAAAACAGCATTGATTCATCGTGACTTTTGCGCCAAAAATGCAACCAATATCGTTCCGCAACCAACTTATTCAACTGATTTGGCTCCAAATGACTCCTGCGTATTTGCAAAACTCCAAAGACTATTTCGAGGAAACCGTTTTGAGTCGATTGAAGACATTCAACGTGAATCGGCGCACGCTCTGAAGGCTATACCGGAAGAAGACTTTTTGGTATGCTTCGAGGACTGAAAAAAGCGGTGGCATAAGTGTATTATATCAGGAGGGGACTATTTTGAAGGGGACGAAATTGATTTGGAAGAAAAAATAAAGAATTTTTGATTTATAAAAAAAATTCCTACAAGTTTTTGGGCATAATATTATATACATATTACTCTTTTTATCTGAAAATTCTTCGAACTCGACTGAATTTATGAAGAACTGCATGGTTAACTGAATTAGGAATTTTAAATCTTGATTGATTTTAAGCTATATTACATATCGAACATATTCGTATATGGTTATTTCAAAGTGGTCCTTCAAATAACAATAAATCCTACTAAAACTTAATTATTTATTTTGAAATTGCTTCTGAAATTGATTATCAATTTACTTTTATAAGACGAAAAATGGTTGATTATTAATTAAAAATTTTAAGCAGTATTTTGGTAACTTCCTTGTCTTTGAGACGCAAGAAGGCTTGGCAGATCCCAAAAAGTGCTAAAAAGGGTGTTTTTTTTAGAGGTTCACAACTTTGAGTTGGCAACACTGCTCTATCCCACAACCCATTTAACAGCTGATAGTGCGCTATTTATTGAGTTCGATTTGACATTTCATTATAGATTGACTTACACTAGACCAATGGATGCAAATTGTTGAATTTTTATCTAAAATCCAAACAATGTTCAACTTATTCAAAATTGTGTTCTTTGACGAAGCCCATTTTTGTTTTTCTGCCCAATAAAGCCCGTTTCATTGATGTTAAATATAAATATATAAATACTCTATAAATATCTTTGTTTCATTATGACTTTGATTTGTATCATCTAAAAAAAAACACCCTTTATATACTTGGTCAGAATGAAAATCAAAGTCGATATAGTAATGTCTGTCTGTCTGTCTATCTGTCAGTATGACGAAATGGATCTCCGAGTTTATAAAATGTTGCGATATAAATATAACGAGTGATTTTTTTAAGAGGTATAGTATATGATTTTCAAAAAAAAAACCATTAAAAATTTGCAAATATTTTGTTCGGTCCTCACTCTACGTATGCGTGTTGCTGGTTTAATGTCCAATAATGTAAACTGGGTTCGAAATTTAGTCACAAGCTTCCGATTAGCTCCCTCAGTAGGCCGACCAAACTGCCCATAAATTGGAAGAAGTGCGCGATGCACTTTCTTAACCGAGCATGAATTTTTAAGTAGTAATATATGCAATAATTTTCAAGCCTTGTTCGTTCGTTAGTCGATTAAACTATTGTCGTTAAATTATAGACCAAACTGAACAAGTTTGACAATGGCACAAGACACGCTTCACGCGGGATCTGTCAAAAACAGTGTTGCCAAAAAGATACCAGCACAAAAAATCACCCTTTATCTTCTCTTTTATTCCTTTAACTCCTTGAGGATAGGGCTTCTTTATAAAAATACGAAAGTTCGTTTTAATTTGTGCGGTCTAGTTCGTGATCCCCGGAACAATTTTGTAATATTAGCTCCAAAACCATCTCTCAGTCTTAACATATATCTCACTTCGGTCACTACCCTTCTGTATAGAGAGTTTTATTGAATCCAATGATAACGTCAAGAGTTATTTTTCTTGCTGTTGCTTCGACCCTAGCCTTAATCGTAATTGGGACAGATGATTTTTATAAATCAACTAGGAATACACTTTTAAATGCGAAGAGATAAATAATATGATTTAGTTATGACGTCATTTGTTAAAAGCAAGATGCGAAGTTAGGTCACAACCGAACCTTTCAAAGCCGGTTGTGTCATATTTTTCTGAGTTCACATCTCCACCAGAAACATAAATTTATCCCGACACTTTTTCCGATCACGTTCTCCAGTTTTATTTGATTTATTTGGTACTGTTTTGTGTGGATACTTTAGGTCGACTGCAGCTGCTTCCAGTTGGACAATTTCACTTTTATTTCTGTTACTTTGTTTCCCGCACACATTGTCACATAAATTATTTGCAGAGCTGAAGTTTAAGTGATTAGTGGTCAGTGCTAATGTGAAAAAGGTGTCAGATATTACCTGTCATATATCATGCCAGATATGCTTACAGCTAGTATAATGATTGTGGGCTCGGAAGTTAGCCAGCGACGATTTATGGGCAGATTATTTGCCAGACTCATTTGTTTCTATAAAATAAATATTTCAGGCCCGTAAAAATGTATAAAGTTTGAGAAACTGTTTACCGCAGAAGTTTTGAAATTCTATAGCATCTGGAGACATTACCACCATTAACTCCATTTTCAACTGTCATATTGATTTTGCCACTTTATTTTTAGACTATCCCTTGATTTGGGATGAATTTATTTTAAGCTAACCAAGTTCCAACAAATTAAATGTGACAGTTTTGCCAGCTTGTTTTATTTTTATATTTAACTAATAAAGCTTTTTACCATTTTCATGTTTAACCCATCATTAACAAAAAAGTGACAAGAAGCATTTGCGTGTTTGCTAGATGATGCTAAAACGATTTGTATTAGCCAGAAACACAGTGTTGACCTCCATCTTTTTTCTACAATTAACGTACTCAACGTCAAAGTGTTGCATAACATGCAAATGTCAACAGTGTTTATCTGGCATAATCAAGCAACCTGGCAACCCTCTGAACTTTACTATTAGCAAGCCCACTTGGCCTGGCCATGGCAAACTGGTTTACAATTACACCAGCTAAGACGGCTTGAAGGCAATACCTGGTTGGTTACTACAGCAGAAAGTATTCCTGGTGTTCATCATTTTCCATTAATATTCCATTTCCTGCTAAAAGCTTTAATTAAAATCTTATTTTCTGGCCATTTGTTGTTACACTTCTCACCTACACAATAACAATAACAACGAAGGCTACTTCTTGCAATCAATTAAAGCTTAAATTTATTATGTCAACAGGCAGACAGACAAGCCGTGTAGCCAGGGTAGCCAGGGTAGCAGCACTTAACTAACTGAAGGCCTCAAACTCAAGCAAATTGTTGTAGAGGGTGTTTTTTTTTAGAGCTACACAAGCTTAAAGCATAATTAACTATCAGCTGTTAAATGGGCTGTCAGATAAAGCAGTGATTGCCCACTCAAATTAGTGAAGCTCTAAAAAAAACACGCTGTATGCACTTATTACTATACGAGGTGTGTTCAAAAAGAATCGTGAATTTATGTGTTTTTACAAAAATTATTTATTTATTCATGAATTCTATTTTGTCCCTCAAGTAATGCCAACGGATTTTCCAATCTTCAATGCACTTTAAAAAATCATTTTTTTTAATCTTGTTCAGCTCCTTCTTCGATGCCGTCTTTATCTCGTCAATCGTAGCGTGGCGTCGTCCTTTAATGGTCCTCTTCAGTTTAGGGAACAAGAAAAAGTCACAGGGTGGCCCCCTCTGGGGAATACGGTGTCTGCGGCATTATTATTATTTTTTTATTCCTTGATAAAATTGTACATCTAGTTGACAATCGCAAAAGCTAAAACTAATACCATAGCCCTCCAGTAGCACAACTTATCGCTCCTAGTCGAAGCATAGGGCGGAGAAAGACCTACTATTTTAATATTGTAAAGCTCCATCTCTCTGCAGACTTGCGCTAGTTTTGATGGTTCAGAGAGAGAGCGTACGTTCTATGTTCCAATTCGAGTCATATGTTTGAAGCCGAAAGTCGTCGTCGATTGGGAGATGTTATATCCGAGGCGTGTTTCCGTTTCTTGAGTGAGGTTTTTTACGGCCGGGGTACTAACCCAACGCAAACTTCTAGAATGAGAAGGACATGGCATCGGCATTTCCTCCGAGATTGATGTAAGGGTTATAACCGCCCAGTCTCGGTCGCCAGAGCCTCGTCAGCGAGACAGAGTTCACCAAAACGAGAAGGTGAGGCTGACATTTGAGTAGGAGAGGCTATGTATTCGCAATCACTACCCTATTAGAACTCTTGCGGCATCATTAGTGTGTATGATTTTGGCCAAAAAGTCGCGCACCAACGATGTCTGAGCAGGGGCGTTATCGTGGAGCAAAAGCTAATTTTTGTTCTTCCACAAATCCGGGCGTTTCTGCCGGATTGCTTCGCTCAAATTGCGCATAACTTGCAGGTAATATTCCTTTTTGACCGTTCTACCCTGTGGCAAGAACTCATGATGCACCACGCCCCTGCCTGCAATCGAAGAAAACTGTAAGCTAAACTTTTACATTCGACTGAACTTGGCGCGCTCTTTATCGGTCTTGGTTCGTGCGGCAGCTTCCATTGAGATAATTGAGCTTTGGTTTCCACGTCATAACCATAAACCCACGATTCGTCACCAGTTATGACCCTCTGGAGCAAATTTTTGTCGTCGCGGACAGAGTCCAACATCTCGTTAACAATTTTCATGCGATGCTGTTTTTGGTCGAAATTGAGCAATTTTGGTACGCATTTCGCGGCGATCCGTCTCATGTCCAAATCATTGATAATAATCGAATGGCACGAGCCAATCGATATGTCTAGGTCCTCAGTAGCTTCTCTAATGGTGATTCGACGATTGGCCAATACCATTTTCTTCACTTCATCAATTTTTTCGTCTGTTGTTGAAGTGCTCGGGCGTCCGGCACGCTCTTCGTCGTTCACATCTTCTCGGCCTTCTGAGAACATTTTGTACCACCGATAAACGTTGCTTTGGTCTAAGGTAGCTTCTCCGTATGCCACAGTCAGCATTCGGAATGCATCCGCGCACTTAATTTCGTTTTTCACACAAAATTTGATACAGGTTCTTTGATCCATTTTTTTGAATATGAAAAAATCGAAGACGAGCCAAAACACGTGCATGCAAAGCAGCTGTCAATAATTAAGTGAACATTCAAAATGGACTGAGCTTTTCGGCATAAATGAGAGACATGAGTACCAACATAGCGCCACAAAAAAATCGAAATTCGAATAAACATGGTGGTCCATATAAAAATTGGAATCTAATTTTGCTATAAAAACAAAACGGTTGAATATTTTGGTTCATGACATTTATTGATGAAAAATAATTTCGCTTAAATGACCACCACTGCTGGGTTGGCAGTATGCCACTCGATCGTTCCAATTTTTGAGCACATTTTCGATTGTTTCGGGCCTTATCCTGGCAATAGCGGCTCCAATCTCGTCCTCCAGCTCATTTATTGTTTGCGGATTGTTGGCATAACATTCATCTTTCACCACACCCCAAAGATAATCGTCCAAAGGCGTCAAATCGCAGTTTCTCGGTGGCCAATTCACAACGCCATTTCGGCTGATTAAGCGATTTCTGAAGATTGTGCGCAGAAGATCGATTGTTACGTTCGCTATGTGGCACCGTCTTGTTGAAACCAAATATCGTCCAAGGCTTCATCTTCAATTTGTTCGAGAACCAGTTGGTCAACATTGATGGTTTCGGCGACTTCTTCTTCATTTTCGAAGAAAAATGGGACGATGACGCCGCCAGACCAAATTCCACACCAAACAGTCACTCGTTGTGGGTGCATTGGCTTCTCCTGGAACGCTTGCGGATTTTCTGACACCAGATGCGACAATTTTACTTATTAACATAACCACCGAGGTGGAAATGAGCTTCGTCCGAGAAGATGATTTTTCGATAAAATTCGCCAACTTCGGCCAAACGATCTTCCGCCCAATTTTAATATTTCCCAACTTTCTTCGGGCGTATAGTGTCCCATTTCATAAATGTCAATGTTTTTACTAAATATTTACCAATATATGTATGACATTTGACGTTTTAAAAGTCAAATAATCGGTAGTTCAAATTCCAAACACTAGATGGACCACCCTGTACGTAACTCGCGATACTTTTTGAACACACCTCGTATACTAAATGTTGGCATATAGACGCTACTAATCGCGCTAAAATGTTTTTAGTGTTTCATTAGCAATAAATTGTTGGTATATCGTACATTTTGCCTCTTGTTCTGAGTGTTTGCTTCCTCCTTGTTGTTTATTCTGTTTCTTTTGTCTTTTGCATTTACGCTGCGATAAATTTTTATCAATACTTTTGTTATCTAATTATTGACGCTGTCACGTCATATAATTGTTATTGGGAAATCACAAAAAATTACTGCTAAAAGAGCTGATAAAAACTGCTAAAAATGAGCTGGCCTTAAACAATAGATAATCATATCTATCGATAACACAACTTTTCTATCGAAACTAATATCGTTGCTGCAGTCATTAAACTATTGATTTTAATTTTTTTTCTTCTGTTTTTTTGTTTGTTTATTTATTTGCTGACCATTTAATGGTTTTATTTAAGTCGCAAAGACATTAGACACGCACATTAGTGTAGCTCACGCCCAGTCAGTCAGTCAGTCAGCCGTAGCGCACCCCCAGACCCCCTCCCTGCTCATAGTCAGAGGCTGGCAACATGGTGGCAAAAAGTTCAATAGCATTAGCTTCTAGGCTGCCTCTGCGTCTTGCCGCCTGCCTCCAGCCGCCTTCCTTTGTTGTTCAACGTCGCTTTCTTGTGGCTTGTCTGTGTATATTTTGCTCTTGCAACCATTTCCATATGGTTGGCGTAAGACTTACGCGTACTTGACTCATCGTCAGTGTGTTTATATCGGGCCTTTCACTCTGTTTAAAGCTTATAAAGTACCAACCAACCAGTACACAAGAGAATTTCTCAACAATGAGCATCTGTCTCGGCAGTCAGTCAACTCGCCCACTCAATTGAGTTATCTTCTTTAATTCAATAAAATTATTATACTATGCGATACAATGGCAACGACAACTGACAACTGGGGGTATTTATTTCCACATATTTGCGTATCGCTATTTATCGCACAGTAAGTAGCATCCGCAATTGTATAGAACATGTCTATATGTCTATATAGTTTATATAGTATCTGTTGTTGTGTAAGTCAAGCTGTTGACTTGCACAGAACGTTACATATTTTCAAGATTCGATACCCGCCCACACAACAGACTTTGTGTAGATACTATTTGTGCAAAAAAAATTAAAAGAATATTGCTTTTACACAGATGTTAATAGAAATATATCGTTATCTATCTCAAAGATACTTTTAATGCGCTGACGAGTTACAATGTATACGCAAATGGATTTATTTACTATATTACAAATATATGGTACTTAAATGGAGATGGTTTTTTTTTCAACTGTAACTATAAAATTTGAAAAAATATTTGCATTTCCTTGAAATCGGAATTAAAATACAAAAAAAGAGTTAATTTTTTATAACCACACTCGAAACCAATTCAAAACTTTGTAATAAATTTAAAACCTTAAAAATGATTTGGAAAATTGTTCGTAATCTCTGAGTACATTTAATTGTAAGCTTAATATACAGTCTGTTACATAAGAGCGTGGTCACTGTTAAATAATAACAACAATTCATTTTTCGAAAACTCGCAAATTTATTGATAATTTGGTCGTCAATACTCAATGCAAATACCTCAGTAGCAAGTTCAATCTCCTGCATTGTCAATTATACCCTGGCACCGTCGGGGCATACTTTACACTAGTTTTTCTGCATATTGTACCGAAAAAGAACTCCAAGTTTTCCGAATTTGTCGAGAAAGTTGATCTAAATAACATGGCTTGCGTCTGCGAAGCTGCATTTTCATCACAGCCCACACATTTTCTATGGGATTTGCATCTGGTGACTGTGATGGCCAATCTAAAGTGAGAACTCCGTTTTGCGCCTTCCACTCGCTACACGCTCGACTCCGATGTCTCGGATCGTTGTCCTCTTCAAGGATCCAGCTTTAATTTTTCTTGATATACCATTGCTTAGCAGATGGTAACGAAGCCTTTTGATATATTTTATTCATTTTTTCGGCATTTAATTTCTCGGTAAATAAGAACAAAGTACCGAAATCTTTGTTTGAGAAGGACCCCAAACATTGGCCTTGACGGGGTGTTTAACAGTCCGTTGAAGCATCCTACTGGTGGAGGTTATCCAGGCGTGTTTGATGCTCGGAAATGCCCCTCATCAGAAAAAATTACGTTGCTCCAATCGCGGACCAAGTTTTCCTTCGCCCATTCCACTCGTTTTTCAACGTGTTTTGCACTCAATATTGGTTTTTCCAAAGTACTGCGATATTTGAATTTATTGGCAAGCAAGTGCCTGCGAATCGTTCCGTAAGATATGTCACAGCAGCTTCACGTAAAGTCAAAGTTGGATCTGTCGAGAACAATGCGAGAATCTTTTTTTCGTCTTTTTTTGAGACGTTACCGACCTTTTTATAACGATTTATCCACTTGCTAACGAACTGCTTCGACTTTCCCATATATGTCGCAGCAGCAGTTTGCGTTAATTTGGATTCTTTTTCATGCTCACGGCGATTTTGATTCTTTGGGTCATTCTAAGCAACTTTGCCCAAGAAACTATGGGTCTAAAATGAATTTCGAGTCTGCCACTTTTCAAAATAGGTTTTTTTCAAAATATTTCAAAATCGACTTAGACATTGCATTGAAATGGCCTAAAAACGAAATTTTTGTCTCTAGCCAATTGTATATTTAGGGGTTTTTGGAGTCGAGGAATCCATTTATTGACATCTATTTTTAATTTTGAGCGCAACCAGAGGTGCGCTCTAGTGTTTTTTTTTTTCTCTTTTTTTTTAATTCACAATATGTTGCGAAAATTGACAAATATTTCACTTTTTTATGTACACTCAAGCACTGTTACCAAATTCCATGAAGAATTTTTTACAAATCTGTTGAAGACTACTACACAAATTTTATAAAGAATTTTTCACTATATTACATAAATTATTTTCTATATTATATATCTCCCATATGACCGATCGGCCGAAAAAACGTTTTTTGAACAAAATTCGTTGTGTTTCGTTTGTTTGTAAAGAGATTGGAACCACATTTAGAGTTAAGAAGTTTTTTAAAGTACCCAAGCACTGTAGCAAATTTGATCAGAATCGGTTAACTATATAATATAGTTCCCATAGAACCAATCGTTAAAAAAAACGTTTTTTGAACAAAACTCGATCTGTTTCGTTTGTTTGTAAAGATATTGGAACTTAATTTAGCATTCAGAAGTTTTTTAGAATACCCAAGCACTGTACCAAATTTGATCAAAATCGTTTGATTATATCATATGGCTTCCATAGGACCAATCAGTCAAAAAACGGTTTTTTGAACAAAAAAAAAGTTTTGTTTTGTTGCTTTATAAAGATATCGTAATCAAATTTGTTGTTTGACCATTTTTTAGCGTTCCCCAGTCCTGCAAAAATTTGTAATTGAGAAACATTGGAAAAAATTCTGTTAAAAACAAAGCATCTTATGATGACTCAGAAAACGTCATAATAGCAATTTTGTTTGAAAGTGATAAAAAAAAAATCCACGAATTTGGCACCTAACAGGTTTTTTGGACCGTTCGGTTATATTGGGACTATAACCATATAGTCAACTGATTTTTGTGATGCCCCGAGGTATATCCGAAATTACAACCTTCATAAGGGAAACAAATTTTTTTAAATTTAATTTTTTAAATTTAGTTTTTTAGTTTAATTTTTTAAATTAAAAAAATTAGACAGTATTTTTTTTTAATTTAATATTTTATCTGTCATGATAAAAAAATTCGCGTCAATATCTTTCTTCGTTTAAAAGATATAGGTTTATCGAAAAAATAGTGTAAAAATGAAAAACTTAATATTCAGTTATCGATAAGTCGATAAATAATCGGAACTTTGCAATAAAGTTTGACATGGTTACTACTGGCTAGTAGCTCTACCAAATATGCTTAAAGAAATATCGGAGAAGGTCGGGAAAAAGTGGCCGGCTGTCTGCTTACTTTCGCCGATGGATACCAATTTTTTTACTCTTAATTTAAAAAAAAAATCGATAATTTTGTGAATAATAAAATATGAAAAATAAAAATAGCAAATCAGTCTTCAACAACGCACAAGCGCTATCTTAGTTACTCTGAAAAAATATAATAATACCGAAACAGTATGTATTATATGCACACACTGGGAGTTAGTAACGCTTTTCACAACACAGCTCTGAGCAGAAAAAAAATGCTTTTAATAATCAAGATTCTGGTTTTGTAGTAAAAACTTAAGGGGTCTCGGTGGTCTAGAGCTCGAAAATGTAGGGTATTTTCAGGATTTTTTTTGACAATAAAAAAATTAAAAACGATATTTAAATTTTTGAAGCTTTTTATTTAACTACTTTTATATACATAGAAAAATAAAACAAAATTTTTTTTTTTAATTTTAATAGTTTTAAAAATGGCGTTGAAGTTGACCCTCCCAGAAAATTGGACCTGGACGGTGTTGTCCATTTTGGCATCTTCTATTTATTTGAAACACAAATAAACCATTGGAAGAAAATTATTAGATCAGTATGACTGTAGCTAGTGTGCCGAAATACAATAAAAACAAATTAGTACAAAATGGAGATATTTCGAAGGTTTGACACTAAAAATTGGCGTTATTTTTTCAGTTTTTTAATTAAAAAAATACGAAATAATTGAAAAAATAATATGATATAAGCCATTGATGTTGTGAATCAAAACATATCAAAATTTCAGACGATTCGGTTGGATCAGTTTTTTTTTTCGACAACACCAGACCAAAAATAGTAGTTACTCTGAAGATAATTCTGTTTAATAGCTACACTGAAAGCTACACAATGCGACCATATGTATGCCGCCGCGTGACGAATCTGACTCTACATGCTAAAACCTATACTTTCGAAATATATGAACAAAAAAAAATCGATTTTTCGAAAATTCTAGACCACCGGGACCCCTTAAGTACCTAAATATTTGGGAAAGAGAGTGGGTCGATTCAATATTTCAAGTTACAAAAAAAAGGAAATATTTCCACATTAATTTATTTTTAGAGAAATTACGATTTATTTTTATATTTAAATTCGGGAACAAAAAAATGTTATTGCCAAAATTTGTATTATGTATTTAAATAGATTTTTTTTCAATTACTTTTTTTTAACTATATTTGTCTAATCAAAAGCAGTTTTTTGGCTTATTTTAAAAAATGAAATAGCTGGGAAATAATGAATGTTCATGTGTATTTGCGATTAGAATATATTATTTTTTTCAAAGGGATCCTACTTCCATTTCCAGCAAGCCATTAACTACCCCATTTTCTATAGTTAAGACCTTCCCACTTGAATGGCCTTGCCTAAGAATTTTTTGGTTTATTAATTTTCCCATCAAGTTGATGAAAGTTTTTAAATAATTTGCTGAATTTTTAGTCAAACATTGTGACGTTAATTATGCAAATTATTAAAAACAGTCCAAAAACCGCACACCACAAAAATTCTCTTTGTATAGACTTGAAAGCGAATGAAAAACGACTAATTTGAATGGGAATGAATGGGAATACTCATTGTTATGACCAATGAAACATTGTCTGTATTCATTTTGAATGTTTGGCATAATATGACAAAGAAAATAAATATATTTTAACAAAAATAAGCCGCCCTCGTTATTTGGCATTTTTCTATACTCGTTGTGGTCCAACAACATTTATAAATAAAAAAAATGTATACGAAATTCATTTAAATTAATAATGCAAACATACATATATAAGTTAAAAAAAAGTGGGTCAATTTGTAGTGTAAAAAAAAAACAAAACAAATATTTAAAATAAAAAATGAAAGACAAACCATGTGTACAAATGTTAAATTAAAAGTTAACATAAACATAAAAACAGTGTGTACACATGGTAAATAAACAATTAGAAAGTAGAAAACATGCAACAATAGTCCAACTGTGATTAATCAATATTAAATACGAATAATTAATTACAAAGATTTTAAATTAACTTAAATTTGGTATGTGAAAAAATATATTTTATTTAACATTTTTGTGGCATAACTTTTATTTATTTTTGTAATAATTTTTTAAGCTTAGTCACACATTATTTATGTGTGCACAAAGAAAAAAAAATGAAAATTGTTAATTAATATTTTCCGCGCAATTAGTTTAAAGTGCTATACATTTTTTTTTAGTCTTTGTTGGCAAAAATAATGTTTATGGTATACAATAAATTACACATAGAAATATTTTCTACGCCATTTAATAATAATGCAAAATTTAAATAAATATTTTATATACACTTTAACATTTTAACTAAATGAATATTTTTCTCTTTTCTTTGCAGGTAAGCGAATTTTTGTGTATTTGCGTTAAATAAATAATGTTACCTTAACAAAATTAGTAAGTCTAGTAATATTTAATTTTCACATTGTGCTAACTGTGTAAGAAATGTCTAGAAACTGATGGGATTTACATTTTAAAACCACTTGTGGATTTCCGGTGTAGCCATTTTAACTCATATTTATTAACACCAAACCCTGCTTTTCTTAAACCCTAGAAACCCATTGAATTTGCGATAAGATATGTCATACAGTCTATATAAGTCTTTAGTAGCATTCTTCATAAATTCTTTCCAGTCAGCAAATTTTAAGTTCTTTTATAAATTTAAAAGTTTTACTCCAAAATATATAATATTCATATTTTATCTGCTGTGTATAGTTATAAATAGCTGCACCATAAAACCTTATCTACAACACTCATTGACCATAAATACGAAAATTTATAAATCCTTTGGCAAATACGTAGAACTCGGAATAATATTTATCAAGCTCAAGGTCAAGTGCATTGAACTTTTGATTTTATAAAACAATCTCGAAAGTTGTTCGTATTTGGCTACGCATTTGGGCTGAACAAGCAAGTAATTAAAATTTAATTTTTTTTTAATTGTTTCACCTATAATGTAAATATTTTAAATCGTTCTAGTTTAAAAAAGAAAC
Organism: Chymomyza amoena; assembly: GCA_037043745.1. Classification (NCBI taxonomy): domain Eukaryota; kingdom Metazoa; phylum Arthropoda; class Insecta; order Diptera; family Drosophilidae; genus Chymomyza; species Chymomyza amoena. Next base: position 140,685 of record JBAMAX010000252.1, read on the forward strand.
AAAAGTACAATTTTTTGCTTATCATTTTATTCGCATTAGTTTCCTAGATCCATAGTTGGATCCATGATATCTATAATATTCTATATTAATAAGCTATTTACCATGAAGCTGACCCTATATTGACTATAGAATTTTACTTAAGTGTTGCCAAACAACAGAAATATATTTATTACAAAAATAAGTATTATGCGTTACATAGCAAAATGTGAGTCAAGTGATTTTAAAAATACAATATTTATATACAAACGTTATACATGGGGCATGGTCTTTCTTCTTCTTCTGTTATCCTCGACTCCCAGTGGGCCTCAACCATCCTCTTGTAGCGAACTCTATTACGGTATTCACAGCAGATATCATTCCATGAGTAGCTGGCAGCTTGCACTTCACGATCAATAGATCTTCTCCATGTTTTTGCTGGCGCACAAACGCGACGACCTCTACCCTGAGGGTTCCAATGGAGTGCCTGTCGAGCGAGGTTCTCCTTGGATCTTCGAAGGGTATGCTCAATCCTTCGACTGGCGCAGGTTTACTGGTCTAGTTACGTTCCAGACCTCTACACTACTAATACGGTTGGGCCACCATATACATATGTAGAATCTGAGGCAAGCACTCGTTACTTAAAAGGTATAACAAATAGGGCTCAGTTGGAAAGTAAATTTTAATACGTAGCATATGTTGCATGGCAGATCCGATAAGGTATTCATATTTTGGATCAGTATGAATAGCCCACTCTCGATATAGTTCTGGGTAAAAATAAAGAAACCCTGCTAATAAGTAGGTTAATATTTGCAAAGTAGCTACAGTCAGCTATGCAGACGTATAAAAAAGTTTTGTCTTGCGTGACAGAATTGGGCATCCCTAACTCTCTGGTGAATCTCATAGAACTCATGCTGCTAAGCAGATTCGTAAATTCAACGATGGTAGATTCGGAGGTGCGCAGGTCGTTCACAGGAGGCACCACTCAAGGAGGGGTACTATCTCCTCTCTTGTGGGTTCTAGCGATAAACTAGCTCTTGCGGAATCTAGAAGAGAGTAGATATAAAGTTGTGCCTATGCGGATGATGTTGCCTTGGTTATAAGTGGGAAAGAGCAGTAGGAGCAAGATGGGGGCTAAAAGAATCTTCAGATCTAGCCCTAAGCTCTAGAGGAGACTCGAATATTTTGCGTCAATTTCCTCAAATTCCTACAATCACTGACTTTTCTAACTTTATGGAGTTATTTTTAGACAAACCGTTCAGTGTAAGTTTTCCATCTCGTGAAGATTGGGACAATGGTAACTGCAATAGCAAGATTACCATTTTTACGGACGGATCTAAACTCAACGATCAACTGGGAGGGGGTGTCTATTCGGAATCGTTGGGCATTAACGAATCCTTCCGCTTACCAGATCATTGTAGTGCTTTCCAAGCACAAGTCATAGCTATAATGAAAAGTATTCTAATAATTAAGAATCGTGTTTTAACCGAAAGTGAAATTCAGATCCAGTGCTTCTTTAAGGCGCGGAATCCTGGACCGTGTCGCTTACTGATGCAGCTGCCTTAGGAGTTTTCGAGAGGAAAGTACTGCGCAAGATCTTTGGTCCTATTCGAGATGGCGATGACTACCGCATCTGTACCAACCAGGAGCTGTATGAGCTCTTCAACGACATGGGCGTTGCTCAGCGTATCAACATCCAGCGGCTTCGCTGGCTCGGGCATATCGTTAGGATGGACGAGGATTCTCCAGCTAGACGGGGCCCTGTCTTCGCTCGGTGTGACCAACTGGAGAAGGCGCGCGCAATGCAGAGTCGCCTGGAGAGATGTTTTAAGCAGGCCGTGATCCGGTAATCGGGTTGTTACGAGCTTTTACGAGATGCTACTAAATACTTGACCGTAAATCTGCTTTGGGTACCAGGCCACCGAGATATCGTTGGCAATTGCAAGGCAGATGAATTAGCTAGATGGGCTACAACGGTACCACTTAAGCCAGATAAGGCGTTAGTATCTATAATTAATGATTAATTTATATAATTTTGGGAATAATACTGAAATTGCAGAAATCAGAATAAATAAGATTAATTGGTTTATTAAATCGACAGGTTGGTTCAAAAAGGATATATGAGAGTAGAGGACAGATTCAAGTGGCATCACAACGGGCCTTTTATAGGCCTTCTACCTACCTACCCTACCTTTACCAAGTATTAAAGTAAATTTTCCACAAAAGTGGATCAGAGTACGAAACCGCGGACGAGTGAATTTAATTAAATTTTGAAGGTTTAAAATCATATTTTCTGTCCCAAGAGAACCTACGAAAAACGGAAGTGAAAAACAAGCTTTCAACGTTTACTTGGAGAAATAGACATCCTCTTAAAGAATTTCTGTCGGTTGCGGAATGTCCGCTCTCTTCGCGCGGACCATCTGGTAGACATAAACCCAACTGTTTCTCACTATATACCTTCAAGCGGGTAGGGCGGAGCTCCCTAAGCTTGACGTAAAGTTTTGTGTTTCATATCGAATAGTTAAAAGGATCAAATGCTTAAAAGGCAAAACTTTGCAGTAAATTTAGTTCAAGTTTTGTAAGCTTACTTATAGAGGTTATTCCGCAGTCGGTGCCCTTTCAAACTCTGTTTAACACATTTTATTGACAAAGCTAAAAAATTCTTGAAATAAATTTATAAATTGGGGAGCCACGCACGCTAAGCTACTGTCGATTAGGCGCACGAAATATTTTCGAAGGCATATTTCGTACAATTAATAATTCGAGGTAAATAATTTGTGTAACTGAAATATTTCAAAGATTATTTAAGGCCTAGCCCACACCTGTTTCCGACCATTGAGCACAAGTTATGCCAAATATAAGGTTAAACCCCCCTCCCCCCCAACGCCCTAATAACAGTCAGCCACATGCTCATGCCTATATCTAAATGACTTGCGTCACAAATGCGTTTTGCCCAGGCATCAAAATCGCAATCATGGCAAGCCAGGGTTGCCAAAGCAACTACGTTTTCGGATGGCGTTGACTGTTATCTGGCTTTACCTTTTCCTGCTTTAGACTGCGTGCTTACCCACAGCAGATACTTACTCACAGTTACATATATACTTACATATATATATATACGCAGACATTTAATTTATATAAGTCACGTGAGCAGCATTTTTTATGCATGTCAAAAATATCGTTAACCCATGCCACCCAAAAACACATACGACTCCCAATCAGACTTTTTTTTGGCAGATGCCAAAGCCAGAGCGTGCCGGATTTTGTTCTTTGATTTTATGAGTTTTATGTTTGGGCAGGGGATGGGGATATGTATTTTTTTTTGTTGAAACTCTGGCAACCCTTAAATTTCACTGAAAGTTTTGCGTATTTTATGGCTTTAAATCGAACAACCGAAATTTGTCTGCTCCCTTAGCTTAATTGTGGAATCTTGACTTGAGTGTCACTGCCGCCTGTCTACGTGCTAGATTGTATCTAGATCCTAAAATCATATATATATTTTAAACTCGTAATACAGACTCGAGCTGTATTTCCCTTTGACAGCTGAAAGTACTTTAGCGGCAAATAATAACTGTCACTAAACGTGATGGAGTAGATTTATGGATTTGGCCCAAAGGCGCCTTTGATTTATTAGAATTGAAAGCAGCGGATTGTTTAAATGAATTATAGGCGCTCATGTCGATGACATCATAAATCACATACAAGTCCATTTGTATTTGAGGTTTTCATTTTTCTGTAAGACTTTTCAACATTTCTGGCACGTGACACTGGACATGCCGCAGATTTTTGTTTGATAAACGAGTTCTAAACTGTCAGGCCATGATAAACAGTTCGAATACTAAGCCAAGCCAACAGATGTTGCACAGGGAGAGCTACTTAAAAGTTGCAGTATCACTCATAGAGATTTTTTTTCTTAATAGTTTCTAATATACTCTGAATTAAAAAGCACCGTATTACGCACTGTTTTAGTTTACCTTTAGTAATAGTTGATCCCTATCGGACTTACTTTTTGACATATTTCCAAGGGTTTAGCGAAAAACAAATCTAGATATTCCATATCTGAAGGCCTGGTAGGTAGGTTCTAAGAGTTCATAGTCGTATATATGATGTATTCTTATAGATTACATAATGTATAGACCAAAAAAGAAAGTGTTCATTCCACTCCAATCAGCTTGATATTTATTCTTAGCGTTATTTATCATCATATATCATAATAGTATTATAAATTGCTATAACAGAGTTTTGTCAAGTTATTGTCTTCATATAATATTTAGGTATTCAAAATGGCTCTATAACGTACTCCTCCTCGGCCTTAATATATAACTTCTGTAATGACATAAAACATAAAAGCTTATACCGAAGTTGCGTGATCATTTTTAACTTACTCAAAGCTATTATTCAGACTATCGCAATCATAAAGTTATTCTTATGTTATTTTTATGACTATTTGAACGTCATGGGTTTTATTATGACACAAATGACGACAATCACAGTAACTATAACAAATAAACAAGAATTGCTTATAAATAGCAACAAAGTTCACACACAAAACTATAATAATCATAAACTTTTTCTGAAACTATTAGCAACTACGATTTGCAGGCAAAAATACTAAAAATAGTAGTTTATATTCAGTAGAAAAAGATTCACCAATATAATAGTGCAAAAATATTCGAAGGTTACAAATAATATAAAAGAAATTCTAAAACAAAAACGCTGTCAGATGCGTCCCTTTAACAAAACAGAAACTATAAAATAACACCCTAAAAAGATTAAGTTTTTTATTGTGTATTTTTTTAAGCAACTGCTGTAGAAATTCTAAATCAAATCAGCTATTAGATGACAAATGCTTCTCTTTAAAAATAATCAAAAAACCACCCTCTACTGAAGCTTCTTTTTGTGTATTTTTTTTTATTTGTAAGCAACTTCGACCTTAAAAACTGAGAACTGTAGTAATTCTACAACAAAACAGCTGTCAGATGTCAAATGCGTTTCTTTAAAATAAAACTTTAAAGAACACCCTATACTGGGGCTTTTTAATTGTGTATTTTTGAGTTGGAAGCAAGTTCGACTTTAAAAACTGACAACTGCAG